>VZTZ01026377.1:92410-165294 GCA_013400955.1 Drymodes brunneopygia | reverse complement strand
TTCCTGAGATATTCCTCATGTGTCCTTATTTAAAAAAACCACGAAAGGTACAAATGCTGGCATACTGAATTTTGCTTTTGGTAAGTGGTAATGGATTTGCTTTGAAAAAAGCAGTCTTTTCAAATGATGAATAGAAATGATGAAATGCCATGAACAGAGCATTACCTTTTGACCAGCTTGGCCTCACATCAAGTCCTGTGTGCAGTTTTGGGTGCCACAAAAAAGAAAAAGGGATATAAAGCTGTTAGAGAGCACCCAGAGGAGAGCTAGGAAGATGGTGATGCATGTGGAGCAGCTGAAATCACTCCGTTTCTGAAATGAACAGAAGAGGAGACTGAGGGGAGACCTCATAGCAGTCTACAACTTCCTCTCTCTGGTGGCACGGACAGGACCCAAGGGAATGGCATGAAGCTGTGTCAGGAGAGTATTCCCAATGAAACTGGATAGTGGTGCAGTCTGGGACAGCTGCAAAAGGTCCGAGATGTGGCACCAGATGGGTGGGTGTTCACTTTTACAGCAAAGTTTGGCTTCTTTGAAATAATTCTGACTCTTACCTCCATAACCATCCATTGGATGATAATCCCATGCTAGCTGTACCAGTGCTCGACACTTTACAGGTTAGTGCCTGGCAGCTGGACATTCAGCTTTTCCTGAAGTCTTATAAAAATACCTGATACAAATGGAACTCTTTTTAACTGGTTTCACATTTTTAATAATGTTTTTTAATAACATGTCAAAGTTTGGAGCTAGTAGGCTAAATAGTTTCTCTTTAGGGACTCCATATTTTCAGAAAACAAAATTCTATAATTGCATGATATTTTAGGTTGGAGTGCCTGACCACAGCATCTTTCCTCAATAACCATATTTCTTTAGACAACATAAGGAGCTGGGCTTCAGGCTTAATAAGAAAAGGTAGTGACGTGAAGAAGTTCAGAATGAGCTATTCAGTCATACACAGGAATGTTGCAGTTGGAAAGAAAGTATTTTAGAAATGTTTAAGTTCTGCACAAGCTGTCCTACTTCAAGCTCAGCAATGCTCTGAAGACTTTGAGTCTAAAGTTAACCTCAGAATACATGCTTTCTGGAAAAGTAGTGAGAATTAGGTAATCAGGTCATGGTTCCTTTTCTGCACAGCTGCTCAGGGGCTATTTTTTAATGTCACTTTTACAGGTTTTTGCTTCACTTTTTTTAGTTGGAGACTACATGTCTACGGCAATTTTAAAAGGGTGGTTGAGTCCAAACCGACTGTTTCTTGTCTTTACAAATACGCAAAATAGCATAAAAATACTAAGTTTCAATCATCATTTAGCAACCAACACATCAATTATTAAACATATGGAAGCTTATGATAGTCACAGAAATGTCATTTATATCCTGTACAATCTTCAGAAAATCTTGCTCTGATTCTCCTTAAATTCTAGTTTTATAATCAAAAGCAGTCTATGAAGGAACACTGGGTGTGTGTCAATGAGCAAGCTGCATTGTTGTGTGGGAAGGGATTGTATAATACCTCCCACTGAAGTGGCAAATCTTTTGTGTCTTGTAAGGCACCTACCAGGCTAACACCCTACAAATGCTGAATATTGAGTGTGTCTTGAGGTAGCCTTCTGGTTTCAGTGTTGCAATCAAATGAGCATGCCATAAGTGGAAGCAGCAAAGAAATGTGGAAAATGTGTTTGCCTTTTAGTAAATCATCAGTGAGCTCTTATGCTGAGATGATCTGGTTTTGTTACTTGCTCACTCAATAAAAACAACCAGTAGACTGAGGCTGGAAGAATTATGACAATTTGTCACCTGTAGAAACTTGTTGTACTGTTTCTAGTCTTTTTAAAGATTAATTTAGATAAGTGAAAATAAATCTCCTGTCTTGATTTTACTTTTCACTTACATTTTTTCACAAAACAGCATGAAATTCAACACCATATAAGAGTTCCTGCTTGGCTCCTTATTTTCAGTCTGCCATGAGGAGCAGAAGTGCTGCTAGAGAAGTGTACTTGGGGACACCTGAGACTGTTGAATCTCAGTGGTGTTAATTTATATTACACTTCTTTTTCTTTTAGGCAGTGCTACTCGTATCATAATATGACAAATGCACCCCCAAAAAAGAAGTAGTAAACATCACATAGGTGGTACCACTGAGTTGTTTTTTCCCAGTTCCATTTGCAACACTTGCCCCTTGCTGCTCAGAAGTTACTGCATTTGAGCAGTTCTCAAAAACTGCTGGGTCTCAGAAGTGGACTGCTGATCTGAGAGTTTGTACAAGGAAGCTGTATGGCAAAAACTGTGACTTTCACCTTTCTTCGTTTCATGAAATAGCCCAAAATACAGGGATCTATGGTTATTTTGCTGGAAAACAAAAGCTAGTTTGGTATCTTACATGCAGTACTGTTCATATGAGATTATAAATGCCTGATCTCCCTGCTCACAGAGCAGTTCCCTCATGAGCATCTCCAGGCTTCGTTCAGCCAGTGGTTATTCAGAAACCTGTCTTGAAGATTTTTCTCACCATCCCGCTCATGGCTTTGGCTCAGATCCAATTTCATGTTTCCAAAAGTGTTACTACTATGCAGGATATGTGCCTGATTGAAAGGACTTTGATAGTGCTCCTTCTCTCCTATCATTTTACCCTTTTCATAAGATCACAATATCAATGACTTCGGAAAAGACCTTTGAGATCATGGAGTTCAACCTATGACCTAACACCACCATCCTGTCAACTATACCGTGGCACTGAGTGCCACTACCAGTCTTTTCTTATCCAGGGATGGTGACTCCACCACCTCCCTGAGCAGCCCAATCCAATGTCTAATCACCCTTTCTGTGAAGAAATTCCTAATATCCAAACTGAACCTCCCCTGGTGCACCTTGAGGCTCTATCCTCTCATCCTCTTGCTGATTGCCTAGGAGGAGAGGCCAACCCCCACCTGGCTACACCTTCGTTTCTGGGAGTTGTGGAGAGCAGTAAGGTCACCCCTGAGCCTCCTCTTCTCCAGATTAAACACCCCCAGCTCCCTCAGCTGCTCCTCATCAGACTTGTGCTCCAGACCAGCCCCATTGCCCTTCTCTGGACTCACTCCAGAACATCAATGCCCTTCCTGTACTGAGGGGCCCAGAACTGAACGCGGCACTTGAGGTGTGGCCTCACCAGGGCTGAGTACAGGAAGACAATCACTGCCCTGCTCCTGCTAGCCACACTATTCCTGATCCAGGCCAGGATGCTGTTGGCGTTCTTGGCCAGCTGGGCACAGCTGGCTCAAGTTCAGTCAATGCTGATCAGCACCCCCAGGTCCTTCTCCACTGGGCAGCTTTCCAGCTGCTGTTCTGCCAGCCCATAGCACTGCCTGGGGTTGAGATCCAAGTGTAGGACATGGCAACTTGGCCTTGTTGAACCTTCTATTAATGCCCATTCAAACCCAGCCTTAACAGGGAGTGTTCCTACTCTTGTATGTGCTCTATCAGTATCCAGAGGAAATGTATGTGCTATACAGTTCAGTTCCTATTCAGCTTTGCCATTGACCAGCATTTTTTGAGTGGTATCTCTTCCTTGTTGAAAGTGTTTTAAGGATTTCTGTGTATTTATGTTGAAAAGGCAGTTTTCCACCCATTGGTTTATACATGTTTGACTTAATTCATGATGTTATTACTGGAGGTGGAGTGCGATGAATGGAGCAGTCATCGTGTGATGTAAGAAGAATTTCCTTATAAGTACAGAAAAATTTAAATTGTGGGAATGAATTCGTTGATAGATGGATGCTTTTAGTTTGATCATCAGGTATTTGTGGAAAATTTCTCTACAACTGGAGAGATTTCTGCTGACAGTTGAGAGTATTAGGAATCTTCATTCCGTTGTTTATCCACATTTTGTTTGGATTGTGGACTGCATTGAAAATGTATGCATTTTTTACTGATGAAACCATGCCTTCATTGTATTCAGTTCTAGTACATTTCATTGCAGCAAATTGATATGATTCCATAGATGACTATCATATCTTCATTACAGTGATCAAAAGCCTATTCTTTTTCCTCCTTTTTCCCCACATTTTCCACCTCATCCTTCTCTTTTTTCTTTTTCTTTTTTTTTCTGTCCTCCTTCTTTTTTCTCTCTTTTTTCCTCCTGGGAGCTGTTTTGGCATCTGGAAGCAGTTTTTATTTTGACACATTTGACATAAAGGATGGAATATGTCCAGTTTGGGAAGCAAAAAAGCTGGTGGAGAAAAAAAAAGTTGAATCATTGCATTGCAGAAATTAAGAATATTCTTTCTTCAAATAGTCCTTCAAATAGAAATAGTTTTTTGTTTCAGCTCAGTATATGCATGAGAATAAATTGCAATTAAAGGGCTTTATTTAAATGGAGAGAATTTAGCTATGTTGTTGGTACAAACAAAATGGAAAATGAGATTGTGGCATACATTAAACATAGAATGTGTCATTTACAACTTTAGGGATCCAGCCAAGAGGAAGTTGTATATTAAAACAAAAACAAACAAAACAAAATGAACCAGTAACCACATATCTGCTGTTATGGGAGTCCATCCTGGAATGAAAAGCATATATATCCAAATGCGGGATTTTTCTGTGTGGTCAGAATTTCAAAATAAGCATGCCAGTGTTTCATCTGAAGTACAGAGGTGTTTCCATGTGCCAGCAATGCCTGTGCAGAAGAGCAGGAGTGTGAATACCCTCAAAATGTGTGTTGTTACCTCCTTTCTTCTGCCTGTGTAGTTGTAAAGGGGAGACTTGCTGGCCCCATCTCTGTGTCACTCAAATACACGTTTCACTCCTTGGCTATGAAGTGTTACATCCCTTTGCATTAGTGTCAATATGTCTTGTTCTTCCAGGCTTGCCAAAAAGGAGAGAGGGTGGGGAGGGAGGTCAATTAGAAGACTTCTGGCTTCTCCCAGGCAGGAGTGAGCCAGGGAATGTACTGAATGAAAGGTGTGTTCTTAATGGTACTTGCTTGAGCAGTAAGCAGCTTTTATATCCTAAATTCAATCTCAGAAAGTCCTGAACTTTTCATGATCTTCAGCTCTCTGCTCCAGCTCTCCTTCACATGTTGTATTGCTGTTTATGGGCTGGTGTTGCTGGCTCTCTCTTAATTCAGACATAACCTCTGGAAACCAAGGCAGTCTGCTGTATTAACACTCCTGCCAAATGTGATTCTTGGAAAACATAATTTAGCCTTTGCCACAGGATGAGCTTCCACTTTTTAAAATTGTTTTGGTAAATTGTACTTTGCCCTCCAGTAAAGAAGCAATTATTCATAGAAAAAGTTGATGAATTAAAGGAAAGTTTGGAGGAAAGGTTGCCAAGTGCATAAAATACATTTGCTTTAATTGTAAAATTAATTCAAAGCTTCACCTAAATCTGTTTTAACTGAAGTGTAAAGATCACTCTTGTTTGGACCAGTGCTGCTGGTTGTGTTGCATTAGTGTGTCATTTTGCATGAGGTAAAATTACCTACAGGACCTCATTAAATGGAAATTGCAACACTCATTTGTAAATTGAGGAGAAACATCCAGATATTCAGAGGAAGACAATCCGAACCTATTTTCTTTTTTATACTGCTTTTCTAAATAGATGAGTTAGTTTGGTCATCACTAGTGCAGGTCATGGGGAAGCATTGCCAGATAGTTTGTATTAGTTTTGTTCCATGTGTGTAGTGATGCAACTTACTGCAGTGAGAACTTCAAAAGATAAATCTACTCTACTGAGGAAGTGTTAAAAGCAGCTACTATAGGACAGCAGTTTCTTGCAAATGATGGATGAAGTTGCAGGAGCTGTTTTAAACCAACAGAAACAAAACTCAAAGGATTTTTGTAGTTTTATGGAAAAAAATTAGGTTAAGAACAAAATGACTTTTTGTCATTTTGACAAAATAAGAAAGAACATGCCTGTTTAAAGTAAATGCATGTTGGACCCATTCTTTTTCTGTTTTGTGTATCCTGTGATGCACTTGAGTTCAACTGTGAAAGAACCTATAGGAGGAATTGACTTTCAGAGAAAACCAGCTGCTGACATTTATTTTTTAAAATCTGTAGAAATAACTAAAGAAAACTATTTCCAGAAAAGAGGGAAAAAAGGAAATCAGGTGTTTCTGTCTTTTTACAACCTCTAAAGAATGTTATTTTTAGCCCTGCATAATTCTAATAGCTCTATATAATTTCCATGGAAGAAAAGGTTAATTACATTTAAAATTATCTGGCTTTGGATGCAATGGCATATTGATTCTTAATTCCATTGAGAATGGATTTTAAGATGCATATGATAAATTCTTAATAAGTAGTTCTTTACTGCTGCTTTAAAAATGCAGTTCTCAGAAACCCTCGACATCTTTATATTCCTTTCCTTGTTTGCTTTGGCTATTTAGACTTCGAGGTCTTCAAAATGGGAATTTTACCTACTTCACAGGCACCATGGCAGAATTGTTCCTGAAGTTCAGGCTACTGAGATGGATGTTGCTTGTACTGCATTAGAGATGGAATTTGTTCCCAGGCCTCAGTGAGGTATAAGGACTCTATAATATCATTACTGCTGCTTCATTGTTTCTATCTTGCAGCAATTATCTTCTGAAGTCATGTCCTGCTGTACTTTGCATTTTGCTGATGAGATCTCTGTTAGTTCAGCTAGTGTTTTTCTCTGCTTCCTGCTATGTTTTCCCAACTGGCTTTGGTACCATCCCTGTTTGCACAGGACATATTTCCCCCTTTTTTTTCCAACCCCTATCATTCTTCTCACAACACTTGTTTTTTCTCCCTGTACTGTTTTCCCATATGTCCTTCAAAGAATAAATAGCTTTTCTAGATATAAAAAAAAATGTTGCAACAGTGCAGCAAATCTTGAGGCAAAATTAGAATGGGAAAAGAAAGTAATTTTCAGTCACTCTGGCTGTCATTGCTAGGTGCTCCCAAGCACCAAGACACACCTGTGCAGGTCACCTCCAGCATCCACGAATCAAGACAGGTGTGCTCGGAGTAGGCACCATGTGCTGGTTTATACCCTTTGGCAGCAGATAACAAGTAGTGTTTTAGCTTTCCACCCTGTTGGCATCTGAGAGTTGCTGTGATTCACAGCATCTGGTTGTTTCTCCTGCTGTGAAGGGCCCCTTTCTTACTTGCCCATTTTGCATATCATTTCATAGGTGGCATTTCTATCTTGTCTCCAAAGCTGCATTCTCAATGTTTGTTTTTCTTCCAGCTGATTGACTTTAAAAGTTTTGATTTTTCTGTTTAATAATTCTGTTTTACATCACCATAAATTAATTAATCAAAATACATAATAATTTTCCAAGCAATGTCTTACTTCTCTTCTGAAAGAAATTTTTGTATTCATTTGAATGCCACATGCGCACTTGACTATTTTTCAGTCTTTCTCATGTGTTCCCTTTGGATTAAGCCACTCCTCTGAATAATGCCTTCAGCTGATAGCCAGGAATCGAGGATATTAACTGCAATTTACAAATTCAATTACCTAATTGTAAAAGTGGTTGTTGATTTCTTAGTGTACCTACTTATGCCTTGAGGCATTCATGAAAGATAAATAAGGTACGTCAGAAATGACCTTACATTAGGGAGACTGGTTTGGGGGGGGCTGCATATTTTGAAGAGTTTATTTAATTTATATCACAAGTTACTTCACAAACCCTTAGATAAAGGCTGCAGAAAGTGTATTTTGGAAGTTATTCATCAACAGGTACAAAATCTTTTGTCAGTGGCAGACAAGCAAGATGTCAGGCAGTAGATGTTTACTGCGCAGTGGACATCCTTAGCAACTCCCAAATGTGCTATTCAAAATCAATCTGCAGTGCCATTCTTCCCATTTGATAGACTATCATGTGATGTATTTGCAGTAACACACTGTGTCTTTCATAGTGCTTTTCATCAGTGACTTTTTGACACGTTGCAAAGGAGGCACACATTAGGTACGATCCTTGTTCTCGATGAGAAGGAAATTGTCCATCAAAGCAACACAATTACCTGACTGTTGTGGAAATCAAGCTAGTACTGCTAGCAGTAGTGTGTGCCACTTGAGGCCTTGTTTGCATGGCAGTGCAACCTGAGTCTTAAAATCCTTTGAGATGTTGAAACTTGTCATATTTATTCCAAAACATTTCCGTAGGCACAGATTAACCACTTAATATGCAGGGCACATTTAGTGACCCACATGTTAACTGGCAGATGCCATAAATGTGCAGATATTAGAAAGCTGCTGACATGAGTGTGTATAAAAATTCAAGTTTATCACATCAGAGAAGGATGGCCAGTCCCAAGTTAGCTCACACAGAGCTAGGACAAAGCTCTTGCAGTCCCACAGGACCATCCCCTCAGCTGTGGATAAGCAAGGGCAGGGCTGCAGTCTGCATGTGAGTACTTGTACCTGTGCCTAGGGGCAGTCTCATCCCCTTCCAGCTGCAGTCCTCTGCTTCCCAAGAGGAGATAGAGCCCCTGGGCAGAATGAAGACTTAAGTACAGGGTAGGAAAGAGCCCAGAGGGAGGAATGCAGAATTGTGTTAATTTTTGCACTGAGTATCTATTCTTTAGTACTGTTTTCCTCCCTGTTTATGTTAAAATACCCAAGTTAACCCTTCCCACTCCCTGATGTTCACATGATCTTGAACAAAGGAATGGTGTAAGTTGTTGGTTTGGGTTTTCACTTATTGTTAATAAAATAACAAAACATTTTGGTAACTAGAAAAAAGAAGCCCATAAACAGCTAAAAAAATCCACCTTAAATGTTGTAATTTAAAGTTTAGCTGCTTATCTGCAGTTCTTTGGAGGGATCTGTCAATCTTTTAACAAAACTGAAAACAAAATCTTTGTATTTTCCAGCAGAAAATTTTAGTAGCATCTGAGGTATTTGTTTTGCTTTAGTTTTGTGTACTGATCCCATGGTACATCCTCCAGGCCAAGCAGCTGCAAAGCCTGTTTTTGAAATAGTTTATGAAATGTTGCTACAGTGTAGATGATGCATTAGGGCATAATGATGCTCGTGGAATATTGCCTCTGACTCCGTGCACTTATTTAGCAAAAGCTAGTTCTTTCTCAGGTCTTCGTTTCATCTTTTGAAGGTGGTCCTTTATGGATGATCAAAAGGTAAAGGTAGCTGCTGATTCAGCACTGTAGATAATATCTCAGAATATTATTCATATCTCTTAAGGAAAAGGAAATGTTTTTGTTATTTTTCATCTGTTTTAGAAGTGTTTGGAGTGGCACCTCTCCCACCGTAGCAACTGAGTGTTTGCAGGAGGTGACGTAGTAAATCTACTTCTCCTAGTAAATCTTTAGCATGTACTTTTTGAGTCAAAAAGTTGCCAATAACATGCTCAGAGGGCTTGGTCCTGTACTGATGACTCAATGGAGAATGGAGCCGGTGTTAATCAAGTGTTATGGATACAGCTGAGTTGTTGTTTGAGTATCAAAATGAGAGATATTTGCTCACTGACTCCAGCTGCCCTAACAGGAAGGATAGAGAAATATCAAGTCTGGAGAAGCACAGGTAAACTGAAACAGGCATGCATTTGCATAACATCAGTTAAAGAAAAATATTGCACCCGTTCGTTTTCCGGGCTAATTAAATGGGCCTTAAAGCTTCTGCCAATAGATGAGGCAAATTCCAAATATGAATTCTTTTTGGAAACCTGATTAAAATTTCAACAAACCCCAGCTGCCAGCAAAGCTCACTGTTTTAATAACCTACACATATTTCATTTCACATTGTCAGTTTTATCTCTGCCAAAGCACCTATCAGCTCATGCTGCCAATTCATTTTGGTGCTGGAAACATTTGGAAAGCTTTGATTTATAGTAAAGATTTGCCCTTCCTTCTGAAATGCCTGTCTCATGTTTCCTGTCTTCATGGTTATCCATCTAATCATTCTTGTTCCATTTCAGTAACCGTAGGCTTTTGAGAGATGTGATGAGCCTTTTCTTTTGGGGAGAAAACCTTCTGAAGAAAGTTAACATAGAAAGAGAAAGCAAATATTTTGTTGGGTATGACAGTGCTTGGAGAAGACCAGTTAGTGTTTCAACGTGTTTTGGATAATTTGATTGGATTATGCAGTGTTGCCCACATTGAGAGTTTGGTGCTGTATTGCTGCAGAATGTGCTGTTTCTTAACAGAAAGGGAATAAGAGCAGAGGAAAATTGAGAGTTCTGCAATAAGGACGCTGAGTTTGCAAGTTGACTCGTGATGTTGATGTGTCATGTAGACCAGGTCATTTATATTTAATAGACTGTAAATCAGAGAATCTGTTCCTTGGACTGCTGTTTGAACACTTGGTTCAGGTTGGAGAAGCCCTAGTGCTGGCAGGCACTTTATGTGTTACTGGGGAATGAAGAAGTGTACAGCAGGCACTGCTTCTGTTCGCCCACAACCTGAGCCACCGCACATCCACTGCAGACACGTGCATGTCTAAGATGTTTGTGCTGTGAGTAAGCAAATACATACCCAAGTAGTGGCAATGATGAAGATGCAGGCTTCCAGCTGTAGTGCAAGCTGTTGAAGAATTCTGAATGTGGCTTACCAGTCCATGCTAAAATCTTCATTGCTACTGTTGCGCCTGTTAACAGGCACACCTGTGTTAAAGCTCACACGTATGCCTGCATGCTCATGGTAGGCATTGGGCATGAGATGCCTCCTCAGCTGTGCTATGTAGGTCTGTCTTGTACTATTTTAAGTAGAACTCTGGAGTTAGCAATTTCATCCAATCAACACCTTTGGCAAATGTGACATTGATTTCATTTTTTTACATCTTTTTTTCCAAATATCTAATGTCTTATGTTGGAAGCAATGCATTTTTTTCTTCTTCAGTCTGTGTAAGCTGCCTTTTGTATCTCAAATTTGCTTTTATACAGCCTTACTTCTTTTGTAGAGTTTTGTGTTTAGTCTGTCGTTGGTGCTATATTTAAGATTAATGTTTGTAATGTTGCTGGCATTAACTTGTAAGTTCAAGCTGGCGAAGGAAAGCATTTGCTCCCATTCCATTTCAGACAGTGTCAGAGGATTTATTTAAAGTGCGCCTTCCAGCCCCACTCACTTGCTCCTTGGAAATAAACCAGGATCCAAGCTGGATTATCAGTACCAATATGAAGGACCACGCTTGACTTCCATAAAAGTTCTCTTTCTTAACATTTATTCTTCTGCCTTTCTCTAGAGATTACACCATTGAAGACAAATGTAACTTACAATAGTGAGCACAACAGTACTATCTGTCTTTCTGCACAATAACTGTTTGTTATCTTTCCAAAAAATGTGTGGTGACTAGCCAGACAGCAAGCAAATGCCATTTCATGCACCTGTGTGCCAGATGTTTTACAGCTGTGCACATACTGCTGCTGCTGAACCTCCAGTGAGTGTCATGGGACAACTGATTCAGGAAAAGTATGAATTTTTCTCTTGGGATGGGCTGAAATGGCAGGCAAGGAGATGGCTGCCAGTCAAAGGAACTGCGTAGCACGGTTAAGAAGCAGATCTTTTGGCATCTTGTTTGGGGATATTACTGACACTGAGAGTTAGCAAGATTTGCTCTGGCTTCTTCACAGCTAAAATATTTTTCACAGCCCCTCAAAGTCTAATGAAATTTAAGTAGGTATTGCAGAAATTTCATTTGTTAGCATACAGGTGAACTGATTCTTGTAATCAGCAGCATGGAGTTAGATTTTACAAAACTAGGTAGGAATTAGTGACTATAAAATTAGTATTCTTTTTAAGGGTAGCTGGGTATCTGAATGGCATAAAGCTTGGAAAATCTTATTGAACGTTGGGGTTTTATTCCTGGAATGGACCTTTCTATTTCTTAGTTCTTAAAACTATGGACAGTGTGACAAAGGAAGTAGTCCTATCATCCCAATCCCAGTCCATATTCTTTCTTTATGACTCCTACAATGATTCTCCTTCACAAAATACTTTGCAGCATTCATTTGAAGCTTGCAAAATTCGGTAAGGAAGTAGGTTGGTTTTACTATTGTGTAATCTTTTATTTATTTAGCTATCATAACTCACTGCTTTGTATGTCAGAATGAAAGTTCCAGCAACTGATATGCTGCACATGGTATTTGTAGCCAAATCTCAGTTAGTTGCAGCTGGATTCTGTGTCACATCTTTAAAGAGTGGAAGGAGGATATCACACACTGCTCTGGGAATGGGGCCAAGGCATTAGACATGAAAGTGGGCAGGCGTATGTGCCTTTATGGGGGGAACAGGGGAAGAAGGAGTGAGGTCCTGGAAGTCTGATAGGTATGGACATATTTTGGTTGCTTCAGAAGCTGACTCAAATTTTGGACTAGCATGTGTAGTCTGGTCACTGACCCAAAGCTTCTAAGGCTTTTGAAAGTGTCTTTTTAAGGTGATGGTTTCAAGAATTTGTTTACTAGTGTCCTTCCAATTTGGCAATGAAAACAATTTTTTCTTTGGTTTCTTACTTGGTTTCCCATTTCATGGAGTGGGACTGCAAGTAAATGATGTGAGAAAGAGAATTATAGCCACTACTGTGATATTGATTTTGGCATGCAGAATTGAAGAAAAATTGCATCAAATTAGCGTCATGGTAACTCAGTGTGAGAGACATCAGTGGTTTGAAAGGAGATGGCCAAAATCTTATCACTAAAGCACAGACGTCTCCAAAGCTCTTTGTTTGGGCTTTTTTAACTCTTTCCTTCGATTAACTTTTTGATGCTTTTGAGAAGCGTTGAAGGTGGTACTTTACTAGGCTGTGGAGTGGGAGGAGCCCATGGCATGCTGTGCAGTGCAGCATGGAGACCTGTGGTGGTACAATGTATGGCACAGTGGGCATGGGAAGCACTGCCTGTGGTTCCAACGCTGGTAGGATGGCCATGAGCAGGGCACTGTGCCTAATGAACACCCTTTGGCTCAATGGCACATTCATCTACGTATATATACTTTTATATATATATATCTATAGGTATCTTTTGCTTTCAAGATACTGTGGGTGGTTTTTGCCACCTTTATGTTATGTTGAGCTGGGTATTGTCAGCATGGGTATAACAAGCAAGCAGGGAGGATGGCAGTCCTGGACCAACACACAACCAGGGACAAGTCTTCCTCTAGTTTTGGGGAATATTACCTGTACTGCTGAGAAGGCAGCTCGCACTTTCTGTCTGCTGAATGGATATTTCTACTTTCACATCATGCTCTGAAGTCCATTTATTTTCAGTCTCAGGCGTAATATGCTTTTAGTGGAGAGTTTCCCCCCTGTGATTGTTTCCTGAATTAGTATCTCTTCCTTCACTTTGGCAAGGATTTTCCTTAATAAAAAGTTTCATCATCAGTTATTAGTTTCATATGACTGGTCTGTGAAACATACAGGATTATTGAAAACTATAAAATTTGTGTTAGCTGTTTTCCTACATCATGATCAAAATGATCTCAGTTGTGTCTCAGTGGGTTTGATCATATAAATTTATTGCTGGTTACCCACAGTAAACCAACAAGCTGCAACTGTGTGACTAGAGCTCAGATGAACTTATCCATTTACACCTAAAGTGGATCAGGAAAAAAGCAGCTGTAAAATAAGTGCTGTAATTGTTTTAGTAACAATTGCTTTGCTTATAGTGGTTCTGTAATTTTTTTGTAGTTACTACTGTCCGTAACTACTTTTAACCCAAATGACAAAAATGTTGATACTCAATACTGGTCTATAGTGAACTGGGAAAGGAACTGTGGTAGAACACAGTGTGCTACTAATAGCACCTAATGAACTAGCATGAAGTATCATATTATTATTTGATTTAATGAGTCCTTAGACACTATGATACTTGAAAGAAGGTTAATTGGTTTCTTACTACATAACTGTACTGGACTGTGTTTAAATGCATTATTTGATTATCATTTTCTTGAAATATCCACTTCTGAGATTTTCAGTCCCACTTCACTTCTCAACCCCAAATGCATAGTTCCTTTTGCTCTGCAACATTTTTAGCTCAAAGCACAATGTTTCTTCCTTGTTTACATCCCCTGGGTTATCTGTGAAGGGTGCTGTGCTGGGCACAGTCTTCTCGAGCTAAGCAGAAACATGGCTAGCTGACAATTCAGGTGGCAGTTAATGCTGAAAGGTGGTTGTCTGAAATGCATGATCAGCTCTAATTGGTTTGGCATATTTATCTTCCATATTAGTTTTGTCTTTTTTGTATAGACCGTATAAAGAGTGGCATGGAAGTGTCAAAATTTTTTGTTTTTCATTGGGCTCTAAAATAAAGTTTTCATCACTTGAGAAGACAAGTGCCAGAGGGGTGGATCAGCTTCCCTGCAAGGCTGTGTTGGACACAGCCCCGCCTGACAGACAGGTTACATGACTGCAGTTGGATGCTCAGGAAGGCCCTGCCATAAAGGGAAATGTGGCTGCTGAAATAGTTCTGCTGTAAGTCTCAGGAAGGCAGGCTGGGGCAAACTCAGCCCACGTGCTGTTCCCAGTGCTAATTCTCTGCAGAGCGCCTGAGCAAGCTCACCCAAGGTTCCTGTCCTAACAAGACAAAGTAGTGCATTGTATATGAAAGGGAAAGTTTTAAGCTGTTTGGCTGCATCCCCAAATTCAATTAATAGCGCTGGAACCCAGAGGTGGAGCATGCATGGGCTCTGCAGCATACACTGTGACTAATGTGCTGTGCACCACAGGTGTAGCAAGCCAGGAATGGTGGGAGCATTCCAACCTAGTCAACCCTGTCAATTCAGCCTGCCACTCATCATTTTGCTGTGGGACAGCTGGTTTCAAAAAGAAAGAAAGTTGAAGTCTCATATAAATAAAAATCATAACTGAAAGCTTATGTGAACAAGATGGGAAAACTTCACAGAAAATTTTGAATAAAAATGGCAACACAGTTATTTTTAACTAGCTTCCTTTTGACAAGAAAACTTTTCATTCATAGGCATTCAGAATAGCGGGAATACCTACCCACACATATGGGCATACATACCCATCTACCTGCACACTATACAACCTTTGTGCTAGTATACAATTTAGGATGCTTCCACTTCTGGATTTACATATTCAGGAGAAATTAAGTAATTTAAATAACGTTTCAGAAACATTCACAAGTAGGTTACATTGTCAAGAATCTCTGTGCTTTGACTACAGTCAGAAGCAACTGGTAAGCATTCATGGGGATAAAATCCCTTTGTGTATCCTCACATTCATTTTGATTGGCAAATAAGTTATTAATCCTTCACAGTGGCTCCCTTCCTGATTATAAGGGTGTCTTTCCTTCCTCCTTCTTTCATCTCTTTCCCCCCTCCCAGTACATTGGATGTGCTGGAATGGAATCAAATACAAAAGTTGTATCGATACGCGGTGTAATGCGTTTTAGGATTTTTACGTCTTTGCTGGAAAACAAAACCATTTGGACAGTTGGAGAATTATTTCTCTGATGAAATGTTGCAGATTTATTTATTTGTTTGCTTGTTTATTAATTATTTGGATCCTCCTTTGGGTGTTTTCATCCACAGTCTTTCTTAACCCTCCTCTATGTCTTTTACACCCTTGTTTCTCAAAAAAAATGCCGAGATGTTATTTTCATTAGGAATAGGGAGAAGACATCTAGAATTCATCCATTTTACCTTTGTGCTGCTTTATTTTTAGCTTCCCTCGTGCCTCATTTAGAAAGCAGCAGCTGTTTCACATTCTGTATCACATGACATCCTTTCTAACAAGCCACTTTAGAGCATCCTTCCTCAGTATCTTGAGGGATGCAGAAGAGACTTACTGGTGCTTTGTTTCTTCTTTCTCATTGCACCATCATGAACTGGTAATATGTCATCTATGTGTTGCTGCTCTGTATTGTCAGAGGACTAATTTAATTAATTTTTATTAACAGTCCCTTAATTGAATTTTTGAAAGACAGATGCAATTACAAACACAGCACAGGAAGAGCATAGGAAGAATGTCTGGCACAGCTATACAAATACATGTATTGCTTCAAATATTCCCTTGCTGTTGAACAAGACGTGTAATCTGTAAAGGATTATGTGTGAGAGGGAGAAAGATACTCAGAGCACTACTGAGGCTTATTTAAGTGGTCCAAGCCAGTAGAAAAGGAAAAAAAAAGACACATAAGATCATGAGTGCCTTCCAAGTGAGTGGCTCCTCTTCCCTCTCCCAGACACTCAATCAAAAATAAAATAGAAATTATCCTAATGCCTGTGCTCTGGAAGAGAGAGAGAGAAGGCTCCTTCAGAAGAAAGAGCCAAGGTGGCATTACAACCCACAAATCCCTAAGAGGTGGGCACAAAAAAGTGAGGACCACAAGCAAATAAGGTTTCCTAATACCTCCAGCTGTTCAGTAACTCTAAATGCCCATGGTGCATAAGGATCACCAATCCCTGTAGCTGTGTTTCCACTGAGCTGGAGGGCTGTTACCATTCCTGTGTTGCCACTTTGAATTCCTTTTGAATCTGTTTTAGGATAACTTGCTGGTAGGATACATTGATTAACACCATTAAAAATTACCTTTTAGTGAACGTGGCCTGTCTTCCAGAGCTCCCATCCCTTGGTTTATTCAGCAGGTTATCCTAACCTGAATGTAGAAAGGCCATTTGCACAAGAAACCTGCTAGCTGAGCAAGGTGTGTCAGTCAGTGACCATGCTTCCTTGTATTACTGATAAATGTGCTGCTCAGAGTCAGTAGTTAGAACAGATTCTTTCACCTTTTTCTGAAGGAAATGTCAGCAATCACTTCAGATTGTTTAAAAGCCTTTTCCTAATGCTTTACCTGCACTTTACAAATGGGCACAATTGGCAGACTTGCTTTACTCCCTAGTCAGGAGGACCATGACAGGAGAACTGGTGAATATAGACACAGACACCCACCACACACATGCTGGAATGAGGTACCATCAAAATTTAAACAGAATGGCTGCAAGCATTCTTATTCCAGGACAGAAGTGCTTTTTTCTAGGTAAACTGAATCTGCTCTGAAATGTTAGCTCAGCCTACATTTACTTTTGCAACTGGAAAACATTTAAAATCACATTTTCTAAAGGGAAAGCAACTTTTTTCTTTCCTTGGGCTGTTTAGGCCAAATGGACCATTTCATTAAAGATATGTTCTAAATTCTGTTTCCCAGACACAAAAGCCCTGATAATCCAAAAATGTGCCTTCTTGTAGGCCTTTCAATATGATTTCCAGTACAGTTAAAAAAAATAGTAGTATATGAGATGAATCCCAGATAACTGCAGTGTAATGTCTAGTGGTTTCGTTTTCCAGGGATATACTCATAAAAGTTCATTTTTAGGGGTCTAAAGTGATCTTCATTTTATGGGGCAATTAAAGACTTCTGTTTTGGTGTTGTCTGCTGTTCTCTGTGGGATTGATTCAGAATCAAATACATACTGTAGAGGAAAATTCAGCATGACAGTTTGCTGCTGGCGTTTTTCGTGGAGAATTGCAGTATTCTCCCAGATGGAAAAGAAACTTACAAGGGAGTTTTATTTTTTTATAGGTCTATATTATAGCTAACCATTCTTCCACTTATCACTGCAGGTACATGGAACACTGCCTAGTTTTGGAGTCTTTCCACTTTATGAAGAACAAGTTATGTTAATATTTTTTGACACTTGAGTAAGAAAAATTCTTACATTTCATCAAATTCAACACAACTGACTGCCCTTTGATTATTTCCAGACCCACATAATATCATTCACAAAGGTAATACAGTATGAGATTTAGGGTTCTGATAGACATGTGTCTACAAATGAAAATCATACTGTTGGAGCTGTATCAGCCCCTACCTCTCTGAGGGATGGTGGTTCTCTGAGTGCTGGAACATCTGATTTGCTTGTGAATCAGCTCCACAGTGGTTACAGTTTGCTATATTTAGTGTTTTGCAGGCAAGACTCTGATACTTTCACTTTGCTTTGTATCACTCTGAAAAAAAAAGAAGTGGTTGTCCAGAAGCTGGTTGAGAAGTGACAGATATTTGGGCAGCAAGAGCTAAGGGAGGGATGGCAGGAGTGTCTGTCTCAGCTCTTGCTCAAAGTCCCACTTTGGTGGTAGTCAGTGCTACAGCTGGTGCAGTCCTTTGGTGAACCGGGGAGTGGTCAAACGGGCTGCAGACCTGCCCCTCTTGGCAGCAAGTTGGGTGTAGGTGCCTGAGCTCTGGAAGCTGTAAATCACTGCTCCTTGGGGAGGAACCTGTGCTCCCAGCCCTGCCTGCCTCAGCCCTCTCTGAGGGAACTGCAGTGTGAGGGGCTGCCTCTTGTTTCCTTTTCAAGGGGTCTTCACTAGCAAAGGGACCATAAGCCTTAAACATCAGGATGACCTAGGCAACGTTCAAAATCTTATGAGAGGAAATGAGTAATAAGGACATCACAAACCATCTCCTGCGTTATTTGGAGTTGTGTCCCAGGTATGTCATCGTTTTCCCTTCCCTCTCACTAATTTTTTTTTTAATGTATTTTTTAATAGTAGCCTTAATGACAGTGAAATGGGTGAGTGCAGGACCTGTTAAATGCCAGCTTCCCCTTGTATGGTATCCATCTGTAAATGCACTTAGAACAAACATCTGCTCCCAGAAATGACTTTCTGGCCTGTGCTGGTTTTTTCAGTGTCTGCCAGGCTTTTCATCACCTTCCCCAGTAATCCCAGCAGGTCCACAAAAAAGTAAAGATCCTTATTTGTGTGACATTGCAGCCACTTCAGCTGGCTTGTTAAAACTCAGAAGTTAAACCGGAGGAGCAATGCAATCCTATTCACAAGAAAGTGAAAATTTTTCAGTTCTGAAGGTTATCACATATGTTAGGCTTACAAAACCCAGGTTACTTCTACATTACAACCTGAATCCCACAGATTCAGAAGCTAAGAATTTTCAAGTTGTCACATTCATATAGAATTTGTATCTGTGAATCCAAGGTCTTGTGAATTTCACAGACTTGTATTTATACCTGTATTATGTCCCTGTGATGTTATGCATAATTTAAAGTTTATCTGAAGCCGTCTCCATACTGCCTGGAAAGTAGTTTTTCTTTTAAAATATTTTCAGTCTGTGAAGAGATGCTGCCAGGCATTTATATTAATACTTCTATAAAAGAAGGAAATACTTTCTCACATGTGATTAAAATGTGGAAGTCATTAACACAGGAAAGCCATTGAGTCCAAGAATTTAACAGGACTTCTGAAAGGTTATAGCCATCAACAATATACAGGGTTGTAATTATTACAAGTAAGTAATTTGGAAAAAGTGCTAAGCATAGTGTTCAAAGGATTCAGCTGGTCTTCAGCTATCAGCTCCCAGTTGGACAGAGGTTGCTTTGTCAACCTCTATAGTTTCAGCTTTTCTCTGTGCAGCATCTGGCACCAGCCAGTGCTCCAGACAAAGCCCCTGGACACATACATTTGCTGTGACATGGGACAAACACGCTCCCTGCCTGCCTTCTGGCTGATTCCAAGTGTGCAGCTTCTGCAGCCATTGATCACACCGCGCCGGCTCTCCGTGCCTACACAACGCCCTGCTGCTCCCTGCATGTAGCAAGGCACTGGGAGCTTTTGTTACTAGAGTGAATCAAATGGGAAGATGATGCTGACAAACAAATTAAGCAAAGTAGATACAGATACTTCTCTCCTTGTTCTAGCTTTGACAGCTCTGTCTCATTCCTGTGTTTCGGCTGTGGCCAGGCATATGCTCTGCTCTGTCCTGTAGGGTCAGGCACAGTTGCAGCAAAGCAGCAGGAAAACAAAGGAGAGAGAACATGCAGTGGTGCACAGGGAGCAGAGTAAAGCCTTTTCTGTATGCACCAGAGAGAAACATCATGCTACTGGCACTGCATATGTCAGATTTCCTTTGTGTCTGAGACCCTGAATGAGCTGTGCTGACTGTAGAGCTCTGCTCCAGACTGCAGGAAAGAACATCAATGCCATTGTATTTGGCACCTGTAGTAAAGATGTGATGCAGAGAGTAGACATGGAAAATAAGCGCTCTGCAGGTAGTCTGTCCAGAATGGGATCGAGGAATGCTTGTGACAGCACAAATAAGCTCCCTCTGAGTTTCTGAAGCTCTTTATCTCTTTAATTTTCTCAGGGGAAAAAAAACAAACAAACAAATTTCTTGATAACTTTCACAGAAATAAAATCAATTTAAAAACAGCTTCACTGTCAGTATTTATTCTCACAGTCTGAGAAATGTAATGCGGAAGCAAAGATAAAGCAGCCTTTTCGTACAAATAAACAACAAGTAATTTTCAAATGAGAATGACTACATGAATTCCAGTTGCTGGAGGGGATGCTGCTGATGAGATTGCAGCAGGATCCATGGCTGCATTCAAGGGAGAGCACTCTTGCTCACCGGCAGCCTGTGTTCAAGGAGAGTGCCCAGGCAGGTGGGTAGCACCACACTGCTAGTGCACTGCAGCTCTTCAGGTGAGTTTGTTGTGCCATCCTGGGGGAATCTGTGTTCATGGGGTCCCCAAGAGGGAAGGAAGAAGGCTGGACATTAGCGGATGTGTTATGGGTTGTGTTTGTGCTTGGCTGAGCAGTGGAGTTGTAAATTATTTCTTTGCCAAAAATGAAAGTTCACTGCAGACTGGCCTTGTTTTGATTAGGAAGAGCTGGGGGGCTATACCATAAGAGTAAATAAAGCTTATGGCTTTGCCTGCTAGTTTGTTCACTTTGGCATTAGAGAGTTTATATTCTAACTGGTTTTTAGTTTCTATGTTGCTATTTTTTGGTTTTAGTCTTTTTAGAATTTACTCTGTATGTGAACAAAAAACTTTCCATGAGGATGGCACTTTCACAAACTTTTTAGTGCTTGAAAGGAAGTTCCCACAGACTGTGTCTGTACTAGATGTTTGTCAGAATAAAAAACCATTGTGCTAACTTGTGTTGGGATGCAGAAATTCATTACCTTCCCTTTTTTTTTTTTTGTCCTTTTGTCCTTTCATATACTTCATTTGGAAAAAATACTACCCATAAAACATCTGTTTGGGGGTTGGTTTATTCTTTAGACTGAAAAAATGTGTTTCCAAATAGAGTTGATTTTAATTAGATGGTTTAGCAACATTTTTCTTGGTTTTGTGAATATATTGCTATGCCTTGTTTTATTGCAGAAACTGTGGTTAGGAAAGTGACTTACTGCAAGTTCATAGAGAGCAAATTGTGAGAAATGGAGAAAGTTGTATAAAAATGCTGATACAGCATTCATTATGTAATAGAAAAAGATGTAGCATGCAGTGTTATTTTCGAATTTCAGTTATATGAGACTAAGATAAGAATCAGTTACCAATTTCAAGTTCCATTATCCTGGCAGCACCTCAGCTCCTTTTGGCAAGTCATTTAACCTTCCCTGCTTCCTATCTGACAATTTAAAGTGGTGATCTTATTTATTTCCCAGATGTACTTGAAATATTTCATTCATATGTGTAAGTACTTAAAAAAAAAACTTTATTTATAAATAAAAATAAATAAATCTTTATTATATTATGTAAGGATACACATTTGTAGTATAAAGATTGTGCTCTCCATCAGTTAACAAAATTTTATTTGATTTCCTTTGACAATTAAATCTGTCTTGCCAGCTTGTTAACTCATGGTTCTCTATCTGTGAACAGAAATTAGGGTTTTAGTGTCTTCTTAGAGAAACTTTGATAATCAGTACTGCCATAACAGAGTTAAGTCCCGCATTCATGGCTAGAATTTTTTCCTTTCTCTTTACAGCTATTAGTGCTGTTAAGATGGCTTACAAAGAGCTGGCTCTTCTGAATGCTCTAGTTCATCACAAGTCAGTATCTTTCAGCCTTTTTCAAAGCATTTCTATGTTCCTCCATTTTCCAGAGGTGTGAGCTCCAGCATAGGTTATTCAAGGCTTGCTTTTCTGAGCAGCTTTGTGAAGACTTCTTAAAATAGCGGTTCGATAGACTACAGGAGGAAAATTGCTGATCTAAGTAATATACTTCTTTTTTCTATTTTGTTCCTTGTCAAAGGGGACAGCAGTACGTTCTGATATGATTCTAGAGGACACACTGCATTGAATAGTGTGTATTACCAGAGTTCTGTGATGGAATTGTGACGCAGAATATCTGATTTACGCAGACAGTTTAACAATTCCGCATCCTTGTATCCATCCAAGCTGGGTCCATTCTGATCTTCTGGGTTAGGAACAAATAGAAAGGAAAAGCTTTTGAATTCCTCAGTGCAGCTAAAATGGCACTGACCAAGCATATCAAAACAGTAATTTGTCCAGAGAGTGATGGGCTGAAACTGCATAGGGTTAGCAAGCACCCATATTCAAAATTACAATATAAAGTGCTTCTCTGTCATTATCTATTTCTTGTTTTTTTCAGTCTGTCATGAAATGGCATGTGTTATGTGCTACAAAGAGCAAATAATTTAAATTGTTTATCCAAACAGGTGACTTGAGACAGTAGATACAGAAACTTGAACTAACGAGGTTAGAGATGCTCACAAGTCACAGTTTGTATGTGATGACAGTACAGTGATAGTGACTGATGCTGTTGGTGCCCACCACAGTTGATCATTCTCTGGAGACAAGCTTCTCAGGCTCTTCCTTCTGACACTTCCCGTGATCCCTACAGACCAGAAAGCTGAACTGCAGTCATGAAGTGTACATCCTAGCTTTTCTTGTTTCCCAGTCCTGAAAACCAGGTAGTGTCTACTTAGATGGGATTAGCAAAGTATAGTCACCTCCTCTACCACTTTTTTCCACTTCTGTTGTTTTGAGGCAGTTTCCAAAAATCTAATACCCTTTGGTACCACAAAAGTCATCACAGGCACTTAGTTTAAATCAAGTAATGAGGCCAAGTCAATTTGGCGATTTAACTGTTAAAAATACTTAATTTTAAGGAGTCCTTTGCTATAATACCTTTATGTTCTTCAGAAGCAGTTCTTCCCATATATATACACACACACATATGCACACACACACCCACACCATCTTTGCCTGATACGGTGTTTCCTAGGAAACTTTACTTACTCAGATATCAGTGGATCCAGTTAATTGTGACCAAAAGGGCTAGTATGGCAGCACTTTAATGTGCTTTTATTCACCACAGTTATACAATCTTTTTTGATTTTTCCACAATGTAATTTGCCATGAAATGACTGGATGCTCCTGATGCTCTTCCAGCATGGTGTGCTGAGAAGGGTGAAGTTTGTTCGTGTTGAGCTCACATATTTGCTTCACATAGTCTACTGCTGCCACCATCTCCAGTTTCTGGGCTACAATTGAGGTTTTCTCAAAGTTATGAAGCTTTTATCCAAAATGCAATAGTGAAGATTGGCAGCACAAAGTGGGACTTGCTCCCAGAGTTTGCAGAACAGCAGTTCTAAAGAAACACTTAGTACAAAATGAACAGGTTTCAGAGGAAATGAAGGATGCCCAGTCCCTGAGCAAATACAAGGCAGCTGAGATGGGTCACCCAAGACCTCTCCCCTCCAAATACCACAAAACTTGCTGTGTTTTCAGCTGAAACTGAGCTGCTGGCACAGTTTGGACACCTCCTCTTTACCAGGAGACCCAAACACTGAATGAAGCAGGAGAATTATGTACCCATGAAAATCAGATGCTTTAAATATTCCTGTTGCTGAAGCAGCACTTGAGAAAAATGCCTTTATCCTCTGGATTTATTCCTTCAGAGGCATGTTTCCAGCACTGTCTGATATATTGGACACTTTTCAAGAATGGGAACAGCTCTGGGAGCATCTGACATCAGGATTGAGCAGCAGGGAAGGATTTCTTCTGGACGTGGAGGTGATTTTGTACAAGAGGCAGTGAGCAAGAGTCCTCTGCCAGGGATTCTGTCTAAAGCCCAAAGGGGAAAGGAAAATCAGGATGTAGGCCTTGGTGAGGAGGGAGCAATTACTTTTGGAAATGGATTTGAGTGGGCTGGGATGAAGGAAGTGTTTTGGAACAAGTCAACTGGAATTTGTAGTCCTCAATTTTTTCTCTCCTCCTTCATTTCCTTCATGAATGTTTGTTTTTCTGAGGGGTTGTTTGGTTAAGTTGGGTTTTGTAGCTTTCTTTTTTGTAGCATTTTGTTTATCAATTACCCTGTGTAGGGCAGAATACTCTGTGAAACGTGGTGTGTTGTGGATTGTATAAAATATACACTCAACTAACACCATCTAATGTGCTACCTCAGAGAGGTGTGTTTTTCAATTAAAACTTAATATATTGTTTCCATTGTGCTGTTATCATGGGGGCCATTTTCTTCTGCTTCAAGTGTGATTTTATAAATTCCAAGATGAGAATGAGTTGAAAGAGCTCTGCCAAGAGGAACTGCAGTCATAAATGTGAGTCATAAATATTTTACTTAATTGGGGAAATTGTTCATTCTGTTACAGATTACATCTATTCCTAAATATTTTATTTAATAGCTAGAAGAATGTCCTTTCTGGGTCTTTGGTGCTTCAGCACATCACTAACAGCAGCATTTGAGTTTCAGTGGTATTACACTGACTGATTCACCAAGAAATCCTTTGCATCCTTTGAGTTGTGCACCCACAGATCTCTCTAAAAACTGTACTGGACAGATGTGGGCTATTGTGTGGGTTTTGTTTATTCCTTAGGGTGCCCAGGAGATCACTTTTGGGTTCAGATAATTTCCATTCAAGATGAGTAATTTGTTGGATCCTGGTAATCCCTCAGAGGATGTAGCAGGGCACAAGTTGCTTCTGCCGTACTTGAGCACCTGGCAGCAAGGCCAATTTGGATTGTATAATCAATATTCAGTACCCTTATAACTTCATCCAGATGCTGAGAGCAGAGGAGCAATGTCCATACATTTTGTTGTTGTAAATCCTTTCACAAAAATCAAACAATTGCCAAGAATGTGTAAAACATCAAAGTAAGAGGCAATTATAATACAATAATTGATTCCAGATGGACTTCTGCACCTGATATCACTCAAAATGCCAGTGAAAAAGAGCCATTTACTGTGAGGAATATAACAGCATATGTTGGGGTAACATCAGCTTCTTTTCAAACATTATTTTAACTATTTTGAAAGCTGCTAATATGTTGAGTTTCTTGCTGTGACATTGCAGCAAGATTCCTTTTTGTTAAAGATTTCCTGAGAAGGAAATAGGATCTTCGCTCTCCCTAACTCCTGTGGCCATCATCGGGTTTGGCCAATTTTCATTAAAACTTACAAGTAAACTGTTATTTAAACATTGACTAAAGATCATGGGTTAGCAGCTTTTAGAAGCCCTTGTTATCTTCAGGCAACAATGAAAAACAATGAGATAATACTTTCTTAGTCATTATGTAGCTATTGAAGTAAATTTTTAAAAAATATTGCCATTTCCAAAGTTGAATTTATTAGTTTGTAAAGGCTGATATTTTTTGAAGGAAACACATACTTAACTCTGTTGTGCATCTGCTTTTCCTAATATGATATTTGGAGGTTTGTTTGCTTTTAAGAGGTGGTGAAAGGTCACTTGAGCATCAGTTCAGGCTTTGGTATGATATCATTCCCCTCTAATACATGGTAGGTGGATGAGCTGAAGACTATATTGTGCATATTTTTTTTTTACCATTTCATTCTGATGTTCTTCTTGTTATTATGGGGGGGAGTGCTGTTTCCTTAACTATTCTCTTTTGTTATTTTCATGTAATTTTATTTTTTTCCATCATTGAAACCCTGAGCTACCTTTGAAGTGATAGAGGTCTGCAGACTGGAGGAATTTTCCAGGTCTGTGCAACAAACTTCAAGCTGATCCTGGAGATACTTAATATATGCTGCCTAATTTTTCTGCACCCTTTTCAGTGCACACCAAGTGCATCTGTGTGCTGTAGGACAGTCCAGTTTGAAGATTAAATAAGTGACTGCTCACTGGAAGTGTTTGCACAGTCTCACGCTTCAGAGTGGTGTAGTCCTACCCATGACCCTCACTGCATGGATATTCTCATGAAGTATTTCCAAGTGTAGGTTTAAAATGGAGGGCGTAGGGACCACGAGGGATCCAGTAAAAAGATCTGCACACACTTCTCCAGCCATGCAGTGCAGTGAGGTGAGTGTTAATCTCTCTCTCCTGCTCCATGGACTGCAGTTCCCCTGGTGCCAGCTTCCAGTGCGTGGCCAGCACCACGTCTGTCAGTGGGAGTAATTGGCACTCAAGATAAAGCACACCTAAGGGCAGGCAGGACTGGAGACCTGGAAGGATTTCTTCAGAAAGTTATTCCATTCACCTCTGCATGCCCTGAGACTGATAGATGCACTGAAGGGGAGCAAATTTCTGGTGGTGGATCTGTCTTCCAAAACTAACTCACACTAGAAAACGTTACTGAAACCCTGAAGTGTAGCTCCTTCGTGCTGTGCCTCAGGATTCCAACAAGTTCTGGCACGTTGACCATAATGCATACAGGTTTATAGCACTATTTATAAATCTCTTGAGTTTCCTCTTGTATTGTTTCTTGCTGAGGGAGTGTGGGATGTGCAATTCATCCCATCAGATTTTATTGAGGAGTTATCCACAGTCATGTGCGTGCTGGGTTCTCTTGAGAAACAACATCTGTTTTCTGCAGTATTTCAAGTTTGAAATGGTTCTGAGTTGTCATAGCGTGTTTAATTAACAAAGGATACAATTTAAAAATGTGAATTACTTGCATTTCTTGTCAAACACAATATTAACTCCGTAAGCCACAGAATAGGGAGGTTTTCTCAATAAGCTATTTGCTGATTTTTCAGTATTTTCTAATGAGTTGTTTGCCATACTTTATGTAAGTACAGATTCCTCTGGTTTTCTTTCTCTACTCAAAAAAAACCATGTTATGCCTGTAAAACAGACACTTCTTGTCTTATAGGTGAAAAAGACACTAAACATCAGTTGGATGTGGTTCTCGGGACCATTTGTTTTGCAAATCGTGCCATTGTGCTAACCCTGTAAAAGCAATCTCAGGTTCTATTAGGACCTTTTCATACAGATAAATGAAAAAATATAGATACATATAGGGATGGATGGATATACACTAGAAGGCAGGATGGCAACCACTGATAGGCATTTGTATGATAAAAAAGGAAGCTAAGCAGCATAGTTCCTTGTGAGACCATAACAAACCTGGCTTGCAGAGTCTTGGTGCTTGACTGTGTACAGCTGTTATGCAGATATCATGGCCAACTAAAATTACAAGTCAACACATAACTGTAATTTAAATGAAACTCAGTTACTCTTCCAGTAACCTTGGATGTGTTTGTGGAGAGGGTGTGGAGCAACCTTTCCATATGACTTCCTTGAAAATAACTGGCATTCTCCATTTGTAAGGAAGCTCATTATGGTTTTTTTTGTTCAATCATGTAAGTAAACTTCTGGAGGGTCATAAATGCCTAATATAACAGTAGCCTTCAGGCATTCTTAACTAAAATTGTATTTTGTCTTCCACCAGCTTTTCCAGAAGTATAAATGATCCCTAGGATAAGCTGACTGTAAGACTTGCTGCTCTTGCTTTCTAAACAGAGTGCCATAGTAACAAATAGCATTGTATTTTTCACATCCTCTTTCTGCAGTTGATTCACTCTCATGGATATATGGACAGTTGCACAGTTTGTAGAGAAAATGGTCAGTTCCTCCAAACTTGTTCCTATTAATTCCTAAATCATTTGTGTAACTGTTTTTTTTTTTCCATGCATGAAGCATTCATATGAATTGCATTAAGCTTTAAGGTACCAAGCTTAAACCTCATATTTTCCTTCTCCCAGAAAAAGTGTGATAGTAGTTTTGTTCAAATTAAGTACTGATTATTTTGGTTATCTAAATCCAGTTTGTGATTTTCAGTGGATAATGTGCTGTCATTCTCCACTTCTTACCCCGTTCTTTTCTCACAGCCACACTGCGATGTTGCATAGCTACCAGTCTATAACCCAAATGTTGTTGTTGAGTGGAGAGTTGTGCTGATCTCTGGGCAGTATATAGAGGATGTGTATTTTATGAGATGCCAAGCAAGCTGCTGTATGACTATAAATTTCTGTGGGTTTTTCTCATGCTGTACATACCTTACCTGCTAATTACTGAAGTGATTTACGTTTTAAGCATATTTTCTCTTTTGTTGTTGGTTCTCCTTTTTTCAAATTTTGAAACTGAAGTAATTTTAGTAATTAGTTATCTCAGGAAGCCTTGGAGAGGTGGAGATAGTCTGCCGGGCACCATGCAGGTACAGAATGTGCTACAGCCAGGGGGTGGTTGGCTTTGTCTGTGCACAAAAATCTGGGCTCTGGTGACTGAGGGCAGGGAGAGGGATGGATCTGGATTATGCCTGCTGGAGTAAAGACCAGCCTGTGAACTCACTCACAAGTTAATGCCTTCATTCAGCATCATGGAAAATGGTGAGAAGGAAGAGGATCACCCTGAGCCTGCAGCCATGTGGAAAGCCAGTCAGGTGAAGCCTTGCTGCAGCCTTGCAGCTGACTGAGCCCTCTTTTCTTTCCTGCCTTTGTGGTTGAAGGAGAGAAATGGAGGGCTGGAGAGGGAATAATCGGTAGTAATCGCCTCAGCCAGCCAGCTATCTCCTCCTATTGACCTTGAAGTAATGAAAAGGGGATAGATTCTTCTGCATGTTACCTCTGTGTGTACAGATAATGAGAGCAGAGAGTAATGATCATAAATCTTCATGGCTTTGCCTGTTTGAAAGTTGGGCCATGGGAAAAATGACAGTACATAGTTTATTTTCAGTCTGTAATTCACAGAAGTATTTGTCCCAAAGTGTTTCCTCTAGAGGTTTTTTTTTTGCCTTGTACTTCATTTTATGCAGCAGTGGTTTTAATTCAAATGAACCTATTCCCTTTTGTTGACTTCAGTTTTCAATATGAGAATAGTTGTATTTCCCAGACCAGCAATAAACAGGTTTGATATCTGCATTTTTTAAAATGTAATAGCTTTTCATTAGTTAATACAGTAGAGTTATACTGGTGTAGAACTGTGCCTATGAAGGAAAAAAAAAACCAAGTCCCAAGTACAAAATACATATGTAGGACTTGTATTTAATATTTACAAGAAAAACTAAGGAAAAACTCCTCTGAATTAGCTGTATCTAAAAAAAAAAAAAAAGAAAGAAAGAAAGAAGTAAAAAAGTAACTTGGAATTTGGAAGTTTACTTTCAGATGTTGAACTGCATACAAAAAGTAACCAGAAAGTTGTCTTTGGCAATTTGTTCATTCCCCTCCCAGTGAGATGAAATTCATTAAAGCAGTTCCTTGCAAACATTAACTCAGAAACTGGAAGGAATCTGAGACAGAAGACAATTAAGTAACCCTAATGATGTAGCAGTCCAACTACCATCGCCAAAGGATGAAGAATAGTAGCAAGGTGTTTTAGTACTTAGCTAAGATGCCAAGGCAGTGTCAGCCAATAAATGATGTCATGCAGTCAGAGGCAGGGTTTGGTCAATGCAAACTGACAGTTTTGTCTTTTTATCCTACTACGTACAAGAACAAAACATCAGGAAGGACTATATTTAAAAACAGAGGAAATGTACTGAGCCACTAGAAGAGCTCATTGCATTGTTTTCCCTCTGAGCTAGATCTCAAGTGAGATGGTGACTGCACCAGTACTGAGCTCCCGAGGCGCCTTTCCCCCTCCTCAGTATGGGAGTAACCTCTGAAATGGCAGCAGCATTTACTCTCTGGAGTAAATGGCGCTGTGCTGGGGAGGTCTTACATTTTGTTTGTATTCCCATGATGGAGTCATTACCTGAGTGTTCAGAGCAAAGCTGAAGCATAGGGGAGATCCTGACCCCTTCCCTGAATGTGCAGCAGGTCAGGTTGACAGAATGAAACACAGTCTGACCCAGAGCCAGGGGTAAGTCTGGCACTCTGCAGCAGGTAGGATGGTGGTCATAAATCTTTCCTCTTTTGGGGCCAATTATCCTGTGGGGGCTTGCATTTGGCCAGAGAAAACACTGTAGCTGAGCTGTGCTTGTTGGTGAGTGAGGGAAGATAGAGGGAGGAGATTGCCTGGCTCTGAGCTCTCTGCTGGCCACAGTGTACTCTGGCTGCTCCCCTGGTGCAGCCTGGGGCCTGGTGATGATCTGGCCCTGTGATAAGCAGGTTTAGCTCATCAGCCAGCCAACCCTGGCCACAAAAACATGTATCAACATCGGTTCAGTGTGTTGAATAATGTTGGTTGCAGTAAGATGAGTGCCAGAACCAAGGGGGAATCATTCCAGGGGTTCCCAGGGTGAAACTGTCCTCTTTCAGCAAGCTGCTTCAGCTCACTCATGAAGACATACCCTCATCTGACCCTTTCTGTAGGTTATTGTGTTTGGAGTGTTTCTGGTACTCGAGCCAGAATAATTTTTTTTTCCTACACAACCATGTTTGAAGGTTACCTCCTGTGGTCAGGTTAACCACCAGTTTTAATGAACTCTGCTGACTTGCCCCAGCAAAAAGTTTGTTCCTCAAAATCTAGCAAAAAACTTTTAATGCCTAAAGACTCTCAGCCAACAAACAGTCAAGTTAAGTTGAATTCCAGGTTTGTTTTCAGAGATTGTAAGGTCTTTCATAAATTTAGCTGTTAATACAGGGCCTATTATAGCAGGGGCATTCTCCACTTACAAGGTTAAGATACTGAAAGGGTTTAAGGAGTCATTAAGCCCAACTACTATTTTTGGAGTTCCTTGAATTAGTGGAAATATAGTGAGATAATTCAGGGTGTGAATCCAAAGTGACTCAAGTTGATCCAAACTGGTCCTGTTTTAAAACTGCCCCAGAGGCACAGCCTTTACGCTGTGCCAGTGGTGGCGCTGGGAATGGGGAAGCCCTTCCTGCCGTAAGGGGCTGAAACAGGAGAAAATGAAGCAGATCAAAAACCAGCATTATTCTGCCAAGCCTGCTTTCCAGACATGTCCTTTACAAGGGATAAGTGAGGAGTCCTGAGGCAGGGAGTTGGGAAACTGGGGAACCTCTGATTTAAAGAGGCTTAAACTATTGCAGACCTGCACCTCAAGATTTCCACGTCAGTCATATGCCTTTAATTGCTGCTAAAAATGCCAGTTTCAAATAAGTGTGTAAGTAGCCTGAGCAGAGCTGTAGTTAACTGTGTAATTTAACTCCATGAAACTATTGACATGTTTAAAAGTATGCAGATGCTAGTGTCTTATGCTAGATCAGGATCTTAATTATGCATAGTTTGAGATAATTGGGTTGCTTTAGCTTCGTATCTCAACCTGTTAATTCTAACTACTAAATTAGGATTCAGCTGTAATTCCTGTATGTTTAGTAGAACTATTTCAATTTGCTCCTGACATTAGGTAAATGTTATGATTAATTCTGCTTCTGTATTCTGGTTTTCTGTGGGAGAAGTCTGAGTTCAACACATTCATATCACCAGGTAAATTCAGATAATTACACCTTTGCCCTTTGCTGTGTGATTTTTTTTTTCAGGAGATATAAATGGATAAGTGCTCTGGATAAATATTTTGAGGAACAAACAAATCCCAAAGGGTGTTCATTTTGTTACAGAATTTATTCTTAGGTTGCTGTGCTGGCCTGTATTTTGTGGCTTTTGTTTTCTCTTTCTTGTCTTTTAGAAGCTCATACTTTAAAATTCATTGAAAAAGTACCAAGTTTGACATTTTTATCAGAAACAAAAAATGTGGTGAAGATCACATCTGTGGTCGAGCCTGTGTTGGACAATCCAGCCTTTCTCCTAATCTAAGGTTTACATGCAAGGGCAGACTGATTATCTGCTTACAGGTGCAGGAGTATAACTGAATGCCATTGTTTCCACAGATGAGCACCATGCCAGGACTGCCCACAAGGCCGTGCTTCTATGACATTGACCTTGACCCTGTCACAGAGCAAGTGAAAGGATTGTTTTGAGAGCGATGTCCAAATTCAGGTCGGTGAACAGCCTTTGTTTTCCTGTTCCAGCTTGGGGGAGGATGTTTGTGTCTAGTATGTGTGTAAGAAAGGTTGTCAGGAGTTTATCCAGGCTCCAGTTTCAGTAAGGATTGCACACACTTTGGGGGTGTATTTCATAATGTGCACTTTATCACATGGGTTTCCCATTTGCTGAATGGTGACTTGCTGGTGTCCACTAATGATGCCTTTTGGATTTCCTGGCACCGTCAGTTTGGCATCAGAAGGAGCCAGCTCTGCAACTGTACTGCTCTTGGCAATGGAAAAAGCCAGTCTGAAGAAACCACGTCAACTTACCTCAAAAGAAACTCTCTTTGATACTACACTCACGTGGCAGCATGTGTCTGTCATTACTTAGATATCAGGGAAGATACTCCTCAGTTTGTTCATGAACTCTGCTTTGTTTTTTCATGTTTTGTTTTCATAACTGCTGTCATCTCTCTCAAATGATAATAAGCATTTCAGGAACACAAAGCTGTCCTCTTAGCCTGTTTTTCATGCTGGATTCTCTCCCTTTTCCTCGAAGGTTGCAGTTCCCCCACCACCTCCTCCCCTTCTCTAAGTACTTAATCTTGTTGGTGTCCTGCTTTAATTTTGTGCAGCACATGTTCCTCACTTAAAAATACAAGATGTTATGAAAATATTTCATGCTACTCCATTTTAACCTTTTAACATAATAAGTGGAGTACGAGAGAATGTAACCCTGACTGAAACAAACCATGTGTGCCTGTGATGGGATTCTCTCCTTTCATCACTTAGCTCTCTCCCACAATAGATTGTCTGGAGAGCAATAGGGTTTTTTCTTTTCTAAGACAGAACAACACTATTACTATGAGCTAATAGGACTGTGATAGGACCCCAGATCAGCCACAGCTTTGAGGTGGATGTGCCCAGGTGCTTCAGATCTGCTTTAGCAGTCCTTTCCTACTGTGGATTGAGAGAAAGGGCTTTCATTTTCTGTTTCTGTGTTTTGATGGGTTGTTTGGGGGAGGGGAGAGGTTTGCACAACCCAACCAGGCCAAGGTGAACTGTTCACTTGCCCAAACATTCACATGAATGCCACAATATTCATGTAACATCCGGAGAGAGCCAGTTTGTGTGTGCCAGTCAAGACAAGTAGAAAGCACTTAGCTTGGAAGTTAACCTGCATGCACAGGTAATTACTACCCTGTATGCAAACCACCCCTGACTATTCTGTGGCTGGGTGGTGTTGCACATAACCCATTTTTGTTACTGATACACATGATATGTCTGACAGCTTCATGCATACATATTGATTCATCATGTGTCAGCCATGTAATTGCTTCTGAATCATTTGGAATGACTGTAGAATCCTACTGTAAAATCTATATGCAGATTCACATAGCCTGCTTAATTGGGTGTTTACTGCCTAGTCTTACACAAATCCATCCAAACCAGGGGCTGATGAGTTTGGAAGAACAACTAAATTAAGCAGACAAAATACTCCATTCCAACTGTGAAGGCCTTTCATTGGAAGCTGTGCCTGAAATGAAAATGTTAAACTCGGCTTTTAGTCAGTGATGGTGTTTTGTCAGATGTAAAAAGAAATGCTAACAGAGTCACAAAAACATAATAGGTAGGAAGTAACATACATATCCAACAGTTAATAAATTATTTTAATTTCAGTATGGAGGTATTGTTGGCATCTGACAAATGAAGGATTAATTAAGTTTAAGCCTTTTTAAAGAAAAAGGTAGATTGATCATATATATTTTTGATCAATATAGGCACATACTCACCTCTGTTCCTACCCTTAACAGTCTAAATAAATGCTTTGAGAGTATGGTAATACCCAGTGAGCACCACACAAGGTAATCAAGTGTTCATTAGCTCTAAAAATCATCTGGTTCATGTGCTAGATTTGTACATGGCTAATTTTGGAAGAAGAGAGAAATAATATTCCCATGTAGTCTTTACTCCCAATTTCATGTAGAGAAGTTTAGTAGTATCCTTTTTTCACACATTCACTGACGTGAACCCACACTGTAGGTGATACTACACTTTGAGGTCTATGTGGGTTTGTTTCTGTGATGACAGATAGAGGGATTTTTTTTTCATTTAATTTGAATTCTTCAGCATTTTAGTGTATGATGTAATATTACTAGTAATATAGTGTTGTGCCAGCTCATTAGGGCTGATTCAGATCCTTAAGACATTTTAATTGAAAAATATTTAGAGATTTGTGGAAGAGCTGCAGATGTTTCATCATAAACATGGCTGCAGAGCTGAGAACAGTTGTTTTAGCGTGCAGTTAATATCCTCCTCTGCAATGCATATCTTCATCAGACCTGTCAAAGAGATACAGGCAGAAGTTCCTGCTTTTCGGGATGCTGTGTGAGGTTTTGGCTGAGCTGAAACACTGGGTGTTATTTGCCACTCTGATTTTTCTCTACCATTTCACACCAGTCATTTGAACATGTTCTAAAAAGTCATAGAAGCAAAAACCTTATCATAAAAGTCAACTCTGTTTTTCTCTGTTGACAAATAGCCACACACAACATGCACACACAGTATTGCAGTCTCTCTGTAGGAGCAATGTGATCTATCAAAAAAATGAAGCATTAATACACAGAAAGGAACCCAAAGGAATCTGGCTAGTCCTTCATCACTGGCCACTGTCCTATTTAAATTATACTGCCCAGCTCATACACTAAGAAAGTTGAAATTCTTTCCTTAGGAGCTGTCTGTAGAGAGCTCAAGTCAGAGTAAGACTTACATGGAGACAAGTCTGCCAATAGGAAAAAAAAAGAAAGTAATTTTTGCACAATGAGGGGAAGTCACAAACTGAACCTGCACAAGTAAAGTCTGTTAAGGCCCCTTGTGGGCCCTAAGGATCACTCTAATTTAATCAGTGGCAGTAGGTGCCTGCTCTTACTGTGCCAGTTTGGCTTTGAGTATTTGGGTTGATGGCAGCAGGGGGAAATTGTTCTCCTCGGTTGGTTGTGACTTTGTAGGGCTGCCACTGTCCACAGTGTCTGATTTATTCCTGCACTCTTCTCCTCTTCAAAACTGCCAGAGCATCAGAATTATTTTAATACACAGTATGGATACTTTGCTGCCCTCAGAGCTTTTCTGAATGTGAGAGGAATCCCAGAGCTCTGCCTGTGAGCATTTTCATAGCCATAAAGAAATCCATGAGAGCAGGACACCAAAACTGGTGTTCTAAAATTGCAAACTATTTGTTAGATGTTTTCATCTTCATTTATTCAGATATGAAGAGAAAGTGTTTTAAGACCTTTCCCTTACATCCACAAAACTGGTCCTATGAATAAAAAAATTACTTCTTTTAGTCTCATTCACAGTATTGGCTTTCAGTCTGCAGCAATTACTACAGTAATGTGCAGTCTGAAGTCTGTATCATGATGGAATACGAGTACAGATTTTAGTTTCTCAACTAGTAGGGCTACACAGATAATAAATAGGAGGTGCATGTGGCATAACTGTACATTTTTGTTTATTATGGTTAAGGCAAAAATACCCCGTTTCACTGAAGTACTCATTTTAGGCTGTGATGCTTTGTTTCTTCAAAGAAAGCAATGATATCTTGTTTCAATGTATAAATTTCTTATCTTTGTCATTTCAGAAGCCTGAAAATTAAGAACTGCAACTTTCCTGTTTCCTGCAAGTAGGAGACAAAAAACGAATCTGAAATATTCCTGTTATGTGTCTCTGGAGGAATGTCAAGATAGACCAAAGAGCAAAAGTTTACTCTTTCTTCAAATTAGTTTTTGTGATGAAATATAGCTGTAAGGTTAAAAAATAAATAAATAATTAAAATAAAAATTTTAAAAACCCCAGCAAGCTAAAGTTTTACTCGCTGTCATGCAGGAAGCTCTCTACTGGGGCTTACGCTTGTTTGTGAATAAAATGACATTGAAAAAGAGCAGTTTTTCAACTCAGAGTTTTCATCTTTTCTCAAAGGAGTGTACAGGAGTATTTCCTTTATCTTGGCTATCTAAAAAACTTGCATAAACATGATTATGCTGTGTGACCAAGCCTATTTCTCTCTGAAAAGTACACTTTTGCTCCTGGCATTCAAGAGCTGAAACTACCCACAGATTAACTGCACATTTTTGAGTTATCATCAAGCGTTGCTCTGGATGTGTTTGGGCAACAGCCAAGCTGCAAGCAAGGAAGATATTAAACAGAGAAAGAACAGAGCATGTATTTTGTAAAAGGTTTTTAATGGATAATTTGTTTCCTTGTTGGGCAAAAACCTTTTGAAACACTTAAGCCATAGCTGTTCTTGTATCCATAGGTTTGTCTTTATCCAAAGCGTGTGTTACAGGCTATCCAGCTGATTATGTGCTTGTTGTGGTGAAGCTAGTTGCTCAGACAGGGCACTGCTCCTTCTGAAGCTCTGTTTTGCTCCTGTTCATGGCTAATGAAGCCTCCTGCTGTGCTGGCTCCCGACCTAGAGTTTTTCCCTGGCAGTACACAACGGCCCTGTAACAACAGAGGAACGTCCATCAAGCAGGGATGTGACAGGGCACAGCTTTTTTCTCCTTCATTCTGCAGCTTTTAATGACCATACTTGCAAAAGTGGAGGGTGTTTCCATTTGAAGGGGGTATTCAAACAAGTTGATTTGCAAACCGTGTGCTTTAATTTGTCTCAGTAACTTTGCTTTCCTGGTTTTTCCTAAAACCTGTAGCAAAACAAGCCTTAGGCGCAGGATACTGCATTTAACTTTCCAAGCTGCTACTCCTCAGGATACTCTCGCTGACTGACTGTTGGTTCCTTGAATAACAAAAAATGCGACAGAACAATAGGGTGAATCGAGACAATAGACCATTGTTTTTTTAGGTAAAAAGCGGTGAAATAATGATGAGAGAGTTTATTTTCCTGATGACGTTTTCCATCCTGTCACTTTGCTCTGCTTACGCACATCTGCACGTTATGGGCTTCTGCAGCGTAGCCTTGGTTCCCTTCTACAGAGCCACATTTGGAGACTTAATTATCTCAGGAACTCTGTAGTAATTGAGGGGTTTGTTTTGGTTCTTAAAATCATGCTTCGTTATTTATAAACTCAAAACTATAATTATGGACAGTAGAGCAAACTGGGGACAATTAATTGTCTGTGCCTTCCCTGGAGTAGCACGGAAATGTCTGCTGACTGCATTTCAATGCTATTCATAGCGTGGTCTTCCAGCACTGTGGGGATTGCTGTGAAGATAACTTTAAATGTAAAAACTAGAGCAATTTAATATTTTATCCTTACTAGACGATAGAGCTCATAAGAGCCTAGACTGTGGATGCTTTAATTACACTGGGGCATGACAAACATGATAAGTAGGAAGTCAGATTCAAGCTCTCAGAGCTGCTGGGAAGAGAGATTTCCTACATTTTCTATTAAATTGTGCCACAAAATACAACTCAATGCTAGTCATACACACAACAGTGTTGTAAATTAGTGTTGCACACACTCATCTATCTAGCCAAGAAATAGCCAAAGACTTGCGGAAGAAAGTAAGTGTGGTTTCAAGACATAGTTTTCCTAGTAGCTTCCTTACCAGAAAAATAAACAAGATTTTCCCTCGATTTTGTCCAGAGAAATTCAGAAAATACACAATTGCGCCTTTCTAGGAATCACTGTGGTTCCCCTGCAGGTGCACCAGAATTGTCCCCATGCAGTGTGGGATCCTAAATGTGGCACTAGCTGATTGCCTGTGAAGCTTCCCTATGGATGTGGATGTTCGAGCAACAAGTTTTATAAGTCATCTCAAGCTCATTTGATACTTTCTATAGTGTTGTCTCCATCCTATCCTTTAGCTCACTGGCTTCAGGCCACACACACTGGGGCTGGGTTTCTGACCCCTCAGTCTCTCCCTTAAACACCATTCCAGCTGATGTAGTTGAGAGTTGACAAGCATCCTGTAATTTTTCTACTGTCATGTGCATGGGATTTGTTTTATTATTGAGATAGCTTCAGTAATTCAAGGAAAGCTGAAATGGCCCCCTTGTCTTTTGTCGTAGCTTTTCCTGCACCCCATCTAAATAACTAGCTCAGAAATCTCTCAAGCTATTGCATTTTTGGTCCTTTGTCATGATCCACAGGGACTGAGCTATTGGCCACTATCTGAGCTGGAGAAGCTGCCATAGTATGTTCCCCAGAGCCACCCTGATTCTGAGGCCTCCATCCAGAGGAGTTTAAAGTGAAAACTTCTTCAGATCAGTCTTACTGATAGGTGTGGCGCTTGTTACATGGATGTGACTATGGCTGTGGGACTCCTGCCTTTGCATCTACTCTGAGCAATGTTGTCACGTGGCAGAACCACAGCTTTATAAGGCAGCTTGCCAAGCTTATCCCTGCATTTGCTGAAGTGTGTTTAGCACCATGTGGTTGTTTGTTATCAGAAGATCTGCTTTCTGTAGTGATTGAATACATTGTTATTTCTACTGCTGAACTAATTCTGTAATGACCTTGAAATACTTCAGAATACATGCAAGAGGTTTCTTAATTTGCAGTTTAAAATTCAAGCTTCCAGATTTTCAGTTGCCATGAAAATAAAGTCTGTGTGCTAACGTTTAGTTTGCACAAGTGGTGCCTGTCTGAATTCATTAATAAAATACATTCATTATTTAATATTGTTCTATGTTCTTGTCTACTTAAATAGTGACTTTCATTTTTTTTTAAATTCCTCATAAGCCAGTTAGTCTTGTCTTGCCCATGTCTCCAGCTAAACACAGCTATGCCAAGGCAGGAGAGGAGCTCAGCCATAGTGTGGTGAAGTGCCAGACGTGAGCAAAGAATGGGACTCGTACCTGGCTTCCCAGAACCCAGGAAAGTGTTTGATGCCTGGCTGTTACCACAAAGGGCCATGCACTGGAGGGTTGTTCACGGGCTCCTCTCTGTCAGTACAGCCCTTTAGAAGTTGGTTTGTGCTTGGGGAAGGATACACTAGGCTAACATCCTGTCCTGGTCCCAAAATACCTTGCTGTCATCTTTGGTTCTTGACATGAAGGGCTGGATCAGATGCAAGGGTCAGTTGGACTCTTTCCACTTCTCAGCTGTCAGCTGGATTTGTGTGAAATAGTGTCAGGTACAAGAATATTATCTGTAGGCTTCTCAAGGTGGGATTCAAATACAAGAGATGCAAAAGCTTCAGGAATTATGAAGCTAAATCATTAGGCCATAACAGAGCAGAAAGCATCCTGAGAGCAGGAATTAATATAAATAAAATGGGGAAGACGGGGGAAGAAATTGAGCATTGCAGGCACATACTGGACAGTGCTCCTGTTTTCTAAATAGCTAAATGAAGTCTCAGCCATGTGGTTTGCATTAGTACTGGGTTTTTAACATGCTTCTCATGGCTAGATTTCCAAACAGCTTCTCTGCAACATTTCAGCCAGGACCTTACCCATATGGAACAGGTCTCAAGCACTAGGTTTGTTCTTCGTGGACCTCTGGGTCTGCCCTGCTGACAGCCACCCAGTCAGCCAGGGGTGAGTGTGGGAGGCATATGCAAACTCTCCCCTCCACTGAATTATTAGGGTGGTAAGGGAGGGTAAGTAGTTTTACTGCTTTAAACATGAAGGTTTTAATAGAATATTCTCTGGAGAAAATATTTCAGAGAAAAAATTCTAACACCAAGGTATGACCCCCTGCTTGAGAAGGTTGGAATGGAAACACTGAAAGCCCCTTCAGGCATTTGTCCCAAGAACAGGACTGCTGTGCTATACATGTTACCATTCACTGTGGATTTAAGGCCAGAGTGTTTACATAAAGTAAGCTAAATTCAAATATTTTCACAAGTGTGGTCATAATAATAGTTCCCTACTCCATGTGGTTGAGTGTAATGTATTACATACACACAAGCATGAGCAAGAATCTGTTTGTGTGTGCAGCTTTTATGTAAAATCTCCAACATTTGCTGCCCCAGTAAACTTTCAAACTTAAACCTTTTGAGTAATGATTGGGAGGAGCTAAACTGCTACATATCAGCATAGGCTCAACCAGGCAAGACCCTGACAAACCTTTTCAAATTAGCCCTGCACTGGGTGATCTCCAGGTCCCTTCCAAGGTAAAGTGTTCTATTACCCCATGAGTTGAGATGTTAGCAGAAAAAGTTAGCACTGAGGAAGCCCAGAGCTGGAATACACCCACACACACATGCCACAGGCACCTTAAGAACTTCACTTTGCAGAGCACTAATAAAAAAGAGGATGTATCAAATACAAGTCATGCCCACTTCTATGCAATACACTAAATCAGGGTTGAAGTTATGACATTTTAAAAGCTAAATTGTTTCCCACTGGGTAATTTCCATCATGCTATTTCAACTCAATTACCATCAACATCTGGTCAAAGTTACATTCCTAATGCCAAAGAAGAGTTTCAGCTTTTCAGGATACAGCTTGTTAGTTGCCCATATAACATAGCCCCTGCATGTTCTTATCACACACACAGTTTATATTTATTCTCCAGAAAAATACAATTATGGCTGTATTTGTACAAAACATATATTATGTATCTGACATGTAGCTATACTACTATGTGAACTCTAGGGTATTTCCTTCCATTTTCTTCTTTGAGGAAAGCCTCAAGGGGAAACCTGAGAGAGAAGGATGTCTGACTAGGGGCAGCAGACCAGCCCCTACACAGCTTTCAGTCAGAGAGAATCTCTGCAAGGAGACAACATCCCTGTATTTGCTGATTCTGTGGTTGGGTGCTGCACCTATTCCCACATGGCTCCAACTCACCAAAGATCACTTTGGTATCTCCACTGCAGTCAGAAAAAGTTATATTTGCCAATCTGTTGGTTTTTTTCAAGTGTTTGAGGTAAGTGAACTCTCCCTGAGGGAGTTTTCTGGGGAGAGCAACAAAACCAACATTTAACTCCAAGCTGCTCTTAATGACATTAGCCTGAGGTGGCAGTTTCAGGAACCAAGCCCTTCATATCAGCACTATGCAGAAGTTGATTTTCCCCCTCTGTTTAGAAAGTTCAACCACTGTAATTCAGTGTCAGACATTAATACCTGGCAAAAGCTTGTTCATCCAGGATGAAACCTGTATGTAATTCTGCTTCTTGAACTACTGAAAGTCAGGCAGACTTTGAATCTCAGTTTGTTAGTAATAACCAAGTATCTGAGTTATTTAATTCTCAATAGTATGCGGAAAATGAAAAATAACAAAAGCAGAAAAATTATTAAGATCGTAAATGAAGGAACAAAGCACAGGAATCAAGTTTGCTCTTTTGGGACAGATTTGTATGAAAGCAGTTGTAAATCAAGGTGAGTCTGAGAAGTAATTTCACTAAATCTCACATAAAAAATTCCTTTAAGTGGAGTGGTATATAACTTAGCACCAACAGTTCTGAAGAAGGCTATATATAAAACAAAAGTACATTTAAGTGCAAATGGCTGCTGAAAAAGGAACTTTTAATACTAATTTGATATTAAAGAGATACACTAAATCAGCACGATGTATTGAAGTGTGACTAAGAAATAGTGGATAAAGAGATGACCAGCAAGTGAAAAATGTCATCAGTTTAAAAAAAAAAGAAGTCTAAAATAGCCTCTGAGATAATAATACACTTGGAAAGTTAACACTACTGGAGATGACCAATAGCCAATTCATAGCAAGCTGTTGTAAGCTGCTTCCCATCAATTCTTCCTCACAGTATGGATTACTAGATCCCCAGAGACAGGAAGAAGATCCTACACTGAGCTTGTGCCCTGCATCACCTATAGCCACTCCAGGGGATCAGCAGGGTGGCAGCAATTGCCATGGAGCCCAGAGAGGGGGGAGGCTCCAGGCTCAGATTCCTGTATTTACTGAGTCCTCCTCATACGTGCCTCCTCTGTGGTGGGTCACTGCAACCGATAACCTCACCTTTGCTAAATTTGGACATCTCTATCTCACCACTGCAGTTACTCAGCAGCAAACAAACCACACACCAGCCTGGAAACAGAAATGGAAGAGTTATACCCAGCATGATTTAAACACGTCTGGGAGCTGTGCAGACAACCTGCAATTACCAAACCAAGAGTTTCATGAGCTGTTTAAAAGACAGATGGTCTATTTTTCTAACCCTTTGGGAAGGACCAACAGCATCCTCATCCAAAACCATGCTTGGGGAAGGAGTACTTGTGTGCAAAAACAATTCCATAAAACACTGCCTTTCTGCTGGTATGCCAGTTTTATACCTTTAAGCTCTGACCAAAAAAAAAAAAAAAACCCAAAATCTCACTCTCTCCCAGTGAGAGGATCCCATCACATATATTTGTGTATCTGTGAAAGGATTCTTACCCCAAACATCTCTAATGTTCAGGTTTTTCCACTGTTTGAAGACAAGTGGTAGGAACAAACTGACAGGAGAATACACTGTTTAATCCTGTATAAGGGATGATGAAGTGAACCTACAGAGCCAAATCCAAACATTTATAGAGACAAGCCTGGATGCACAGGAGCAATTAGGCTTGCTTACTTGGGAAAACATGTTTGGGGAGGACCTTCTTCAAAACTCCTGTGAAGTGGCTGTGATACCCAGCTGTGGCAGGCAGACATGCTGGGAGAGCCATACCTTACTTCGTGCAAATGAAATGGAAACAGTCCAAGTAACCATTTACTCATCTACATAAACTTGAATCTTAAATTTAGCAGCATTTCACCTTTTGACCTAGAATTTCACATTGCCTCAACCAGCTTGACTTGAGCCTGAACAGCTACAGAAATGTTTACAGGCATCTGCTGCAGCAGGATTGAAGAAAACCCCGCCTGGATCTTGAAACCAGTGTCTGGGGACCATTCAGACACAATCAGCACTGGATCCAGTTTGACCCGCTACAGACATTTGCCATCATGCCACCAAGGCCAAAGGCTGCCCAGAGCACTCCACTCTACAAAAGAGGGCAAATCCTGCAGCCCACTATGAGGTGAAGGTGTAGGTGTCTACTATGTGGAAAAATGTACATGACAGATGTAAAGATGTAAAGAAAAAAACAAAAAAACCTCTCAGAAGACTTATAAACTTAAATGCTGGACTCAAATATTGGAGGGCATGCTCAGTCATGCAATGTGCTGAAAAACCAAAGACTTGCTGCAAAGGTAGGATGGCCAGATCCAGCCAGTCCCCTGGACTGTGGAAACATGCACAACTATTTCCCCACAACCCCTCAAAGGGGCCACATTAGGACCACTAACTTGCTCATTCATTTGGATGAGTTGTCATAGTCCAAGTCACGTCCTGCAGACTTTCAGAGCATTGGCCTAGTCTCTTATTTCAAAGCACTGAAGGGGAAAAACAAGAAGAAAAAAGCCTGAATGCCCAAAGGAAACAACTCTCACACCACCCCCCAGCCCTCAGGTGTTTTAAGTTTCTCTAAAACAACAAGGTCTGGCAGGTGCAGGTGCTGCCTACCCCACACCAGGTCCTCATGTGGGAGTTTTGGTCTCCCAGTGTTTGATGGACTTGGGTGTTTGCATCAGTGGCCAGAGTTACCCTTGCCCCAGTGGAGGCAGCAAAGCTGCAGCCCCTCCATAGCCCCCTCCTGTGACAGCAGACAGATGGGTTTAAACCACCAGCTCTGGGTGCCTCAGCCCATGCAGGCAGTCTTGCTCTTGAGCAGGTGGGACAGTGCCTGCAGGAACCACACCATTGCCAAGGAGGGTGGTGGGAGCAGCTGGTGTGGCTGAATCCTGCCTTCCAGCCAGCTCTGCCTGCTGTGCCAGCTGTCCCAGCACTGCCTGGCACCATGGTGCTGCGCGTCACAGCACCACGTGTACCCCTGAGGCAAATCATCCCTCAGCCCAGCCTGGGCACAGCTGTCCTCTGTGTCTCTGGGGAAATGCCACAGTGCTCCTGAGGAGGTGGATGGTACCTGGGACTCTGGATGGTATTCAGGAATGGCCTTAGAAATCAGCATCCAACCACAAAATACCATGACCTGGCATCCAGGTGTTTGTGAACCCACAGCAGGACTCACACACCACCTGCCTGGTTTGCAAGCACAGCAAGTGCTGCTATTTCCATCCCACTTGCAGCCTGCTGGATAAGCCAGCAGTGCTGTCACCAGCACATGGTAAGCTTTCCTCAGGGCTCTCAAAGTAAGGAAAAGGAGCAAAGAAGGGGGAAGAAAACTGCAATTTACTCGCAGCAGTGCTTTTCCTGTGAAATCGTTATCCTACTGGAAACTCCCTTGGCATTCGGAAAGTATCTCTGTTTAATCCTTGGTCTTGTTCAAAATGCAAAGTACCTTGCCTTGAGACTGATAATTTAATCTCCTTTGGATAATTGCTACCAAGTAGACTAACAGCCGACAAAGGTCAAGCCATTGGTTATTCAAAGCAGGATTTCCCCCATTTTACAAAAAAACTCTTCTACTTGATCTTTGACAGCTGCAGCGTGTGATTGCTTTCAGCACTGGTAATCACTGCTGGTGCTGTGTGCATATGTGTGCATCTGTGTGCACACACACATTTCACACACATAAATGCAAACTGGAAATGGCCTCCTCGCTCAAACCTCTCTGATATCATAGATCACTTCCAACTAATGCTCAATAAAATTTATATCCTCCACGGCGCTTTGTATACATTTGCATATATTAAATAATCCCAAGGTTTACTAAATAGTGAAGGGAGCTTCTTAGCCTTATTTTTATTCTTTCTCAATTAAATTGATTTTATGTGATCAGGATATTTTTTGCATGTTTGTCCATCCCCTAATACTGAATCAGTCCCTAAGCAGTAAACTGACAGACAAGTAAATTACTATAGATTTCATGAAAGCAGGGACACAGTGGGAGATGAAAAAATGAAATGGACACAGGAGAGAGAGAAGATCTTTTCCATGGTGATATAGACATTTATGCAGAACAAACTTTCCAGTTTCACTGCTTGCCAGTCTATGCTTTCATTACATGTACTATTGTAACTAACTCATAATTCTGGTTGCAATTCAGTTGTTATATTTTAGAATCAGGAGTCACACTGGTTTAAGTTTGTAAATCTGTTGCAAGGCAATATAATGTTAATAAAATCTTAATTTGCTACAATTTCACATGTGAGGGCCCTACTCAGCCCTGAAAATGGGTCTATAAACAGGGGATAAACCCAGTACTCTTTATTGCATTTTACCAATAGAAAATCCTCAAAACAGAGCAAACTAACTTCACTTACTATTTTTTAAACTGTACAGACTGAGAGACAGCAAAAAATTATTTAAAGGAGAAAATAAGCTCAGGACCTCAATGCTGCTCTGATACTCAAATCCCATCAACTTTATTTTAGCAAGAAAAGTTCTCCATCAAAGTTTCAATAACATATGGCAAAAGTCTCCATTTCCAGCTATTCATTGCCCATACTGGCAGGAGAAATTCAGGACTTCTACTGCAAGTCCTTGGAGAGACACTAAGAACCTATGGTTTCCTGGAACAGTAACAAAAATTAATCTTGGCATCATTTTTCAAATGACTATTTTTCCCACCACTGTTGGGAGCCTGCCAAAGCCCAGCCACCAAAATATGACTCTCACCTTCTCAGACCTGTGGCCTTGTGCACCTCCCTGTGTCCCTGTGGTTTCTTCTTCCCTCCAGGAGCACGTGGCCACTGGGACATGATTTACTCCATGGTAGCTGATCATCAGACCCAGACTGTCACTCATGGTCACTCTCTTCTCTTTGTAGCCAGGATGAGACTTCCACATGATTTCAGTGGTGCAAGGCAGCTGCAGCAGGAAAGGCGTAAAATCAAAGGGCTAACTCACACACTGAATGTGCTACAGAAGTAAAATACCAAATAAATCACCCCTTGCCCTCTCTGAGGAAATGAGATTAATACTTGCATTACTTTTCTTGGCACGTAAGAGAAGATCCATCCGTGTTTATCCACTCTGTGGTGCCTGGGAAAGCAAAGCCGGTGTTACAGCTTGCTGGCCTCTGCAATGCCCCAGCCATGCCCTGTGCATTCCCCGTGCACCTGGAGGAACTGGGCAGCTCCAGGGGCACAGACCCCTGCAGGACCCATGGATCCCTCTTTTTTGGTCTGATGCAACAAGAAAGTGCCTCCGTTGTGTAAGGGAATAATTCATAAACAGCACTTCAGCCTGAGCGTTTTAGTCGTGGGAATGTGTGTAATTAGCAATCTTTTACCTGTGATCAATACATGGACACTCTTAGGGCATAATGCAATAGCTGCTTAGAGCTCTGGGTGAATGCTGCCCGGCAGTTGCAGAGCTGCAGTGGCAAGAAACACCTCTGCTGCCTCTGCTGAAAGGCTCAGAGGCTGTTTTTTAGAGAGGCCAGATTGCATCTGCACCTGTGGGTGTGCAAACGCTGGCAGCTCTTCAGCACATGCTTGTGTCTTTCACTGAATCCATCTGAGATCTTCATTACTGCTACTGCTACTGCTACTACTGCTGCCACTACAAAAAAATGTTGCTATATATGAGCTGCACACAAGGAAAGGTAGGAAAGGGCAGATCCATCACACAACCTGAAGCTTGGCAAATCCTGTTTGTGTGGTTGTTTCAGGTGTGCTGTGTAGCTCTACACTGACCTACAGCATTGCCTTTAGTTTACTGAGGATACAGAGGAGGGAAAATATTTTCATCTTAATTACGATCCTGATGATTATTGCAGAACCATTTAGCGACTGTGAAAGCCCGCTTGACAAACACTTACTGTTCACAGGATTGAGGGACCGAGGAGACAGAAGAGCAAAGTATTAGGCCCAGGGGAATTGCTGGAGGAGACAAAATGCAGCAGTTATTTCTATGTGGTGGAAAGGGGGAAGGCACAGCAGGGGCAGGTTGGTGTCTCTGTGTTCTCTGAGTGTGTACCGAGCAATGCCAGACAGGGGAATGGCTCGTTTCAGTTGCCTGTTGAAATTGCTGGGAGTAAGAGGAATTTGTAAATCATCTTTCTGTAGTTCTGTGTCTTTGTTGGAGCACAGCTGGAGAGATGAGAGAAGAATTAAAATAATGACACAAAAATTGCACAATTCTTCAGCAGAGACCAGTGGGAAAAGAGAGTGCAGGCTAAATGGGATGTGCACCATCATCAGTGGAAAGAGAGGCATTCAGATTACAGAAGTTTACATATCTGATTTTTCAGTTCAGAAAAAATATTAAAGCAGTACTTCTGACTAGTTCAGTGCTGTTTAAAATAGTTTAAACAATATAAAATACACTGGTGAATTAAAAAATGTGTGTGTAAACCTTGAAAATTTGAAATGAGGCTTTAAAAAATATTTAAATTTAAAAAGTGCATTTCAAAGCCATACACTGTAGGATAAAACAGAGTTATATCTCAAATACTGGAAGGCAAAGGTAAATTAGAGTTTTGGCTGACATTTTCAGACTAAGATAAAAATACAAAAGAGTAAATTACGTGTATCTTTATCCTATTTGCCTAGTCTTGTAAGAAAGCTGGCTTGAACACACCCTAGATGTTACCTAAAATCTTTCACTACTGCCCTATAATCACCTATAGCCTGATCCAAAGTCTATTGATCAGTTTGGAGCCCTTCCCTTGACACCCACCCAGCCCTGCTGGGATCAGGGGAAGAAAGGAAGGTGGGACTACAGACAAGGTGCTTAAAGATAAAATCAGTGGCAAGGTTACCAGGAATGAGGTCTTTTGTTTTGAACACAGAGCTTGTTGGCAGGGATAGACATGTCACAACTCATGGTCTTTCATCCTTCTGCTTAGATTTTGACCAAATCCTTTTTCAGTTCTTGATCAGCACTTTGATAAAACGTATAGGCTTGATAAAAGACTTATGTCGATTTTATCCTATTGATCCAAGACTCTAAGATAAGATAAAAAATAGATTGCTCTTGAAAGATGGGAATGATTCCTTTCCCAGAGATTCCTCAATCACTGCTGGTAGATAAGAGGTCTTCATTATCAAAGGCACATAAGAAACACAGGACGTGTCAAATGTTTGAGGGGGTTTTATTTAGAGAAAATGTGTGACTCAAGCAAAAGAATCTGGCAGACAGGACAAAACATTTCAGAAATTTATTTTTCAAGATGAAAAATGGAAATAAATAGATCTTCAAATGTTCATTTCAGAACAGGAGAGGATTTATTTTGTCAGCTTTTTATGTTTTCCACAGGGAAATGATAGGAAATGGTTGGATTTCTATCACTTTTTGAGTACTCTTAAAAACATTTTCCTGCCTGACATTAATGGACAAATAATTGAACAAGAGAAAAAGAAACTAAAAATCACAATTGAAGCCAAATTTTCTGTCAGGACTGGAGCACTTAGATTTTAATTTTTACATCAAAATCAGGAAGGATTAAAACATTCATGTTGTAGCCAAACCCAATCCTTTTCCTCAGAAAAGGCATGATGAGAGTTCCCATCAACAGCAGTGGGCAGCAGGACACGGGGGTGAGGGCAGCTCTCTGGAGGAGCACAGCTCAGGCCAGAGACTCCAGGTGATGCTAAATCCTGCTGCATTCCCACCTCCAGACACCCAGGGAGCCCTCAACACAGGGAAGGTGAACAAAGGCAAAGCAATTTTCACTGAGCTCAGCAGTCCTGGGAAGTCTCGGTGCAGACCTGTTCTGCCCTCTTTACATCCTCAAAGCTTGTAAAAAGAAAGGTCAAGAAGATCCTCCTTCCCCTGCCATGCTTGGTGAGACCTTATCCCCAGCCAAATCAATAGCAAAGCTCCTGCCACTCTCAGCAGAGGCAGATATATTATTGAACTTTAATTCAAGAGGAAACCCCAGTGATTCCCAAAGCACTCATGTTCACTGATGAGAAGTACGGAAATTTTTAAAAGAAAACCCATCCCTTGGGACATTCAATGAATGTGATCCACCTACTTCACCCTTCAGTCCTGAAGGCCACAGAAGGGTTCTCTCTGCCTTGTTATGCCAATAGCTCCAACGCTTCTGCTTTCCATCACTAAAAACTCCACTCTTTGATTTTCCAGGTTCCTGTTATTTATAGTCCCTAAAAGTCCTTGACCAACTGTTCATTTCGTAAGTAATGCCGTCATATGAAGCTTAATTTGCTGAATATGATGTTTCCTTTCCTTTGTCATATTGAATTACCAGCAATTATGGCTTTAGTCTAACGTAATATGAAACTAAGGCCACATAATAATTTACCCAATGAGCTGCACCAATGCTGTATGATCTGTATCTGCAGTACCACATCCGAAGTTTAAGTCAGTCTTGGGCTTCCTAAAAACATAAGAAAAAGGTACTATATGTGATGGAAAAGAAAATCAAAAGGTCACAATTTTAATATGCAACTAAAAAAAGGGAGTATGAAAAATGTAACTAATGGGAGTATGAAAAATGTAAGCCAATGGGAATATAAATAAGTAAGCCAAACTTTGGTTCATTGTGAGAAGTACCTCTTAATTCCAGCCTAATATTATAGAGATATTTCCTTAGGAGATTCTCAAAAATACTGAATAAAAACTTTGAAATCTTTCTGAACACAGGACTCCAAACATCTGGTATCACAACTGAAATACCAATTGTTTTTTCGATCACTGAGTGGGGAAAAAAAGATAAATGGATTATTATTCTTGCTCACAATAAATACCCTAAGTGAAGAGTCACTCAGCATTATTCTGTCTCTGGTACTTTCCCCCCACCCATTTCTTTATTACCACTAAAAATTATTCAGAACAATGTAAGGAAGGAGGCAGAGCCACAGGACCTGTGGCTGCAGCATCCTCCAGAGCTGGCCTAGGACCCGTGGTAGTACACAGCCTCCACAAGACCCAAAGAGCCTGGCAGGCTGCTAATGGAGCCACTGCTAAAGTTCCTATATCCTGGGGGTGAATTATTGTTTCTATCTTGAAAATAGGTTGCACTTTGGCTTAATGTTCTCTGACAGAGTGACAGCCCATATTCCAGTTCTGGCAAGCTTCTACAGGCCCAGAAGGTTGACTGAGGACATGAAATTTTAAATACCTAGACAAACTTCTTCCAGAAGCAGAGGGCTCTAAGCACATTCCAGCTTTTTCCTATGTCAAAAGTACCCCATGACCGACCTCTCACACTGAGTTCCCTTAAACTTGGGCCAAATTTCCAAAGTGCAAAGACTCACAAATAAACGATGGCAGTTAAACATTATAGTTTTGAGCCTTTTTGCAAGTTTGGGTAAAGATTTAGAATTTCTTGCCGATTCATTCTGCCCTACTCAGGTAGCAGAGAGCACATTGCTGCAGGGAAAGAAAAAGGCAAATAAAAAAGATGTCTCAGTTGTCCCTAGACAGAAGGGAATAAATATCACAAATGCTTCTTCCCCTTTTGCACGGATACTGATTTGATACTTCATTGAACATTGTGAACTTGAGTTTTTCAGGGCTGAAGCAACTCACTTTCTCAGCAAGATGTGCCAAGAAGCCCAATTACAAAAGGACAAATGATTCATTTAACAGGAGTTTTCATCATGTTGCCACACTGCCTGACCTCCAAATGTGTCAACATGCTACAGTATCGTTTAAGCTGGGAAAGAATGCCTCTGTATTATCATCCACAAAATTCAGGAGGGTCCCTTTATAGCTGTATTGTTAAAAAAACCCAACCAATACATAAAATAACAGTCTGACTTGAGGAGCCGTTATGGTTACTGAAATAAACACAGCATTTAAAGACAAAACAAAGCACATGCCCACATGAAAAAATATTACAGTCCATAAGGAAAAATTTGGGTTCAAAAATCAAGATTAAAACCTTGCTGGTGCTGATAGCTGTGTGCATGCAAGAGTGGTGGGATGCAGAAGAGAGAATGATATCACCCATTCTAGGTCCACATCCCCACAAGCCTTCCAAACTGAAGTAGTTTTCTGCAGTGTTAAATTTAACCTAAATCATGTTCTCCCCTCACTGCAAGATCGCTCCTGCTGGAAAGGGTGGCCCTGCCCACTCTTTCTCCCTCCCTTCTCCCTACACCATCTCCCACCTTCTCTCTGTTTCACCTTTTGCTGCATCTGTCTGGTGCTCTTGTCGTCCATAAACCACTGCTTCTCAGAAGCAGTAAACTGGCAGCCAGAAGAAAGAAGAAGTATTTACTCTTTTATTTTTTTCCAAGGTTAGCTTTCCTTGGAGTGTAAAATAAATCTCATTGAGGCAGTGAACTCCAGCTCCACCCCTTACCATTTAACTGCTGCTCTTGGGCGACTGGCTTTGTTTCACAGCTGCTGCGTCACTGGATGAGATTTGTGCACTAGAACCATTTGTTGTGGCCTGCTTCTCGTTTCTTTTCCCTTTTAAATTAAATATTAACTAATCCCAGGAGTGCTACCAGTTTCAAACAAAGCCTAAAGACTAAGAAAAGCCAGACTCACAGCAAAGATATATTTAACCTGATCAGCTACAACATCTGGAAATAAAAGGATTCTCAGCTCAATAATTCGGCCCCTTCCTGAGCTGTATCAGTTGGAAGAACAAACCTTGCTCCTGTCTAAGGAGCTATGCACAGAGTCATCTCAGCTACGCACTGTCCAGTGCAAAAGCTATCGCTTGGTCTTACAGGTTGCAAAGGATCTGACAATTCCCACAGGGCAGGCTGGCAGGATCGGGATGCTTCTTATCTCACTAGAAACAAAGGAAGGAAGGACCTTTCTTCTGAAGACGGTTAATCAGTATTGATCACAGGGACTTTATGCAAAGATGCTCGGGCAGGGAGCGAGAACAAAGCGTAGGCAGCACTCTCACATCCTGCCTTAAAACAGATAGAAATGGGTAGAGTTCCCCCCTCCATTTCTCTCCAGGCCACCTGGAGTTTGGTGTCAGACTGTTCCACTTTGCCCCATTTGGAGGAATGGCAGGAGAGGGTCTGTCAGCAGGCAGCAGCTCTGTCTCCGGCTCTGTTCGAGTTTTCTGCACCAGCCCCCCTGTGCTTTAATGCCTGACACGCCCGCAGAACTGAGCTCATCAGTCAAGCAGAGGGGGTAAACCCCAAATGCTGGGATGGGATTTAATTTCCACTGAAGCCTTCACAATGAAGTTTTAAAATCTCCCAGCTGGGAAGACCCTGTCTTTAGACGATCCTTTAACAACACTGGCAATCCTGAAGCACTTTAAATCTTATCCTCTTAGAGCATCTCACAGACAATTTTGTTTAACAGTGTATCTAAGACCAAAAAAATTCCCATATTCCCTTTTTGCTGTGGCAACAAGCAAGAACAAAAGGGTAAATGCTTTGCTTAAGGCTGTACAGTGAGTCCTCAGCAGCTGAGAATCAATCACCACCTCTCACTTAGCTTTATAACCAAATCTCCTGCCTCAACACAGCACAGGCAGGCGACCATCTCACCTCAGTGAGAAAACGTCGCCACCATGTCATCTCTTCCTCCTTTTCAAGCCAGCAGTGCTTGCTTGCCTGCTGCATCATGTGATGAGCCTGCTCTACATCATCTCAGGACATGAAAAAGATGATTAGTTTAGTGCTCAGTTACCTAAGGTTGCAATGCTGGCCATACAGACTGACAGCATCCCCATCTCCTGCTGCTAGTGGCACAGATCTCTGTACCACAGCCTCTATAAAATACACACAATAGCCTAATAAAACACAGGCGTAGCTGTAAGTAGACACAAAGGACCATATCTCCAAAATGGAGCAATCTTGATTTGTACCAATAAAAGCCACGGGATGCTGCATTTACAAGGGAAAGGTACATGTGTATTTCATAGTACTGAATGGGAAGGGACTGTGCAGGTGTTTGTACCTGTCTGCATGTGACCTTACCAATATGCTGGAGTAATCACTTTTCTGTGAGACACATGCATCTTTAGATATGAGATTTAAAAATACCTTCTGTGTCTCTACCTATATTCTGGGTTTTTTCCCTGCTCTCACCATAATGCCTTATAAGAAGTCTTCATAAATCTTCACCTTTCTGCTGCCTTCTTTCTTTCCACTGCTCTTTTTATAACCAGACTCACAGGTCTTTATTATCCTTTGTGGCATTTCTAACACCAGTTTCTGCAGAGTGACCTCAGACTTTGCTATTTTTAAATAAGTGTAGATGTGGTTATCACTTAACCTGCTGATCCTGAGCCGTATTTTGACCACATTGTGCTCTGCCACTGGGACAAACCACTCCCACACTTGATGCCTACAGCTCCTACAGAGCCTCTGTGGTATCAGATACCTTGACTTTCAATAACACAGTAACAGTGGCCTTAGGTCTGCAGGAGTGGTAGTGTCACTTTTGTGATGCCCTCTCTCCATTAATCTCTGGCCAGAGATACAGATATGTTCTTTCATATATCCTTTAACATTAATTTGTGATTGCTTTTAAATGCAAAAAAGTCAAAATAGACATGTTTTTTATCTCATTATTGAAAAAGTTTTGGTTAGGGTAATGATCTACATTTCCATAGAAATGCAGCCAACTACAGAATAGGAAACTGTTTAGTATTTTCTCAGCTTGGCTCTGTATTTCATTTAGCAGGGCATTTTCAAACCTCAAATAGTTGTAAACAACACAAGCAGGCTGATAGAAGTGCTGCAGACCCAGAGTACCCCAGGCAGTAAGTGGGAGTGGGTGTGTCAGTCACTGCTTCAGAGGATTCCCAAGGGCTGAAGGACTCAGTGTGATAGCTATCATCCCTTTAATCTGCATACTGCAGTCTCAGGGCAAACGCTGCCAGGGACGTTGTGGATGCAGTCCTGCTTTGCCAATAGCTGAGTGAAGGAAGGTATTAACCACCACTCCCCTGCTCCTGGATTTTGGTGGGGTCCCTGATCAGTGACATCTGTGGCCTGTGTTTGTGAAGAGGGTCAGAACATGGGCCCACCATGTTTCAGTCATTACCTCCCTGCACCGTCGGGTCACCTGGATGTACAGACCTTACTGGCACTGTATTTCTGTCACATTATTCAGAGCACACGATGTTTATGCTGGGTTTGGCTCTCCATCAGCTCCTGGAGGCAATGCACCATCCTGCAAAAAGCCTCCTGTCACCCCTTGGAAAAAGCTTTTGAAGAAGGCAGAGCTGGCACCACCGAGAGGCACCAGCTCAGGGCTCTGCACCACGACACTGACGGTGTTTGGCCCAGCACCAGCTGTCCTAGAACCAGATGAGCCACCTGATGAAGCTGCGGCAGGAGATCTCTGCTACAGCACCTTTGGAGAGAAACAGGCAGAGGGGTGCCTGGAGCTGGCCAGCCTTGGCAAACCTCCCCCCAGGGAGGGCACTGAGGGATAAATCCTCACTATTTTACATTTTAGTCCCCCCCTCTATGTGCACGTGTGTGCTTGTGGATAAAGGCTGAAAATGCACAGCAACAGCAGGGAGGAAGGCAGGATGGTGTTCAGTTCTTACATAAATCCTTACCCAGCAGTGTTTGGAAGTGACTCCCCTGGACGCAGAGTTTAAAGGAAAGTTTTACACAGCATACTGCATCTGCAGTGGTGGGTGGCTGAGATACAGGCTGAGGGAACAAGGAAATCCTCTGGTCTCTAGTACAGATGCTGAGGAATGTGTACCATAAACCAAATCCAGATGGGCTGAATGATGAGTAAACGCTATCTTCACCTCTTATCTCTCCAGCTTTGTGTTTCACCATCATGCTAAGTGGCCCCTATCCTTGCAAGTAGCCTAATGATTACTTTCTCCAAAGGGTTTAGGTGTGATTCAGGAACAGAAAGGTGACTCCTCACATCAGATTGACTTACTGCTCTGAGTCTCTCTCCCTCTCTCTCCCTCTCTCTCTCTCTCTCTCTCTCTCCCTCTCTCACACACACACACACACATACACACACTCTCACACACAGAGTTCCCCAGCTGCCAGCACTCCTAGCACAGGGAGACCCCTGGACCTGCCTTGGGATGGGTGCACCCCAGAGCCACCCAGAACCTGTGTGTGCCCACTGCCCCTGCAGATAAAAAACTGCCACTGACAAGCATGACAATCACCTGAAATTGTTTTCCTCTCAGAGCTATAGATGTGTGGATTCTACTTTTTTTTATATAAAAATATATGTCACTTTGAAATGCTATAAAAGTGTAATGCTTTCATGTAGAAATGTTAGACATCTCCACTACATGCATTAAAAAGCAGTTTCGTGTCAAAGCCAAGCAGGTTGTGCAGAGAACCATTAAGCACCACCGTTTCATGTGCGGATGGTTTAGTCAAGAGCAAGAAATTGGAGCTGTCAGTAGGGACGAGCTGCTGGCACCCAGCAGAACCACAGCCACAGCTGTGGTGTGGTGGGGGGAGGGGAGGAGTGTTTGCTACCCGTTTATCTCTTCTAATTTAGTCCCCGTGATGAATGCAGAATGAGAAAAAAAAAAAAGAGACCTTTGAATCAGGATGACACCTTGGCTCCCAGAGCATAGTGGGTAGAAATGTTTCAGCATAGCTCATATCTGTGATACCTTTCAAAGCTGTGAACAAGATGCTAAATAGATTTAATAGCACTACCCCCTCAGGATGCAATAACTTATCTGCTTACAGGTTTTATCGCTCACATAGCGCACTGCTGAGAGGCCAATCCCTTCTCTGACTGCACCATTTCCCTGCCAAGGGCCCAGCATGGCCCCAGGCAAAAGGGAGGCACATCCTCAGACCCTCCCTCAACTAGCAGACCTTGGGTCTGCCCAGACAAGCCCACTGAGCCCCAGAGGGTGCTCCTGCTGCTGGATTCAGGGCTTTGTCACTGAAAGTCCCCAAAGGCCACAATACCTGTGGATGTGGCCCTCCTGTCCTGTGAGCAGAGGAATCTGTAATCTTCCCATCAGCAACAGCTCCATGGCAGCTAGGGCATCCACATATGGGTGTCATGGAGCTGACAGAAATTCACGCCTCTGTGGCATGAGGTCATGCAGCCACAGTTCTGCTTGGTGATATTGCACTCTATGGTGGGGCAAGCCAAATACATGCATGGTTAATGATCAGCAACATTTTCCAGCTAGTTTATTTGAAAAATGTTAACTTGCCTACATCCTCTCTCTCACATGCATGCACATGCACACATGTGCATGTACACTCCCATGTTCTTTCCAGAAGAGGGGAGAAAACAGGCCAGGCAACATGAATAATGAAAATGATGGCACTCCTTGGGACCATATTCTCATACAGCTGTGATCCTTGCGGCTCCATTATGAAAGTATCACCTTCTGAATTCAGACATTTTGAAACTCTTTGTAATTGAACTGCAATTTGTTTAAATCAAATGCCACTGCTCTTTCAATTGTGAAAATAGTTTTATGTCATTAGGTTGGAGTCTCATTCCCCAGTCTGGTGTAGCCCCATGTCCTCTACAGGGCAGACTGCTGATTCTGGAGCACTCTCCTGACACTCTCTCCTCTTCCTACCCTGTAACCAGGAACCTGCTCTGCTGACCAAAGGAGGCAAAAGAGACCAGGAGGCAGACACGCCACATGGCCCCTACTTGAGATGAACAAATATTCAGCTGAAGAAATATTTTATAAGGCTTCTCCTTCTTTTTCTCATTTCCAGCGGGGAGTATTGGCTGGCGTGGCAGCAGGGTTGCTCTGAGGTCAAGATGGAGAGATCAAAGGCAGGCACTCTGGTCTGCAGTGCCTGGGTCTTTGGGATGCTGCCAGGAACAGGGCAGGCCCTTGGGAAAGCTCCCGTGGGAGAACAAGGGTGTGCTGCCTTCCCCCCTCCTCTTAGATGCTGTAGCAAATGGGCTGTCCCTTTCCACCACTTGGTTGCAGTGAGAAGGGAGGAGGGAAAGGGATGTCACACAGGAATTTCACGTTTTTCCCGTGGTAGGGCATTAACCTTGCTTATTTGCATGATAAAGAGTGAGATTTCATTTCTTTAATGTGGTAGGCAGTACTTGCAGCTGCTGGGAGGGACACTGCTCCTCTGACCTGGGCCACCTTCATCCTGGGCATCGCTGCAGGAACACCGTGATGGCTGCAGAAGCTGCGTGCAAAGAGCAGGAGCAGCAATGCATCACAGCATAAGCTAACAAACGTGTATGTCTCACTCCAGGAGTGAACTGCATCCAGCCTGGAGAGACCAGACTCCTCCTCACTAAGAGCTCATGCTGCCAGTGATGCTTTGAGCAGGGGAGTGATTACGGATCTGATGTCCCAGCTGTGACACAGCTATGAGTGAACTAAAATCACACGCTAAATCAATTCAAGTAGATCAATGTTAACTTGTGTGAGCACATGCACAGGACTCCTCCATATACTGATATGTTTCCAATTGGAGTGCTTTGCCAGCACAGGAATGTTTTAAATCCTTGGCAGTTTCATTACCAAAGCTGTTTAAGCTTTGAACATTTTCCTAAATCATGCGGGACATTGAGGGTAAAACAAGCAGCCCTTCCCCAGGATGAAGAAACTACCCCAGTAAATATGATGATCTGGCAGCGTGGCTGGTCTGTGTGAGATGCTTCTGCTGACACAGGGGTGTTGATGTGGCTTCACAGCTCCTCACACCCCTTGGCTGCCACAGCCACCATCCCCTGTGTCTGCAGGGCAGATGTAGCTTTCACAGGGCCAGATACCACTGAAAGTGAATGCTGGGGATGAGGCTGCTCCTTTATCAGTTTCAGGGGCAAAGCACATGGTAAGAGGGCTGAGGGCAGTGGCACCTCCCTTCACCTTCTCTTGCGTCAGTAAATCCCGATCTGGCCACTGCATCTGCACTGTCAGAGTAGGTCAGTGCCAGGGACAGAGCTGGCAGGTGTAGAGGAGGGTTGGGTTAGCACAGCCACCATCACAAGCACATCACAGTGGGCACGCTTACATCTGCAAGAAAGCTGGTATGAAAACGGGTATCTTAGCAAAAGGGAAACCAAACTCCAAGACTCACTAACCAAAGCATTTATATTGTTAGGATGCCCATGTGAAATCCAATGAGAGTGACTTAGTTCAATTCAGCTTAAACCAATGTCTACCTGAACCTGTCCAAATCAAGTAAGTCCAGCCCAAAGGAGGGATCACAACAATTTTGCTCTGGCTTAATTAAGTAGTTTCAGGTCAAACTGACAATTGAATTGGTGCAAGATGTAAGGTAGGCATGAGAATACTATAACCATAAACATGTAAGAAACAGAAGTAAATAATTTATCTTGTCAACATGGGTCATATAACAATTGCTAGAGCTGAAGAGAAGCATTTAACTGCAAATGGCATTTTAATTTTAAAAACCATGTAGGTCTGAAGAGGAGCTTATATGATGAACGACCTGCTTCTTTTCCTCCAGTAACATTTGTTAGTCTAATGAAATTGTACTTTCTCCCTTCAACCAACAGTTTACTTAATTAAACTCTTAGAACTATCATGGCTATAACATAAAAACCACTACACAGCATACAAGAGCACAACAATGTATGTGGAATAATAGTATAAGAGTTAATATTTATCTGGGCAAGCTAATAAAAGTAAACTGACCCACAGACAGATACTGATGATATGGAAAGACAGGGCTGAAGGATATCTGCAAAATCATACAATAATCCTCCTCACACATCTCAAAGTGTTGCCTGAAACTGGCTGTAGAAACACTCAAATCCCCTTCAGCCCCTAAAGCTGTCCCTCTGTTTATCTTTTCAGAAGATAATTTTTTGTTTCTTTTTTGTGAATCACAGGTGATTATATTCAAGTTTGTGCAAAAGGTAACCCTCTCAGACCAAGATGTAAGACCTAACATTTTCAACTTCACAAGATCATCATGCTTTGCCTGGAATGCCAGATTGATCTTGTGTAATTAATATTTCAGATATCTTCAAACGTCTTCCCTGATTTGGTTACCCTGTTGACACATGTAATGCTTTTCTACATTTCTGGATTGCAACAGTACATTCCTGAGTAGGGAAGGTGCCAGATTAAAGACTCTTCTAAAAAACTTTATATTATTGGACTATTAAAAGTGAGTTAATCTGACAGTTTAATTGCTATTTCATAATAGCCTGTGTTTACTTTCTGTATTTTGCCTAGATTCTGTAAACAGACATCAGGTTAATTTTTATTTGTAGCTGAACTTTTTGCAGTCCCTGCCAACTCTGACTGTCTTGCCCCAATAGAGTATTTCAGTGTGAGCGTTTGCAAGCACAACAAGGCTTGTTGAAATCTAAACAAATAGAATTAAATTAAACAAAAAAAAAAAAAAAAAAAGGAAAGAGGAGGTTTTGGGTTTTTTTAATCGTACTGACATTAAACTTTATGTGGCCCTCCCTTACCATCTTTGTTTACACAAGACAAGAAAAATTAGTAAGAAAGTGTCCAGAAAGTTATGGTCACTCAAGAAAAATTACAAGAACCATAGTTATTCTGTGCATTGAAAGTTTAATTTTTCACTTTGGCTTCTGCAGCAATTGGGTCAGAGCTTATGAAAGGTTTTTTCTCTGAAAAATGGATGACATTATAAAATCAGAGCTCTTAGAGGCACTAATCAAATCCTTTCACTGAAGACTAACAGCATCTCTAGTAACCCCACATTATCTCATGTCTCTACTGTCTCCAGAGATCCTACCCCACAACACTGGAAATACTTAAAAAAACCTACAAAGTTTATAATAACCAGGAAGAATAGATATCAAGAGTCTGAAAATTTAAGAGGATTAAGATTGCTTTTGCTGAGACTCTCCTGAACAATGCCTTTTATTCATATTACATATCTGTAGCAGAGCATTACCATTTGCTGGAATTCTTCTTGGCTGCATATTTTTATCTAATGAAATGCTCTGAAGTATTTCCTCCCTTGGATAAATACCACGGAACATTACACTGGGACGTCACACTGTAACTGAGGATGTCCTGTGAAAAACAGGGTACTCAGCTGTTTGGTTTTCACCATTTTACTCGCATCTTGCATCAGGTTTCAATAACCAACAGCTAAATTATTCATAAGCTTCATATGCTCAAGCACAGAGCCATGGATACTCCTATTGAGTCTAGACACACTGGAAAAATGGTGCAAACTGAGAAAACATTTGCTGAATTCACCCTGATTTCCATCTCGTACAACCCAGTGGTTAAAGAGTAAAGGGATATAAAAATAAATATTATTTTAACCCATCCATTAACTTGTCTCACCTGTGCAACTCCTCCAGCTATGCTGCAGTTTTTAGTCAGAAGAGCAGGCACATGCCTAATAGTAGAGCACCTTGGAATATTTCCTTTCAAACAGAAAATTTTGTGGTATTAAAAAACCCAATCTTTATTGTTTTGAAAATCTCTGACTAAACCCATTTGTTTTCTGGTCAGGGATAGACAAATGTCTCCCATCCAGGATACCTGGAAAACTAGCAAGAGAGACATTGTAGAACAATGTTCAGACCTGGAACATAATGGCATTGAAAGTAAAACCAGCAAAGGGAAAATAAGTATTACTTCACAATTTGAGGTGACCTTGTGTACAGCATTAGCAACACGATGTTCCCTCAGTTTGGATAAGAAAATTATGTGTGATTCACAAAGAAACATTGTGAGCACAGTTGTGCTCATTAGTCTCTGTATTTATGGATCTGGCAGCTCTTCCACTGTAAACACCAATGCTGAGGATCAGATCTCTGCTGCGCAATGCTCCTCCAGAACAAAACATCACCAGACAGAATCACAGGCAGGGCTTGAGGGCAATACTCTTTCTCACTTTCCTAAAACTGTCTAAGTTAGTTCTGCTTTTTGTAAGGTTATGCAAAGTTCAATAGAAAGAGAAAAAATAGCAAATTAGGATACTCAAAAATACCTCAATGATTTTGAGTTTGAATTATCCAAGTTAATTTAAGGTATTGTTAATAATGAGCTGCTTTATGACACAGACTAGCATCCTTCGTAAAAGGGATCTGGAGTGGTTTTATTGAGGCTGAGGCTCAGACTGATCCTTGTACATGTGCATGGGAAGGAGCCCACGAAGCACAAGTGTAGGGTGCTTTTTGGAAGACTGGATGAAGAGTAACAATACCTCTGGACTATTCCAATTAAGACCAGTTGCTCTTGGTTACCTAGTGAGAAATGTCAAAATCCTTTCCATGACCATTTGCCCTGGCAGCAAACCCAGTGTAAGCACTCCAACCGATCTCTGGACACCATTCCTCTCCCCTGCCCCAGTCTACAACCCCTACTTGCCAGTGGCCAGGGAAGTTGCAGGCTTTTTCCTTATTGCAGGTGGTTTCCGGGATCCAGTTCACATCACAGTCATGACAGGAAGCTGAGGGGAAGCAAGACATCATCTTGGGGGGGTCTGGCAGAAGAGATCAAGGGAAGGAAGAGAATGAAAGCTACAAACAAGAGCGGTGGTGCTGCATTGAAGCACAGCCCGAGAGCAGAAAACCTTTCTACTCCCTTTCTCTAAAGGTCTCCACAGAGTTTGGGGCAGATCCCTGGCCTCCCACAGAAGTGGATGGGGTGCTGTGCAAGTTCCAGACTCTACTGCAGAGTGTGGAGAGATTATTTTAAGAAACTGACATGCTTCCATCTCTGGAGGTCTTTGAGAACCAGATGGATGAGCAGCAGTCAAGAATAGCTCAGTTACAGTTGATCCTCCCTTGGGCCAGAGAGGCAAAGTTGGTCATTTTATACAATTTTTTCCACTCCTATGATTCCATGGTTGAAGCAGGGCCATGGTTCAACAGGGCACCTTAGTTAACCAATATCCATAACCAACACTACATGCAGTTAACCACCGTATGCATCTCTGAGTTGGTGGTTTGCATTTGCTCTTTCATGCAGTATTACCCTATGTCTACAAAGTTATCAAATAGCCAAACTTCCCTTTCATATTAAAAAAATTGGTTCTTACAAAAGCTAGGGGCACTGCTTGCCCCCAATAAAAATTCCCAGAACTAAAAAATTATGCTTTCAAGCCTTACAAGGACAATGCAAGAAAATTAACATATTCATATGAGAATAATATACTGGAAGTGCCACTGATGCTGTATGTACTTCTGTCATGGAGAACTGGAGTATGAGAGGAGGGAATCCTTTTGCCAGCACTATCCTACTTGCAGGGAATTTCTGCCTCTGCACCACCACCTATCTCTGGAAAAAATACTCTTATTGCTGATGGATGGGAAGCCTGCAGCATCTATATAAAGTCAATTAACTCCTGCAGCATTTCTGACCCTCAGAGGTGAAAGAAACTCTTGCTGTGCCTTTTGGGGAATCTGCAGAAATATGGCTCTGGTCAGCTTTATATTGCCTTTGGGACTGTTGCACACACCCTGTTTGATTGAAAGGGATCAGATAATCAAAGGAAAAACCTCTTGGGACAGAGGAGTAATCTGAATATCTGTTTGATACTGCAGTGTGGATGTTCAGACAGAAAAAATATTGCTTACACCCCTGTTTCACATTACTTTTGGGGTATGGCAGGTAGTGCTTTGGGGTAATGATCAATGGATTTGAAATTAAAGTAATGTTCAAAGTAGTTTAATCAGATATAGTGGTCACTGAAATAGAGATTAAAATGAAAAAAACATAGCGTTAGATGGAGGGTGGTTAAAACCTTAGAAAATATTATCACCTTTTTCCACTGCCAGGTTTATTTCCAGACACAAAGACACAATCTGGGGTAGTTTCCAAATATATTTATTGTTTCTGGAAATCAGATTTAGAATACACAGTAAGGGAGATAAAAAACAAAAGCAACATTTTATCCCTCAAGAAATATGTCAGCCACTACATAACAGAGCTTAGCAAAACCATACTCTATGAAATAGAAAGCGATTTCATAAACATTCATCAAGAGAACTTTTCCCCTGTAGTAATCTGGTATTGAACAGTATCAATGTCATGCCGTGGACCTGAAGAGACTTTAGTCTGATCCAAGCAGACAGTGCCTCTGCTCTCATCAGTTCTGACCTCACAGTCACAAGCTGACAGAGGGGTTGGCTTTAACCTGCAATTTTTGTCACACTGGTTGATCCCTGTCCATAGCTCCACGGGCGGCACGCAGCCACGCTGGGGCTCACAGGCATCATTTAAATGCAGGGCTCAGCCCCTGTAGCATGGTGTGGGGGCCCAGCTTGGCACTGAAAAGATACACAAAAATAAAACACCCACACGAAGCACAACTTATTGTCTCTGACTTTTTGGTGTGTCCAGCACTTCAGACCTGAAAAAAGTAATTATAAGTTTTAATAATAACTTATTTCAATGTAGGCTGGGTGACTTTAGCTCTGAGAGGAGACTGCTAATGAATAAAGGAGGCACTAAACTCCCAGCCTCCAGCTAGAAGGACAACTTGGACCTGTGCTGGTGCCAGTGGAGAGGGGACCTCCCCAGGTGACATGGACAGCTCTGCTAACACAGGGAATGGACTTCAGGAGACCCACTGCCCCACTGGTGGCTTTCTATGCCCTGTGTGCACCCATTTGTGAAGAGCTCATGCTAAGAAATACCTGCCAGGCACAGACTATGTCTCTAATGCAGCTGAGAGTCCTCTGGGAATGTTCCAGTCCCACACTCAGCTTTTCTGGGAAAGAATTCAAGTCAGGACTGATTGCTTTTGAGAGTAAACTTTGGTGAAGTCCACTGGAGTTTTGTTATCCTGTAGTGTCCATGTTAATTGCTCATACTCTTAATGTAGCAGTTTGCAGGTTGTTGGATAGAGTGGCCAAAGGGATTTACTGAGCCTCTGCATGCTGCATGATGCCACTTAAATCTGAGGACAGATCTGAAAGCATGGAGGAGAATCATACAAAAGGAGTGCTTTTAAGTTTTGCAAGAGGGTTCATATTTTTCTGGCAAGAATTTTTTTAATGCTACCATCACAGGATGAGACTCAAACCTGGACTGACAATTGCAGTGGCGATTTTACAACTTCTAATTCAATGAGGAGCAAGCTACAGGGTAGCACCCATGCAGGTGCCAGGTCTGGCTTTCCTCAGAGGGCTGCTGCCATGCTGCAGCACTTCTATGCAGAAGTATTTTTCTGAGATATCTCTGGTCCCCAAGTCATTGTCTCTGAAGCATCAGATGGAAGTTATTTATGAACCACTGGAAGGACAAAGCCCCCTTCTGCCTCCCAGTCTTAGCTTTTGCCAGCACCCACTCCCCCATGGGGCCAGAGGAACACAGCTGATGCTCTTCTCCATGACAGGCCTAACAGGCATGCCTGCTTTTGAGTCTATGTGTTTTGAGAGACTGACTCCTTTTAGGATAAACCAACTCTGAGTGCCCCAAATTGTCTTGCTGGTTCCTGGAAGTGTATCTTGAAGTTGTTAATTGTGTTTTTTGAAGACCTATCACCTTTAGGGAGTATTTTCAGCTTGTTTAGTCTTGCAGCCAGATAAAGAGGGACTCATTTCTGTCAGTATTATCTCCATCCCTCCCCACCACCACACATGGGCAGGCGCAGAGAGTGGGGTCAGCCCACCGAACCCAGCAAAGGGCTACAGGCACACTGATGAGGCAATAACTCCTGATTTTGTCCCAAAGGTGTTTATTGATATGATATCAGCTTAGGTTAAAACTCTTGTGATGATTTTGCATTCATTTTTCAATCAGTGTATTTTTTAATAAATTGCTTCCTTTCCCCTCATTCCTTTATCATCCTTGCTGTCTCAGGGTCTCACTGATTTTCACTGCTTCCTCCTACCTGCCCTTTACTTTGCCTGTCTTTGGAGTCCATAACCATCATCTCTATGTCTCTTTTGATTGCTGCCACTCCTGACTTCTTTGCTTCTCTTTCCTCCTTGCTTTATCTTCTCCTTCTTAATTTCCTCTTCCTTCCCTTTTGTGAGATGCACAAAGATTGATTTCCAGCTACGTGAGGCATCCCACACAGGGAAAGTAAACCAGGGAAATATTTCTTCTGAATTATTCTGAGTGGTTCCTCTCACAGCTGTAAACTATCATTGAGGCAGAGAAAAGAAAAAGGGGTGCAAGTTCAGTCTGTGACACGTAAAATGACATATAGGAATCCAAGTGGCCAAATGGAAAACTCTGGCTAACACTGATCTTCGGTGATTTGTGGTCACCTGCTGACAACTACACTCCCCTTACTTTTTCTGGTACTGAATCTTCTCCAGACATTTACCTCAGCAAACCCTCTTACTTAGCCAGTCTCCTTTAAAGACTTTACAAAATTGTCTCCCTTTTGTTTTCACATTGCATTTTCTCAGCCCTGTGTTCTTTAGTTCCTTACTGAAAAAAAACTTTAGCATTCTGACATCCAATTACTAATTCTGGTGGAGCTAGACATTTTTGTAAACACGGCTGAACAACGCATGTTGTTCGTTGTTCAGGCTTCTTTATGACCTCTGGCAAGCCGCTCATCCAGTGTGCCTTGGTCTCATCACATCACGACTTCCAGATTTTCTTACTTTTTATTTGAGGGAACAGAAGTTTTAAAAAAAAGGGGGGTAATACAGTATTATTATTTTTATCCTTTGCCTGCCTCTGTGTTTTTCCTGCTGCCTAGCTTCCATGCAGCTGTTGAACATTTAAGAAAAACATGTCTCCCACTGAGCAAGTTCCCTACAAATGTGAATTGAGCTTCAGGCAAGAGGAAATGTGAGTCCTGAGGTCACTCCTGAAATCAAGCTCTTGCCTGGCTGCACATAATTCTGCTGTTGTGTTTTAAGGGTGATGTAGAAAAAAGTAGTATATATTTCCCATAAAGAGCATAAAAAGAAACAAATACTGGAGATCATGAGATGATCATATGATCCTCCAAATCTTACTGTTTTTCTGGTATTTTCAGTCATGCTTTTTGAGTCTGCAGCTCGGATCCAAGCAGAGAGGGGGAGGATGAGGGATTACAGAAAGAAGATGACCCACTGGTGCCGACCAGAATTAATATTGGGAGGCCCCTGTGCACTCTACACTGATGACTGGCGAAGAGTGAACTTTTCTTTCCACTTAAAGATGCTGTAGCTACACCCCCTTGTTCACCGCGGAGTAGTATTTCTGTCAGATATGAAAGCAGCTTCTAATCTGCTCTGACCTTGGCAAGAAATTCAAGTCCAAATGTAGTAACATAGAAGCTGACAGGTCAGCCTGAAGAATTTGAAGTGGGGGAGGCTTCCTTGCCTTCTTTCTTTCTGTCTTTCCCTCCTTCTTTCATTTGAAATTTTATCAAGGATCACTTCAAGTGCAGTGGCAGCCTGACCAGCCCTAGAAATGACACCAACTGGGTCATTGTCCCTCCTGTTACAGCGGAGGTGCACAAACCATTTATTGGCTGGGCTGAATATATGCTACTATTGTTATAAATTCTTAAAGGTGGAGACTCATCAAGAAAAGCATTTTACCTTTTATGTGTAAAAATTGGAAAAGTTGATCTAAATTTTACATCTGTACATGGTGTCTTACTGAAATACTCCTGTCTCCACACCAGAGGCTCTCTACTTTTTGTTTTCCGAGACACAGACCCACACAGAGGTTGGAGATGCTTCTCACTTGTTCTCACTGCTGCTGAAGATTTCTGCCTGTCAGGTGTGTTAGTGCCTTCTTCTACAAAGACTAAGACTAAGACTAAGACAAAACCAGGACTCTAGAAATTACCTATGCCTGCTTTACTTTTTGCATCCTTCCTGCATCTGTAATCTTTTTCTATATGCCTCAACAACAAAGGGGCTAAAAATGCTTTGAGCTCAAGTCCCAGTTTGGGTATTATTTAGAAGCCTGAGTGATGATGGTTATCTTTCTGGCTCTCTTTCTTCTGGTTATTTTTCTGGGAGTGCTTGGTTTTGATCACATTGGCAGAAAGTTTAAAAGTTCTGGTTTAAAAGTTTAGGTGCTGCTTTGTACTTTGTCAGTCAAGTGATCAGACTAGAATTTCTATGGATTGCTCACAACAAAAATTATAAATTACGAAATACCAAAGTGTATTTACTGTTTGTATTACTTCAGAAACAGGCTTTTTGAGCCACAGCAGACCCCCCTTATATTTGGCATTATATTGGCCAGAACAAAAGCACTTTCCTTGCGTCTGAAAATTTACAATCCCATTACAAAGCAGCGTGAACAGTGTATCTTGTGGCTTCCCCCAGTTCAGTGGCCACGTGAACCAGCCCAGGAAAGGAAGGAGGCATTGCCCAGATGGCTCTGCACCCCTGGGCATGGGGGGCTCACCAGTGAAACCCCTCCACTGACAGAGACACTGGACTGCTCTGTGCCTGGACAGCCACCTGGACACCCCCTGCCAGCCCTGGCTGACTGACACCATGCAGGCGAGGGGTTAAGGGAAAAGGGCAGACTCTCAGAGCTGAAACCTGATGTGTCTGCAATAGATAGCAACGGGCCCATGAAGGGATACAGGGAAATAAGAAAATAATGTTGCTGAGTAATCAGTAGTCATAGGTCAGCCACACTGCTACCTATCTGCTGTCCCATTTTCTGTAGATGACATGTCAAAGGCATGATTTAATGAAGGTTCTGAAGGACATTGCCTTCAGGCATCAGGAGCAGCATAGGGCATAGCACAGATGCTCCTGTTTGAAAATCTCAGAAGAAAATGAAGGAGATGGGTAGCCATGACCATTGCCAGTACTGAAAGATAACTTATAAACATGATGGGTTTAGATGGGAAAACCAAAGATAAGTAAATAATGCTTGGTGGAGATCCAGAGGCAAGCTGCAAAGAGACAAGTCAAGAGGTGACGGGCTAGGGAAATTTTTCTGGGTGTGTTTTAGAGGAGTAGGACAGTGCTTGCTCAGGCCAGAGGAAGAATGTGACAATACTAAGACAAAATCTCAGTGTTCTGTGTTTCTTTTTAAACATTTTGCCATTTCCTACCTGCAGCTATAAAAGTCTCCCAGGTGTATTGACCCTGCTCAGGGTAGAAGGAGGGAGGAACTATTTCATGGCTTATATAGTTTCCACACTGCAAATGTCTCCTAGCTCAGCCAGGAGCCACAAAACATGACAAGAAAGTGCCAGAGGGGCAGGTAGTCTGGAGAGTGCACAGAGCAACTTCACATCCTGGTTCTGATTTATGGGACAGAGCTCCTGAGGGGGATGTGTCTGTCCAGGTGGGCAGAACTGGGTTCCTCATTGGGTGGCCATGGGTGTGTCCCCCTAGGGAGATACAGCCTGCTTGTGTCACCAAGCCTTTGGGGGAGCAGATGGGGATACAGAGGCTTAGCAGAGACTGCAGGGGCAACTGGCAAAGGGTGGGCATCTCAGGGTGACAGCCAAGCTTGTGAAGGATGGGGATCCCTCAGCAGCAGTGACTGGAAGCATATTTCTGCTGGTGACAGAGAGAAGGTGTTTTCTTTACCTACTGATGTGCACATGTGGGGCAGGTACTGGCAGCAGGGGAGCAGGAATAAGAACTCCTTGAACAAAGCCCTAAGCAACCTCATCTAAGCCTGAAGCTCACCCACTTTTGAGCAAGAGATTGGACTAGATGAACTCTGGAGGACCCCCCTAAGCTAAATTACTCTGTGAGTCCACTCCAGATTCTAATTTAATTTTCAGGGTGGTGTTTTAGCACCTGCTGCTTCTGAACTCTGCCATTCTTGATAACATCAGGAGTGCCAACGCATTTCTAAACAGTCACTGCGCTCAGTCCCAAGCCACAGGGGTTTCCTCCTGAAAGACAAAAGAGCCTCACTCACCTGCTGCTGCGACAATGGGGTAATGGCATTGGGGGGACCTTCTGTGCCTCTTTATCTCTCTCCTCTGGGCATTCCTCCCTTGATGAGGAATTTCCTCAGAGCACTGCCTGAAAGGGTTCTTGGGTGAGATCCATTTATCTGTGCAGCAGATAAAATACTGCAGTGGAGGTCACATTCTTCCATCTTTGCCACTGGGACTAAGCTTGCCTATAAGCTGGTGTCCCCTTGCACCTGCACACCATATTATTTATTCTCCTATTACACTGCATGACTATTACACGGATAACATGAAACTAAACTACAGCCTATCTATATATCTATATATATATATCTATATATATCTATCCCCTCCTTAGCTGGAAAAGTGGACCACTTGGCATTATAGGGGAATGATGAAATGCAGTCGTTTGAGCTTATTCCTTCTCTGAAAACTCATACAGCATGCTTCTTTTTTTCCCTTCTTTATACAGACAAATTTTAGTTTTTCACCTCATTTAAGAAAAAATGTTCATCCACTGTCACCTTTGAGCTTGAACACCACAACATTGCCTCCTGGAAATGCCAATATTTTGATACAGACAGATCAGAGCCTGTCCAATAACCAGAGCTCTTACAGTTTTGAAACAGCACCATTTGGGCTGTGCCCAGACCATGCTGTGAATCCTTTCAGCCAAACTCCCAATGGGATGGACCTTTGCACCCTCCTGCCCTGTTCCATGCCCCTGTGAAGAACTGAACATGGGCAGGTGACAACAGTTAGACTCCTGAAGCTTAACATATCTGTCCAATACCTCCTGGGAAGAAAAGGACAAGTGAAGAACTGGAGAGGAGAGAAACCACAGGGAAACCACAGAGAAATCACAGGCAGGGTAGTAGAGAGAGTAGAGACAGACTAGTACTAGAGAAAACTACAGGCTGGGTCTCTCTCCTGAAACACCTCTGGGATGTCCAACAAGGGTCTCTGGGTGCTGCAGTAATGTGCAGCTACTCACTGAATGACACACTTGCTGCACAAATATATGGCCTTTACTATAACCATCAAATTCAAGACTGAAATAAACTTCTGCTACTAACATTATTTTTAAATTGCATAGATGGGTGCCTTTATCCATGAATAAGTCTTTTCTGATACAGATCACCTCTTTGATGTGAACCTATTAGATGCAGAGGTTCTGCTCATTTTATCTATCAGTGTGATTTTTCTGGGATATGTGAGCTCCTGGGAAGTAAAGAAACAGTCTTCTACCAGCAAAATTTATTCCTTTTTCATTATTTCTTACTGTGGTATTATCAATGCTGCTTGCAAGAAAACTTTTTTAAAATTATTTTTACACAGCTATTTCTGTAATTTTCTTCCTTTTACACTCATCAGTACTTTCTTTGGCTGATACATATTAGCTTCTTAGGCATATCCATGTATTTCTATCAGCATCATAGAATTTCCTGTCACAACTGGACAAAAGAGATGGGGAAAAAGCTGAAGATTGCAGTAAATGCAGCTGAGGTGAAGTCAGAGCACTATATTCTCTGTCCAGATCTAAGGTATGTTCTTGAGAGCTTCCCATTTTGAGAGCACTTACACGATATGTTTCCACTTAGCTTTTATGCCAAAAATATCCCAATGCAGCTCTGCCGCTGATAAAGGAAGCAAGAGCCTTCATGTAAACAGGGCTCCAGGCAGCTGCCAGTGCTCCCAGCCACTGTCTCACACAAACCTGTGAACAGCCAGCCTGGATGGGATATGGAGGAGCCCCTGGCATGCAGCCTGGGCAGGCAGCACAGATGCTGGGCACTAGTCCTCCTATACCCACCTTGCTGCTGACTCCCCATCTGCCCCACCACTCTTCAGGATCAGCCAGAGTGGTCAACAGCAGCAAAGCTTGTGGCCACTTGCAGGGACCAATAGAGTCAAGGCTGGAAGGAGTGCATGGGGAAAATCATGCATGGGGCAGAAGACAGCAGGAAAATATTTCATCAACACAGGCTCACAGACTGAGACAGGTGGTTCATCTCTTCTGTACAAAAGCATCAGCAGTGGTTACACCAATCATAAATGCTTTTGGAAAAGAAGCAATTTTAAAAGTAAGTAAATTAAGCCCTGTCCACAGACTCTGTATTATAAATATCATTATGAAAGTTATCCAGGTTTCAGGGGAGTTTTAAAACAGTCATGTGCTAGTTGCAATGCTGAAAGATTGTCCTGCCATTTGGAAGGTCTGTGCTTGCACCTCTTAGTAGAAGTTTCCTCAAAGATGTTTCACCGGAAATAGCTCTAGATAATGTGCCAGTAGAATTTTAATTATTATCTTTCTTGATTCCTCTGATTCATCCTAAAAAGTGTGCTTGCATACTTCTGTCAATAGCTTGAATATTCTCGCCTCAGCGCCAACACTTGGTGACTTTGGAAGAGGACCAGCCGAAGCATATGTGACTCCACTTCACTGGAAAGGCTGTCAAAAGAAACAGATGTGTACCTGAACAGCACTTTGATACAGCAAGAGGCAGTTGCAGCACTCAGGGTAAAGGTCTGGGCAATAACCACCCCAGCACACAGGCAGAAGACAGAGAAACACAGGCTAACAAATGCCAGAGTCAGACTTGTCATTCATCGTGATTCCTTCTGTACAGGCAGGGTACAGAATGGCAAAGAATGGCAAAATGGGAACCGACCTACTACTTCTGGACAAGGTTGGAGATGTTGGATAGCTCTCTTTAAAGTTCCTATGCCAGATGTATTCCAGGAAAGAAAACAAAAGCAAATAAATAAATGCAAGAGGAAAGGAGACAGAAGCTGTGCCCATATCAGGGATTATACATGGATGGGACAGCAGCTCAGGGCTGTCTGCATCACAAGTTTGCAGAAATGTGGTGGTTCAAAGTGGGGTGAAAGTTACAAGTGTACACACACATCCTGTGCTACTTGACCTTATCAACAGAAACCTGTCCCCAGCACATTTGATTTCACTGAATGGATGTAGTCAAAGACTTCCAGCCAAAATAAAGTAATTTGTATTCAGAAAATGGCTGGTATGAATGAGCATTGAGGGGTGTCTCTGTCAGCTGCAATGCTTGCAGCATCTTCGTTCTGAGACTGCTGGGCACAGAGCCGGTGCTGCCGGGTACAAGCAAAAGGACTAAAGAGCAAATGTAGACAGGAGGAAGGAGGCAGTGCTCTAGCTGCTTATGTAGAAAGCATTTTGTGGTCAATGAGCAGTGAAAAGAGAAATGATGTGGCACAGACCTTGAATTATGTCACATTTCCCTTCTTGAGAAACTCCCTGGCAAAACCCTGATCTCCCCGTGGCACACACCGTTCCCAACCTCTCTGTATGCTACTGAGCCCCACAGCTGGCTCTCCCCTCTGCAAAGCCCAGGGATCCTCTGTGTCTGTGCCCTGGGTCCATGGCTGAAGGGGAACCCAAGATAGCCCTGCAGCAGTTGGGTTCTGTTCTCAGCTACGCCTGCAAAGGAGCAGCTGAAGGCAGGGAGAAAGGCAGATTTGGTGGAGAGTGGAGCTGGCGCCAGCTCTTTCTCCACCAGAGACATGGGCATCAAAGGATGATAGCCAGGAAAGGCTGGGAACAAGCTCCTTGCTCCCCTGTTGTGGGTACTGGCTGATGGGTGACCCAGATAGGTGGCTATGGATAAGTTCTACTACAGGGACTCAGGCACTACTTAAAGCTCAGACCTGTGTCGCCTCTCTCTTCTGAAAATGAGGAAAACTAAGCACAAAGAGAGAGATGTTGACCTCAGCTCTGTGACCCACAACACATTTTGTTTTGCTGAACACAAACAGTTCCAGTAGGTTCTTGTGTTAGCTAAGGAGAGATGATGAAGAGATTTTTTCAGTCATTGACCTGATGTGTGTTTTTTTTAGGGAAAAAAACAGACCAGCATGTGGAGATCAGGCCATTTGTAGAACAGAATGTTAAGAGAATGGGGTTTTCTTCTGAATGAAACAGTGCTTTGGTGGGTGAAGACTGGTTCTAAAGGAAACTGTGTATGTATTATGAATTCTTCAGATCATTCCTGATTTTAACTGTGAACTCTTGCAAAAGGTACATGCATATGTTTAGAAAAAAAATTATACTTATGGTGAAGAACAATTATTGGATCCCTTGCTACCTGTTTGGTACATTGTAGTTAGTTTATTTTATTGTGTGTGCTATTTCCCTGCTGATAGCTTTGAAAGTACCAGGTAAGAGTGTGCCTACATACATGCTGGTCCCGCTTTTGTGGTATGGGAAAGATGCTTCGTGTATTCTGGGCTAGGAGAGAAACTACCGTGTCCTTGGCTTTGTTTGCTTATGCCACGATCTGCCATGAATTAATAATAGGGAACCTGTCCTGCATGACAGTAAAAGAAACCAAAAAGGCAGCTTGATTTTTCTGTTTCTTCGAAGTTGCCCAACACATGGGACCTTAAATTTCTGCATCCGCTGAAACCTGGACGTCCTTCCCTCAGGCAGGCCCAGCACTGCTGAGGTGCGGAGCCCGGCGCTGAGGGCCGATGGCCACGGAGCCGAGCGCCCGGGACAGAAGACGGCGGGACCCCGGCGGGAGGCGAGGGGAGCGCGGCCGGGCGGGGAGCGCGGCCCCTGGGCCGGAGCCCCCGGGGGTGCCGGCGGGCGGGC
>VZTZ01026377.1:41403-91824 GCA_013400955.1 Drymodes brunneopygia | reverse complement strand
CCGGCCCGCCGCCGCGGGGAAGGGGCGGCGGTGTCGGGGGCGAGGGCTGGAGCCATGGCTCTGGTGCGGCCCGCTGTGGTACCGCATAGGGGGCAAGGGGGAGGGACTCCCGAATTCCCAGCCCGTGGGGAGCGAAGGAGCTTTAGGTATGTGTGATTTAAAATAAAGACGTTGAAGAATTGAAAGAAATTCTTTTAAAACATGTCTGGTGTTTAAAAATAGATTATGAATGAACCCATTTATCCCTCTGGAATAGGCGCGTTTAGGGGATTTTGAGACTGAAAGGGAGGCTATGTGCATCTGTGTGTTTACATAGTGTGGCTTTGGGGTAGGCGTGAGTTTGTGAGGGGAGAAATAATACCATGTTCTACCGAGGTCCCCTTCTCTGGGCTCTTCAGAGTTTGGGTGCTGAGAGCAGGGAGACTCCGAAGTTTCTGCGACTGGTGCGTGGGTGTATTAGAGCTTGAGAACTGGTTATGACTTTGTTTCTTTGACCTTGTGGTTCAGATTTAACTTTCAAGTTGAATTTCCCATAGTTCCTGGCTGCCACTAGACCTCCTTGTGCGTGTTTTGACAGATTTGAAAACCACATTGCGAATGAACTTTAAATTAACTAAGATTGATTTTATTTTCTTTTTAACCAAATAAGCGTTGGGGATTGGTGTTGGTTAACAAAATATTTAGCAGTTGTGTTGGGCAATTTTAGAATTCAGATACTGACATTTAGAAAAGAGGGAATTTATATCGGGCAAGCATTTGGCTATTGTGGTTGTTTAAAATCTAAGATAACGTGACTTTGAAGAAGGGATGTAATATTCATAGCCATGTTTATCCAGTTGTGGGAACAAAGACCCTCTAAAAAAAGAGATTAGCATTAATACAGTTCTCAAGTACAGATTATTATTAATACTGTGTTTTATATCTTCTAAGCTTTAGGAAAAATGTTTTCTAGTAAATTTTTGCTTGATTATTCAAGTAGAACTGTTTAAAATTGCGGAAGTGCTATTACCATTTTGCCTCTATAAGAAGTTATATTACTGCTGTTCTCCTAAAACAGCTGGTTTTGCCTTCTATTACCTTGCATAAAAAGAAAAGTTTTAATAAAGTTTAGTCATACTTATTTTGTATCTCATTTAGTCTGTCTTACTAAAGTAAAGTAACTTTATGCAGATTTCTGACACTGTTTTTCATCATTATTCCTTCCAGCTCTTTGAATTTGAAAATTACCAGGTCCTGCAATGCCCCTAGAGAAATCTGTCAGTTAATTTGTTTGTGAAAGATACAATGGGAATCTTCTGGAGGGTGGTCTTCTTTCTTGTGTTTTCCAAATTAAAATACTTATTACAACCCTTTTAGAAGAATAACTTTGGAAACTGACTTCAGTGGAATCCAACTTGAGTGAGCCTTGGCAAGGCAACTGCAAATAAACTGTCTAAGCAACTAGTCTTATGCAGGCTATAAAATCTCAGAGAAGTTGTGCTTTCTTTTGTGATGTGAAATCCTTGAAATATTTAATTAAATTTCTTTCATGATATAGTTGGATTTTTTTACAAGATGAAAACCTCTTCACCTTTTCTTCTAGAAAGGAACAAATCTATAGTCATTAAGCTGTTGCATTATTCACATGTGACGCTTTGGCCAGATACCAACTTCAGTGTGTCCTGGTTACTGAAAGAGAAGGGTGTATGTTTCGGTGTTGCTCACTTCCACAGCCCAGGGACCCAGGAAAGCATTTGGTCTACAGAGCAAGGATATTTAGGGGCCTTTGGGTGCTGGCTTGTGAGCACGGTGGGTTAAATGTGGACTCATGTGATGAGTACCTCAGCTGTTGACCCCATCTTCTCTACAGTTCCTGGTGAATTACACATAAAGCAGCTCCAGAGTTTCCAGCCTTCTACAGTACTAGGACTCAGAACGGGTGGATTTCTTTACTGTGGCAGACAAACTCTTGCAGTGGAGGAGCTGCTCCTTATCGTGCATAGCCACTCCACTGTGGGAAGCCACCTCTGCAGGCAAGTGAGAGATCCTGATGGTACTAATCCATTCAACTGCTTGAATTGAATTAATCAGAGCTGTGAATTGACACCCAAGGTCCTGTTGAAACCAAGGGCTTTAGAAGGCTGATTTTTGTGATGGTGTTACCTCCTTGCTGTTTGAGCAGCAATTCTTTTCCTCCTCCTTCCTCCCCTGTTCTTCCTCCTTGTCTTGCCTCAGATGACACAGTCTCACCTGGCTGTGTCCTGTCCTGACCTTGCCTTTCTGTAAGCAGGTTAAACTCACTAACACTTCAGGAAACTGAAATGTGTGCTTGCTGGACCATTTTCCTGATCTGCTTGTGAGTTCTTTTGACTTGTACATTGTGGAGGTGAGACCAAGAGCCAGGACAAGGCAAACGTCTGCAGCAGGGTGGGAGGGGAAATGAAAACAACTTTTCCTGTTGGTGTCAGTGAGCTGGTGAAAACTCATTGAAACCTCACAGGCAGACTGTCCTGAGCAGCACAGAGGCCTGAAGCTTGGACTGAGAAGGATTTACCAGATCTTACTAGTGCTAGAAGCAGAAACACAATCTTTTTCGTCATGAAGAAGACCAGAGAAACCTTTAGTGTCCTGAACTGACAAAAACCTTAGAGATGAGATGGTTCATGTGCTCCTGCCTTCTCTCCAGAGCACCTGCAGCTTTTCCTTTATTGCATCTGGCACTGTGCAAGCTTGTTCAAGGAGCTAAGCCCTTGGAAAACTGTTCCAGTTCTTTGGCAAGGTCATTCTCTGCTGATTGAGCAAGATGTGTTGGCTTCTGGGACTCAACAGAAGCTGCAGGTACTGGGGAGCGGGCAGGACCTTGTGTCTGGGGTTGGACAGGAAGCTGGGTGACACTTCTGTTGGTGGCCGGATTGGTTTGGGCATCTCCATCTTGTGAGCACCCTCTCTGTTCATAACAGTGATGTGGCTCTCACCCAACCTCCAATTTTGATGCTAAGCATTGGAAATCTGGAAAAAAATGCCAGCATGGTGCCCTCGCATGGGGCGGAAGGTGACTTCAAGCTGTGTGGGCAACACCAGGATAGCTGTGTCATCCTACCAGCATTGCAGCTAACAATGACAATCACACGCACACCTATAAATAAGTTTGAGGTGCCAGCTTTAATTCTTTTTGTGGCCCTGCAGAAGGAGCCAAGCTCTCTTGGAACAGCTACCTGAAACAGTGTAGGGAAACTTCCAGAGAGAGAATTTGGAAAAACATGGGCATGCTAATAAGCAATTCTTGCACTAAAATCTAGGTTTCTCAGAGATAATATTTCAGTGGGGATTGATGGCTTGAAAATGTGGTGTGGTGGATTCCTGGCTTGCTGGCATGCAAGGGCCCCCACTTGAGCAGTGAGTCATTCAAACAGTGTTTTTGGGATGATCCCCATTTCAGAGTAGTAACTTGATTATGCTACCTGTGTTGTAATGAGAGCAAGTGTGTGCTAGACAGTAAATATTTGGAACTGTCTCTTCTCAAGAGGTTACCAGCTGAGATGTCAGAGTGTCTTATTGTCCAGAGTGCCTGACAAATAACAGCTGGAGCAGGCTTACATCTGCTGTTTAAACAACTGTGTTCTGGTGAGGGAGCTGAGTCAGCCTGAAAATACTACGTTAGCAATGGTAAGGAAAGTCCCTAGACTTTGTCTCTAGGAGCCCAGTTTGAGACATTTGGTCTGAGTCTGCAGTGTTCCCCTGGTTCAGCAGGGTCTGATTTCCTTTAGATGCTTCTCTTTCAAATGGGGAGGAAGAGACTGGTACAATTCAGTGGGTAAGGTTTGGAGCGCTGACCATGCCTGTGGAGTGGCTGGGGTGAAAGCATAAAAATGTGTAATTGAAAAAATGCACAATGGAAATTGGTGTCATAGCGGTACCAAAAGCGTGAAATAACCCGCTAATCATGTAGGAGATAAGAGGGAGTTGGTAGAGGGAGTGGCTGGGCACTTGGAAAGCTGAGGCAATTAGCTTGCTTTTGATGTGGTAGAGGCTAAAGAGATGCAAAGAGGAGCGTCGGGTCTTTGAAAGTCCTCCAGGTTGGAAATGCAAGCCTGGGTGTAGTTGCTGAGAGGAGAGGAACGTGCTTTGTGCTCAGCCCTTGTTCTTGACTGGTCCTTAGAGCTTGGGTGAGCTTTACCTGTGAAATGCTTCCATAAGGTGGTGCCTGAAAGACCTGAAAGGTATGAGACCTGGGAAGGAGCTCAGTTTGGATCAGGCTTCAGAATAACAAACTTGGGGTAAGTGCTTCTTTCACAGGTTGCAAAAAGAGATTACAGAGATGATCGGGGTGTAGAAACTTTTGGTGTTTCGTTTTATCCATTTGGATTTTGAGGGTAGTCGTCCATAAGGAGGTGTCGCAGCGAAGTCAGGCTGAGAACTGGGAGAGAAGAGTGTAGATGAGGAGATGAAAGGTGTGGAGAAAGTTCTTGGCTTTTTCTGCAGCAGACAAGGTAAGGTAATGAAATCAAATGTGCTGTTATGTGCCTTACAGAGGAAGGGCCTTGTGTTTTCTTTGCATGGAACTTGCAGTGTCCCACAAACCTCTAATGTTTAGCTAATGCAAAACAAGACAAACTGCTGTGAACAAAGAGTTGGAATGATCCAATTTTTTCCTTTTCCCAAATGTTGGTGTTTGAAGTTCTTTTTAATGAAGCAGCGTGTGTTAAGAGCAGACCCCCTGAGCATGCCAACAGTCTTTCCCAGAGTTTCAAAATCAAACTTCAGGAAAAATATTAGAGACCATTATGTTAGTTTGCTCAGTTGTTCAGACAGCTGGATCTGGCTATTTTAGTAATCTAATGTAGAATCAGTGTAGCAGGATTAACAGAATGAGGCAAAATTAACTCTGGTACGTTTGGGCCTGGTATGAGGAATCCCTGGAATGATTTGGGTCTGGTACAAGGAATGTTGGGAATGATGATGATTGCTGGTGGCGGAAGAGGCTGGGTGCTGCAAACCCCTCAGGAGCGGTGCCTGAAGGAAGCGTCCACTAATGTACAGTGAGATCAGGGATCTGCAGTTCTTCCACATCTCATGCAATTTCTCATATTAGTTTATCAATTTTCAATTTTGTGTGCGTTTAATGGGGTCTTACGGTTGGGCCCACTGCTGGATGCAGTATGGAGCAGATGCTGCTCTTGGTTAGAGTGACGTGGGCAACAAGCCCTGTGCATTTTAGTCTCATTAGCTGGGTGTCTGCCCTTTGCTTCCATCTTTGTGGTGAATGTGAGGCAAATATTAAAAAAATACATGCATGATGTGTAGTAGTGGCCTGACTGAAACTGGACTGTTGCTTTGCTAATGGCCCTTTGTTTTGGGAATGAACAAGCTGAAAGAGCAGTGAACTGGATAACCAGTTCTCCTTGGTTTCTCCTGTGTTTGAGACGACACATTCATAAATTAATAATCAAAGGAGTGTAATGAATGTGTGCCACAAAAAACTGATAAATGTTGGTAAACCTGCCAAATGTATTGTCTCATTACTTGTAGATAAATGCATAAAGATGAACAAAGAGATTCCTAATACTGCTAATTTTTGTATTTTTAAATTTTGTTTCCACCTATCTCTCTAACTCTCATGTTGTATTTGTCTAAGCTTTGCAGCTATTCTCAGTGGAATTAAGAACACTGCTCACCAAATTAGATATAATTGGACTAAACTGCAGTTTAGATCCCTTCAGAGAAATGAAGCAGTTAATGTGAAGGAAAACTAAAATTAGTTTCTTTTGAGGACTAATGCAGTGGGACAGACTGCACTGACCCTCATAAAGAGCCTGAGCAACTTTTTTTAGAACACAAAACTTCTTTTTTCTTTTTTTAAACTAATGATGCTGTTATGTCTTTTTTCACTTTGCAAACATCCCAAATGTTTCTTCTCCTTTTCACATGTTTTCATTTGGAAAAATACTATTGTTTTATTAGTTTTGATTATTCAGTTATTTAAAGCAGAACACTTGATCTGAAAATCTAAGTTTGCCTTCCGAAGGCTAAGAGTCACATCAAACTCTTTCCCAAGAGACTGGGGTAAAAAGGTAGGGTTATACTGCAGGTCTGGTCAAATTTGAAAATACTGAGGTTTTCCATGTATTTACATTTTTACTCAGTTGTGACTGATGGATCCTACTTCCAAAACTGAATTTATGTACAGAGTTAACAGGGATTATAATTATACTGGCTGGTTGTAAAAACTGCTTATAGTCTTACATTTAGTGACATTTTATATTTAATTCTGTTTTTCATACTGGAAGGTATTGCAGATTTAACAGATCCAAATGGTTATCTCCTAGACCCAGTGACGTCTGAATTTTGGTCTGAAATCACAAATGTTTAGGATTATATAAAGTCACTATTTCCCTGAATGCATCAAAACTGTAGAATAAATTCAGAGCTGGGGGAATATGTGCTACCATTGTTAATATTTTATTGTAACAATCTGTTCTCAATTTAAAAAGGAGACAAGTTGTGCTGCATTGGGGTACCAAGTGCCTTTGTACCCTGTTTCCTTGCAGAGTCCACTGGTGCTTATTAGGCAAATGGTTGGTTGTGTCTGTACATGGGACTAGCTTTAAAATGATGTGCTGCCCGGAGGAGGTTTGGAAAGAAAGGCAAAGAAATCACTGAATAACGCGAGGAGTGCTAAGATATTCAGTGCTGTTGCCTTTCTTGCGACTTCAAAGAATTGCTGGTGCTAATTCTGAGGGTGTCATCTTGAAATAGTCATCCATGGCTTTTTCTTCCGATAGCCAGGTTCCCTGAGAGCCAGTCAAGTTAAGGTTTCTTGTGTTTGCAGGACTAGCAGATTTCTTTCAAGAATGAATCAGTAAAACTTATTATTATTAAAAAAATATTAGTGGTCCTCAACTAAATTTGTACTGAAGAATCTTAAAGCCCTTTCAGAATTAGGTTGTTGTTTTCTGTGTCTGACTTTCTTGCTTGTCTTTAGGCAGTCACTGCCATTCAGTTAATGCTGTGTGCAACTGCAGAGGTGCTTCCCAGGGTTTACGTGCCTTTGTTCGGAGGTGTGCTGTCTTTATCCCTCCTGAGTTCCTGTGTTTTAGATTTATGGGAAGGATGATGTGAGAAGCGGGAATGTAATCTGAGTGTTGAGCCATTCTGTATTTCTTCTATTTAATATCTGGTCTCAGCATATGAAAACTCCAAAGCCAAATTATTCCATCTGTGGTATTGGCAGTGGAGCAGAATGGGATCCTTTTTCGTGAGGTGGATTATGTGGCTGTGAAAGGCAGCTTTGAGAAGCGCAACAACGCCGGGTGGAAACAATTTGGCTTAATTAAGGGCTTCTGAACTGGGAATTGGGAACCTGAATGCACACACTTCATTTTCTGTGAAAATGGGGTACGGCGCTTCTCCCAGATCTCACCCAGCGTGTGAAGAGAGTCAGATGATTAAGAGGAAAGCCCTTTTCCTGGTACTCTGTCTGTTGATTTGAAATTCTGTTGCATCAGGCTAATTACTAATAAAAATAAATAAATAGGTTTCCCCATTCAGAAGGTTTATGTAGGGAGGATTTAGAAAAGAATTGTCAGGAATGCAGCATCTTCATGATCCCAGTTTGGTGCTTCAGGTGTGTGGTTGTTAGATCCCATCTTTTGGTGTGATGTATCTGTGGTACCTTTGATTAATTAACAGGGCTTCAGTGGCAGTATTTTGGGAGTACAGATGAGTCATAAGACAATGATATATAATTAAGGTTTGCTGTTCCACCAGAGGAAAGTCAAACCTTCACTTCAGGAATAATGGTTAATTAGTTGAAATGGCTTCTGTTGGAAGGTAATAGAATCAGTTGGGGAGCTAGTTCATTAAATGAAGGGTAATCAATAAATTAAAGGGTAATTAAGTATCTTATAATGACTACAACACATTTCATGCTTTTAAAATAAAAATATGCTTGTGAAAGTATATTTCTTGTTATAGGGCAAGCCAATACAAATTCTGAAAATAATTAAAATATATCAAATGTGGAAGCTGAAAAACAGTCTTCTTTTTGCACATATTAGCAGATCTAGAAAAAACATTTCAGATGCTATAGGGCAGAATACCAAATAATTGCAAAGCTCTTTCCTCCTGTAAGAATAGCTTCTGCATAATAAGAGAGGTCCAAAAATTCTAGTTTAAATCTCAGTTTCACTGCATTTCCTCGTGGGAAATCCGTATGTATTCTGCTTTCTGTCCTGAATAGTTCAGTTTCTTTGTAGTTGTATTGTTGATGATGATAAGATAAGCACATCAGTAGAGGAGCAATACCAAAGGCTTTATTGTAGAGAGGATTCATTCATATATCAGAGCAGTTGTGCCAGACACTTTGAAGAATTTCTTTCCATCAGCTAGATTCACCTTATTCTAGAGTTTTCCTTCATGGAAGAAACCAATTTCTACAGAAGGTTATAGGCCATTGTCTGTAAGACCTGCTTCCATGTATTTCATGTGGGAGAGCAGAAAGATAAATAGTTCCAGATTATGTGTTTTAGTATTTTTTCCTCACAGAACTACTTTTATTTAATAAAGTTAATATTGCTTGCATGTATATATTCAAAATGAGAATGAAAGAACAATATTCTGTGGGGGTTGTAGGGGGAATCCAGCCTAATACTGATGTTTTCTCTTTCTTTACTTCTCTATTTGTCTTTCCCTACTACCATCCTTCAATCGATACCGGACCACACAGGTTTTAAATGCAAGTTTACCAGTACCTGATGTTAGTGAAGACATTTTGAAGCATGATGCCTCACCAAAGGAGCCACTGCAGCTGGGAGCTGTTACAGCACCTCAGGAGCTGGATGGGCAGCAGCCAGAGGTGGCTTCACCCCTCCAAGAACCACTTAGTGTGCAAACAGAGTCCACAGGAGCAAATGGTGAGTAAAAACCTATGTTCATTGGCCATATCATAGAGGCCTGCATGCTCGATGGGATGAGAAGTAGCTATGGGGCTTGACTAGCTGTGTGCTATTGAACAGCTATTACTCAAGTGATCTGTTGTTGCTCGGGTGCTTCTAGGACACTGTTTCATGGGAATATTTTCTCTGTAGGAGAGTTCAGATGACAAATGGCTTGTGGACTGAGGCTGTCGGTGTCAGTGGTGGAGATGCCCACTTGTTCCCCCTTAAGGGGTAGTTCTCAGCTCTGAGTGTCTCTGCTTGTCTGCTGCCCATCTCCTGACCATCCATCTGTAGGAACAGCTCAGTTTCCACTTCCTGTGTTAGTTTCTGCTGCATAGGCCTGTCTCTGACTTCATAAGGCAGAAATCCTTTTATGTTAATTCATTAATGATATTAATGATAAATGATTTTGTACTCACAGAAAGGGACAGGCTGCTAATCCATTGGTTTTACCTTGATTAAAGTTCCCTTTCCTACAGCTTTTAATTGGATTTGCATTTGGACCACAAAATCTTTCTTGTAGGCCTCCCTGTGTGTTCTGTCTTGGGAATGTCTCCCTTGCCTTGCTGCGCAGTCAGGAAATGTGCTGTTCTTTTTCCTGTGTGATCTGGCAGCCCACCTTTCCTGCTCTCATCAGGCACTTCTTGCTTCCCTCTGTTCCTGTTCACAGGCGTGCATTGAGAGTTCTGCTTCAGCAGTCCTGCCGCCTGCTGACTTTCTTGGCAGGATGGCAACAGAGAGGGCTAATTTTCAGCCAGAGCAGGCATCTAATGCTGGTGGTGGAGAGCAGGGAAGGGATGGAGACAGGGTAGATGAGGCACTATCTTCCGTGTCAGCCTGTAGAGCAGCTTAAGGCATGTGTGTAACCCTTGGTGTACTCTAGGGTTTGAATCCTGGTAAAAGCAATTTCTTGTCATGTCTTTAGATTAATTGCAGTCACACTATTATCCCAATAGACGGCTACCATATTTTATCCTGAGCTTTTGTTTGTTTTGTTTTGTTTCTTTAAATCATACCAGTAGGGGCTTTTGACACTATAAAAATGGGATGCAACATGTTCTGTCTTTCATGAAACTCCACTCCTCTTTTTCTCTTAAGTGGGCAGGGATGGGGGGAGGGTACTCACTAAACAGAGTCATAAAGGAAGAGAAAATACTTGATGTTTGGAAGTAGTGTCAGAATATTTCATGTTGGTATTCAGTTTCTGGATCAAGTAAAAGAAATGGCCTTTAAAACTGCATGAGTTTCAAGTTGCTAGTCAAAGATTATAATTACTTTTGAATAATCCTGCATTGTAGTTTCAGTTGTACAGAAATCACATTCCTAGGATATGTAATGAAGAGGTGAGAAGCTCCCTCTAAGTACAGGTAATTAATTATGTGTGACCAGTTCCATGGCATGATGTGAACACACACAGCATTAGGAATTTGTTTTTGAGTAGACTGCCTGAAAAGCCTTGGCTTTGTTTTGAGAATCATCTCTCATGTGATTGTGTGATACTCCTATTGTAATCTTGTCTTGTAAGACAAAATCTTGCAATTTCGTCACTGTTGTCAGTGGAGCCAAGTCTACATGGTAGCATTATTTATGTGAAAGGGAAATCAGTTCTATGTTTGCTCTTGAAGTAAAAAATCCTTTTATGGAGGTGATGCAGCATGTGCTTGCTGGTAATGATACCTGAAAATGACATCATCTATAGAGACAAATAGAACTTGCTCAGTCAAGTGCTGAAAACAGTTCAAGTAAAGGTTGTGTTCAGATGTTTGTAATTGTTTGTGTCCACTCCTCTGGACGTTAGAGAGTCTGGTCCACCTCATGTATCCTTAGGCAGATGAATAAAGATGGAGAAGAGGTATCTCTTAGTTGCTTCATGCAGAGAAATCTTTTCCACATAGAAAAATGTTCCATTTTAGTGCTACACTTCATGTTTTCCACTCATTGTTTATTTCACCTTGCTTGCAAGTCTACAAAGTCAGAAGTAAAGCACTGTGACACCAGGCACTGAAACAACACAAGTGTTTGCCTACAGTAAAGAAGTGTTTCTGATTAAAGGTTTTTTGGATTGGTTGGTTCATCATCATTATTTGAATCTTGCATTTAGAAGACCACTTGAGAGATGACCTGGACTCATTAAAGTTACCGCTATAAAATTAATTTAACTGGAAACTCTGGTAAATTGGCTGGGAAGTTGGTTCTGACAGTCAGAGAGATGAAGGTTCGAATCAGAACTTTGGAGATGTTCAACATAATCAGTTCTAATCAAAATAGAAATACTGTCGCTGTAATAAGAGGACACCTGTACTGAGCCTTTACATTTTATCATATTGCATCCCTTTTTTACTGTCAGTAGGAGCATTAAATTGCTTTAGTACAATTATCTGGAGTAACACATTTATGAAACACTTGACAGCAGATTTTGAGGCAATTTATAAGTAATTAGGTTGTAGAGAATTCCAGTTAAAAAAACCCTCCAAGCAAATGAAAACTAAACAAAAAAACCCAAACCAATCCCACAGTAACAGGCAAAGGAGCAAATATTTCAGTGTGGAAAAACATAAGTGTTTTGTATGGTTTTGTTTATGAGGGGTAAAATCCTTGGGGCTTAGTTAGCATCTATTGAGGTTGCGTCTGGATGCTTTGCGGGAAGCTGCGTCGGGAAGGCATTGCAGCAGCGGGAACTGAAGCGGGCGGCTGGTTCGAAAGCGCAGCCGGCGCCTCTCGCTTCGGGGCAGAGGGAGATAAGGGCTCGAAGGGGCAGTTCCGAAGCGGACCCTTGGAGGCACCGCGCTTGTGCCGGCCAGCGCTGGGAAGCGCCGGGCGGGCGGGGGGCGGTCCCGGGCGGGGCCCGGGGCTGTCCGGGACGGGGGGAGCGGCCGTGGGGCTCGGGGGAGAGCCCAGCCCTCCGACAGGCAGACTTCTATTAGGCAGCCTGTCCGACGGCCATCCCTCCGTCCAGCCAGCCGGGTGCCGGGGTGGTGGAAGCTCCGCTGCCGCCCGGCCGCCTTCCTGTCTCTGCCGTCGGCTGGGATTGCCCCGCAAGCTTGGGAAGAACCTCGGAGCGGGAGAGGGGGTTCGTGGTGTCCGTGTGGCTTCAGCCATGCTGGGGACGGTGACGATGGCGGGTAAGGCGGTGTGGCACTGCCGGGTACTCTTGGGGCTCGGTAGCGCCTGGGCTGTGCGGGCAGCAGCATCTTCGGGCTGCGGCGGTGCGGAGAGCCTCGGGGCCCCGAGCCCCCAGGGTTACCGACTCTGGATTTCCTGGCAGGGCGTCAGGAGTTTAAAGGTCTGGCTTAAGTGTTTTTCTCTCAGTGAGAACTGCTTCCAAGCGAAGGTTGTTGAAACTTCAAGAAGCTTCATATCGCCTCAGTGGTGTGTGTGATACGAGGCTTTATGAATGTGGAGGTGCTGACTGGGTTTTTCTGCAGGACAGGGCTATGACCTGGTATGTGAAATTAGGGAGTAGAAAGAAAAGGTAGTGACCGCACTGATGGTGCTATTTGATATCAATCAAGCAATAAGGCAGTAAAATACCATAAGAGCTAAACTTGGTGAAATGGGAGAAAATGTGGAAGTTAGCATCGTTTATATGTTGTAAAAATATTTGCATGAGAGAAATGAAGCTGTTACTCTATTGCTGTTTTATCTTAATGAAGCAAAATGCAGAGAGGATTAGCACCATGGCAAGGGTGTGTGTATGTGTATGGTGGGCAGCGGGATCCCAGCCTGCAGTACCAAAAACTCAATGCAGTGTGCGTTGAACTCTGCACATCTTACTTAAGGAATCAGCACACAAGCCCCTGAAGCTGAGAGCTGATACAGTAAACTGATTGGGCTTTCTGAAAAGATGAGTTTTGGTGGAGCCAAGAATTAAGAGAAAAAACATCCTTGTGAACTGCAGGGTTTGCACAAACTTATGTCTTTCTCTAGGAGACAAAGTGCCACTATGAAGTTTAAACAAACAAACCCTGGGTTTTTTGTTGTTTTTTTTCCCTAAAGATAGCTAATTTGCATTGGAATTTCTCTCAGATTGATGATGTATGACTCTAGCTATCTAGGAAATCTTTATTTTATTGTGTTAATAATTACTCTCTTGTATATTGTTTGCTGGAGCCAGTGAATGAATTCAACAAATAGGGGGAGTTTATTCATGCAAAATACTTGAACTTTACAATACGGTATCGACAACAAAGCCTGTAGAAGCACGGCTCCATTTGGAGCGGGCCCTGGGGAGGACTGTACGTGATCTGAATCAGTGAGTAGTGGAGGAGATATCCTACTGCTGTTTACAATAGGGTTTTCATTAAACTCGATGTTTAATGAGCTTATCACATGCTGAGTCTTTTTCCTTGAGGGTTCTATATTTTTTTAATTTCCTTTTATTGTTAGCAATTAAAGGTTAAACTGTTTTTCAAAAGCAATGTCTTTATAGGTTTGCACAGTTTGATCGTTTGAGGTTTTCCTTATTTAATAATTCCTGTGGAAGAACCTTGGATTTTCACTGCAGCATAGCTGCTTCTATAGGACATTTTGCAAGAACTGCATTTAGCTTGTAGTATGTGTTGCCATTTCTTGGAAGGGACAGAGTACCTCTGCTTATTGATGTGCAGGAGTGTATGAAGCTGTCATGTGTCTAATTAGTGCAGATGCAGCTTCATCTTTGTGGTGAGTTTGTGATGTTTACATTAGTCTTTATGTGGTCGTTTTGATAAAGGAAAAATTTCAGTCTGCATTTCATTGTTCATTAGTCATTAGGGGTTGTCAAAAATGTCCCAATGTTTACTGGTCTGTATTGCTTTTCCTGTCCTTGTTGCTGATGGAGCCATGAATTTTCTTCCCCTCAAATATCCAAGCGCTAGAGTTGCATCTATCTTACACTTGGTGAATAAATTTTATTTTAAGAAGCAGAACCAAGTTGCTGAATGTGAGATGTGGACAGTATGTCTAACGATGAAATTTCATGAATATTTGTAGCATGCTGGTTTGGTTCCCAAACAGGACAGCTGTGCTGGTCTGAGAGCAGATTATTATTGTGAGTCTATTTAATGAAGAATTTGTAACTGCAGCAACTATATCCAAGCCATAGCTAAAGACCCTTCTGACTTTAAATGTCTTCTGTTTGTTTTTAAAGAAGAACTATGCCATTTTCTGATTTTCTGATTTTTAGGGCTGTTTCTTGAAACACTGAAATGAAAAACGAAATACCTTAACCTTGAATAAATGAAATACATAATTTTTCCTGCTGGAATTTGAGAAGCTGGGCTCAGAATTGGAATTTGAGAAGCTCTGGGTTGGAGCAGACAAGTACAGCTAAATCAAAATCTTCTAAAAATAAAGATTTTTGAGGAATGTTAGAATGTTACAGCATCACAGCGGAAATGATTGTGTGTTTGGGGTTTTTTTTATTTGTTTGGTTTTTTCAGTTACTTTTCTTGATGTCGTTTTCTGGGGATGCTGCTTTTACTTTCTAAAGGAGCTCTAAGCCATGAAAGATAATAGATAATTTGCAGCTTTTTACTTTTTTACTGTTTTTAAAAGTGAACACGAAAGTATGTGAGATTTTTAAACCTAACTCTTCAGTTGCCACCGAAGTACCAGAGAACTGAGGACTAAATAGTAGTTGTTTCATAAGCTTTGAAATAACAACATGATTGAAAAGCTCATGAATTACATGGATGCACAGTGAGATTTAGCATGCAGAAATCTCTGTAAACCCTCCCTCATTATTTAATTATTCTGAAAATTCACTCCCTGCAATGAATGTGGCAAGTCAGTCCTTAAAAATATTTGAGTGAATAGAACAGAAAAGGGACATAGTACGTGCTTTCTATGGAAGAACTGTTTGTACATTGAAGTGGAAATAAATACGGTGTAGTAGGGAAAGGAAGCAAGAATTTGTGAAAAATACATGGTTAAGCAGCTGCAATGTCAAAGATGTAATTTAAAAAAATTAAGTTGTTGGAAGGATAACACAATCATATTTCTGTGTTATTTTGTTACTGCGAAGTGAGTAGTGTGATTTATTAAACCCAACCTTTGGAAACTTGTGATTAAAAGAATCAGAATTTGTCATATAATGCCCAGTTCGTACATTCTACAATGGCAACTTAAAAGCACAGATTGGTGTTTGTGTTGTTGGGGTTATTTTTGTTCGTTTGTTTTTGTTTTTTTAAATGCTGAAGTGCTCAATTTCACAAATAATTCCAGACAGCTACTGTTCTAAATAAATCTGTTCAGGGTAGGTTTTTCATAGATACTGTAATTTCAGGCTGTGTTTTGGTTTTAAATTACTCACCTGTATCAGTTTTTATCCTTTCTTTACATTGTCGTTAAACATTTCTAATGATAATTAGAAGAATTGTGCAGTTAAGAGACAACTGCATTTGACAAACACATGCTCGGTTCAGATTTTTTTAAACTGCCTTCTGTTTGTGTCATGAGTTTTAGAGCAGTAGCTGGTGCTTTTTGTTCGTTTGTGGGGTTTTTTTCTTTTACAATTTGTGTTTGTAGCAAATCTAGACAATGGAGGCAAATGGTTGTAAAACCCCTTCAGCCTCATGGCTGCAGCATTTGCTTTTGCTCATGTGAACCTAGTGAGAGAATTGTGTATGTGACCAAAAGCACGATTTGGCCCGAAACACTGCATAAATGAAAACAGCACAAAGTCCTCTGGAGCCTTGCAGTGGCCAGAGGAGTTTGCGAGGTGGGCGCTGGGTGTGTGTCACATCCATCTGAGAGATTGAGAATGTAGGGAATTCATGGAAAAAATCCAGCTCTGTGCTGCAAATCCTAGGGGGAAAAGTCAACCAACTCCAGATGTTGTCATGGTTGACTTCAAGACATGAAGTGCTGTGGATTTAACTCTTGCAGTCAGAGTGCTTTTTTTTAACTCATTGGCAGCTACCAGGGGTGAAACACATTTTCATTTCTGGAGGGAAATGAGACCTGGGAGCAGTTGAGTTGCACTGTCAGCTGTGTCTGTCAGTCTACAAAAATAAGAGTTTTATTTATTCATTTTATTTTTAATGGGATGAGACAGGAATTCTAAAAATACTAATACTAATTAGATACTAATTTAATCTGATCAACATGCTCCTGATAAAATAGAAATAAATTCTTACCGTGAACTAAGTACCTATGAAATTGTGAAATCAAGCACCTTTGAATCCTCAAGATTGTCAGTTTTTAAAGTTTCTTTCAGAATAAAACAGACCACTGGTGGTTATTAAAACACAAGCAGCACCTTGATTCAATTAAAAATGTTTGCAAGGTTAACTGGTATGTAAGCAGTTAAAATAGAATTTCAGTGTTGGACCGTAGCCACAGTGGATTTAAACAGCAAAGTGTATAAATTTTATGGTATCACTCCTGATCTTCATCGCCTCCTCTAGGTATATTTTTGTTGTATTGTATTCCTTGGCTAGCACACAGCTGGTAAAGTGCAGCTCTGCTCAGGAGAGACATGAGGAAATGTTAGTCATATCAGTATTTTACTGTATTTGTTTTGTTTTTTGGTAGCTGTTTAGATGAGCCTGTCTGGTGTTTCTTAGAGGTGCTTTCAAAACCACTGAATTAATTCAGAAAGTGCTGGTTGTCTTGCCAGAATACCTGTGATAGTGTCATGCTACAGAACTCTGACCAGCAATGCCTTGTGTAAGTAACTCCCAAACCTTTCTGCATTCAGAATTGCACTGACAGTGTTTGGGCACTGCAGTGTCTTTAATAAAAACATCAATATAGAATCTAACTGCTAAATATAAAGATCTGGGTGTACAATTGGCTTCTCTGCTCTTGTGTTTCTAATGCTCCCCACTGAATATAAAAATGATCTTTGGGGTATACGTTGTGAAAGTACAGCTTGGATATTTGTGGCACTGGGGTCTTGTCACACAACAGTGGCAGCCTCCTGGCAACATCTCTGGTCTGAAATGTTCGGGGAGTTAGCACGTTAGCAGAGGTCAGGCTTTTAATTGAATTAGGAGTTAACAATTGAGGTAAATAATATTAAAATGTTAGATAAAGGAAAAAACAAAAAGCTTTGCTTATGTTGTCTTTGAAACAACAACCAGTAGGCTGCTGATAGTGAAACATAATTTGCCCTCTACATAGCAGTTAGAAGGCAGTATCCTTGTAGATTTTTGTTTTGCTTATTGTGTAGTTAGTTCTATCCTTACCTAGACTGCATTGTCTGTGTGCTTCTGAAGAAGCAGCCCTTCCTAAAGGGGGAACCAGGCAAGAGGCTGTGAGGGACCTCTGGAGATCAGGTGTTCAGCAAAGCAGGGCCAGCTGCAGAGTCAGAGACAGCTTCAAGGTAGTTCAAATAAAAAATCACTTTGGGGAAGTTGATGATCACATGCTTTATAAAGCTGTCTCCTCCTGCCTCTGGACATTGAAGTAGCACATGTACAGCTTAAAAGAAAAGGACTGTGCCTTCTTCTAGGGCGTTGCTGTTCAACATTGACTATTCTATAATAATTCTGTTTTTTCATCTTGGCACTTCAACAGGTTTGGTTAGAGAGAAGAGCATGTTCTTCGTGGCCGTGCACTTTCACCTGTTGCACGAAATCAAGGGTCAAGAACAATATTAAACTGAAATCCTGGCAGTGTCCAAGCCCAAGAATCTTTTGGTGTCTTAAATATGCCATAGATTTAATTTACATGCCAGTCTCTGAACTTGAGTAGCTCATAATACTTAAATTATCCCAGCAAGACTGGGGGGGGGTGTTGCCAGTGACCTGAAGGAAAGAAGCAAACTGTCCTCAAAGAAAAGATAATGCAAGCAGATGTGTGAGGAGTGGAGGATTTTACCTTCTTGCATAGTAACAACCTCATTCATTTTAAGCAATGCAGAATTGCTGTAGATGGTGATGCAATGTATGTATTGCATGCATGCATACATTGTATGGGAGAATTCTAAAGCTTCATGATCTTCAAAGCAATATATTGTTATGCAGCCGTTCTGTAGGGGTTACAGAAAAACAAGTCATTTCCCATGGGCATTTTCACATCTTACTATTATTTTGGGACAGAGCTGTAAAATAAGCTTCATTTTTTTGTCATCATTTTAGGTCAACAGGTTTTTTTGAATGTGTTTTGTTTTGTTCGTTTGCAGTTTTTTTTGTTCGTTGGGTTTCCTCAGATGTCTGTCTGCATGGAAATAGTGAACTTTGCTTCAGGAATAATTGCATATATTATTCTGTATAGTCTGTGATAGAAGTATTTTTTTCTATACCTAAGTTTGCTGTAAAGTAAAAAAAAAAAACAAACCCCAAAATCAACCAACCAAACCATACCAAAAGGCCTGCAAAATCGGGGAGTAGAATAAGAGAATATAAGCTTGAAAGGTGCATTAGCAAATAAACTGTAGAGAGAATTGTACAATGGTATGAAGAAGGAAAATAATTATAGTAATGATAGAACAAAAACTAGTTCTTAAAAATGTATTAGTTGCATGTAGAAAAGGTACACAGATAATAATAGAACAAGTAGGTTTGTGAAAATTGGTAAAAATGAAAAAATATATAGAAGTATAACATTAAATTGAGAAAGAAATTAACTGGAGTTCTGTTGTTGTTTAAACAGTTGGACAAACAGAACATTCCAGTGTAACTCTGAAGGAAGACACTGAAACTATGGAGACAAATCCATCTGACTTGGGCACCAAGGACAGTGTAGATGCTGAGAAGGAGGATGCTCATTCAATTAAGCAGCTGCCGGCTTTGGAAGAAGTTGCAGAAGACCAGGTGGCAGAGCCACAGTCTTACGATCTGGGTTTTAAAAAAGTTTTTAGATTGGTTGGGTTCAGATTCACAGTGAAGAAGGAAAAGACAGGAAAATCGGACCCTGTTCAGCTGCTTACTGTAAAACAAGAAACACAGGCCCCCGAAGGAGCTGATGATCAAAAAGAAGTCTGCTCAGAAGAAACAGTAGTGCCTGAGGAGGTACTCTCTGCAGAAGACAATACCAAAGATACACTGAAAAACGGAAAAGCAGATGAATCTCCTGAAATACCAGAAGCGAATGAGATTTCTCAGCCAGCTGCCTTAGCCACTGAAACTGCATCACCATTTAGAAAACTTTTTACTCAAGGATGGACTGGATTTAGAAAAAAGAAGAGTTTTGGGAAGCATAAAGAAGATGAACAGCAGTCTCCTGTGAAAGAAGAGGAGCAAGAAAAGGAGGGGACAGCATTAACAACTGAAAGCAGTGAAAAGGAAGAGAAACCTGAGTCTGAGAAGCAAGATGAAGAGAGGAACGTGACAGCAGTAACTATTGAAGCGCATGAGAAGGAGCAAACTGAAGGTGAAACACAGGAGTCAGAAAAGACTGTGGCAGCCATAGGAGTAGAAGGAAGTGAAAAGAATGAAGTAGTCAAGCATGATGAGCAGGGACAAAAGGAGGACCCGGCAGCAGCAGCTGTAAAAGAAAGTGCAGAGGGAAAAGAAGATGATCGAGAAAGGAACCTGGTGAAAGTCTCAGAAGATCTTGGTAAAGAGGAAGAAAAAACTGAAGAAGGAGAGAAAGAGGGTGAGGTGACAGAGGAACCACTAAAAGCAAAGTCAGTGGTACTTCTTGTCACTGATAGTGACAAGAAAACATCCTCAGAAGTCCTACCTGTGGGAGAAAAACTGGAGTCAATGGAGAAGTGTGAAATAGATGACAGAACTGAAATAGCCTCTGAAGAGACTTTTGAAACAGGATCTCAGGCAATGAAAATTTCTAGTGATCAGCTTAAAAAATCTGAAGAAAGAGAAGGAAGTGAACCTGCTCTGCTTGGGAAAGAGACATTAGATGAAAAAACAGAGGAAGCAGAATTGAAAATGTCCTCCACAGCAGAAGATGTTGCACAGGGAGAAGCTCTGGATAGAACCACAGAGAAGAAAGCAAGCAAAGAACATGAAACAAAGTCGACTCTGAGTGCCCCTGAATCAAAGTCCTTTTCTACTTCTGAACGTTCTGTTGACACAGAGGATAATCAGCAGTCAGTCAAACCCACTGATGAAGGACTACAGGGAAAACCTGGCACAGATGCAACTGATACTGTCAAATCAGATGAAACAGCCGTGGAAGTAACTTCTGAAGAGGCAACTGAAAAGAGGCCTGCAGAAGGTATCACAAATGAAGCAGAACTCCTGTCTTCTCAAGAAAAGACTAAACTACAGGGCAGCCCTTTAAAGAAACTCTTTACAGGTACTGGATTGAAAAAACTGTCTGGAAAGAAGCAGAAAGGTAAAAGAGAAGAATCTAAGTTAGGGGAACAGGGTGAACCAATTCAGCACATATCAGATTCCCCAGATAGCCCGGAGGAACAAAAAGGGGAGAGTTCTGCTTCTTCTCCTGAGGAGATGAATGAAGTTCCCTCTTTGGAAAAATGTGCTGATGGAATGCAGGTCACTGAAAATGAAGATGCCACAATTCCAGACGTAGAGCGAAAAAGAGAAACCGTTACACCTTGGGCATCATTTAAAAAGATGGTGACTCCCAAGAAACGTGTCAGAAGGCCTTCTGAAAGCGATAAAGAAGAAGAAATTGATAAGACAAAGAATGTCTCGGTATCTGTAACTGAAAATGTTGTTGATGAAAATCAGGGAGAAATAAAAGAAAATGGGATTGACCAGAAACCAGAGAAAATTACAGAAGAACCCAAAAGAAAAGTTGACACCTCTGTGTCCTGGGAAACTTTTATATGTGTAGGTTCTTCAAAGAAAAGAGCTAGGAAATCATCATCATCTGATGAAGAAAGTCAAAAAGTAGAAGAGTCTGGACAGAGCAAAGAAACAGCAACAGATGCAGTTCTTACTAGCTCTCAGGAGAGTGATCAAGGACAAGGGAATTCTTCCCCAGAACAAGCTGGAAGCCCATCTGAAAGTGAAGGTATTTCAACATGGGAATCATTTAAAAGGTTAGTTACTCCAAGAAGGAGATCCAAAACCAGAATGGAAGAGAGAACTGAAGACTCTGTTGCGGGATCTAGCCTGGAGCATTCAACATCAGATGGTGAGCCTGGAAAAGATGAATCGTGGGTTCCCTTTAGAAAACTGATGCCTGGGCGTAGGAAGAAAAAGTCCGATGGAAAGCCAGAACCAGCTCATGTTAAACAAGCAAGAGAAGACATGGCAGAAACAGCTGAAGAAGATTCTGATATTCCTGCTGTTGTTCCTTTATCTGAATATGAAGCAGCAGAACAGGAGAAAATGGAAGCCCAACGAGCGAAAGATGCTGAAGCAATGAAAGGACGAACCTCAGAGGAAGAGAGAGCAGAAAAGTTAGAGGAGACCCTAAGGATGGAGCAAGAATCTGAAGGGCTAGTACATGCAGTTGCTGTTACCACTGTGGAAGAAGAAAGGGCAGTGTCCAGCATTGAGGAAAGGTCACCATCGTGGATATCTGCTGCTCTGACAGAGTGCATTGAGCAGGAAAGAGAGGAGGAAGAGAAAGAAACTCGAAAAACGGCTGAACCAGGTGTTACTGTGGAAGATGCAGTGGTAGCTGCTAAGACAGTGCCAGAGACCAGAAAGGATGCAAGTGATGACACCACAGCAAGTGAGCTGGAGCTAACCTCTGAAGCAGTGACTGCTCTGGAGACAGCAGAAGCTTCCTGTGCTGAAGAAACAATGGAAGTGTCCCTTGCCGAGGAGACAACTGAGATGGTTTCTGCTGTTTCACAGTTGTTAGAAACGCCAGATACTACAGAGGAAGCTACACCAGTTCAAGAAGTAGAGGCCACGGAACAAAATTTGAAAGAATTGGACAAACAGACACAAAAAATTCTTCATGAAGTTGCTGAAAGAGTAAAGTCAGATGTAACACAGGTGGTTAGTGAAAGAGCTGTGACAGAAACTATAATTGCAACAGCACAGGGACTTGAGTCAGAAGTGAAAGGTGATGCTAAAGATGGGAACGTTGTAGGCCAGGAAACTGTTCTAGTTGAACAGTCTTTGGAAAAAGAACACAAAGAGGATGGCCCCCAGCCGCAGCATAGTGCAGGGAGCATTCAGGGTGGAAACAGAGCTGAAGAGAGTGATTTACCTGACAGTTCAGAGAAAAGTGAAATACCTTCTGCTATGGAAGAAAGCATGGAAGGAGAGAAAGGATATGAAGAAGCAGTTGTAGAAGACCATAAAGAAGTAAATGAAGTGCAGAGGACAAGAGAGGAACCTTTATCACATGACAAAGACTTTCACAGCAGCAAAGCAGTCATTCCCAAGGAAGAGCTGTTGGCAAAGCAGGAGCCTTCAGACCAAGAGAAGGTGCCCATAACAGAATTGACACTGGATGAGACAAGAGATGAATGTGCTCCAGAAGTAAAGCCTGCAGTAAGTATTGTGTATAACACAAAGGTTGATTTGTCAAAGAAAAAGTCAGCAAGTGTTAGATACTGTACCTTCTTTAGAACCAGGTTGTGGGTATATTACTGTTTAGGACCTTCCTTGTGCAGCCTGAGACAACTGAAGTTCATTTGCAGTGAGAGACACACTGAGAGATGTGTCAAAGCAGCAGGCACTGAAGCTTGTGTGCAGGGTGGGGTGGATGCAGTGCGTACTGAAATTGAGAGGGAGATGGTGTGCGTAGATCCAGAGGCACTGAAATGATTGCCATTAGGGCTTCTGCCCTGCACAGAGTGACTGAAGATACTATATGAACACCTGAGATACAGATGTGATCCATGGGACACCATAACAGTGGATGGTATCTTCAGTTGTAGGCAGAAATACAGGTGAAACTGAGGTACCTCTGCAAAGGCAGGGCATGAAACAACACCGTTATCTCCAGCTTTAAATGCTGTAGTTACTGTGGTTAACACATTCCTACCTTCTTCCCCTACCTCCTCATCTTCCTGGCTTAGTCTTTGTTTCAAGTGCTGCCAGCTGTCCCTTCCTTTAATTAATTTTAAGGCTGCCCTTTGTTTAATGAGCTACATGTCCCCAGAAACAACACAAGCTGGGGTCTTGATGAGCTACTAATCCCTGTGTCATCACCTTGTGCTCTTCCCATAACTCTTGTCCTTTTGGGTGTTGTGGCTTTTCATCTAGAACATTGCTGGTCATCCCTGCTTGTACCCTTTTTCACAGATCTGCTGCAATTCTCCACAGGTTCAGGACAAGACAGAGGATGAAACCTCATCCTTGGGGCTTACAGCTGAAAAGCCTGTGCAGCTTGAAGGAGAGGGCAAAACTCTTACTGTGGGACCAAAATGCACAGAAGCAGTTGTCACTGTGGTCCCTGTTAAAACTGAAAAACAAGATGGAATTCCTGACTCAGAAGAGCAAGTTTGTACTAAAGGAGGTCCTAGCAGGACACCTGCCCTAAGAGAGGAAGATGATGCTGTGCTCAATGGAGTAGAAAGCACAGAAGTCACTGTTCCTGAGGCTCTGCTGCAGAGCAAAGAAAAAACCTCTGGCCTTCCTTCAAAAACTGTTGGGTCAGAAGCAGCTGCAGATGCTGAGCAGAGTGTGAGTGATGGGTCTGACAGGGACATTGCAGCAAAAGATTCTGTGCCCATCCTAGAGCCACAATGCAGAGACAAAACAACTGAAACCCTCTCCAAGACTGATGAAACCAAAGGTGGTAAAGTGGAAGGTGCTGTGCTCAAATCTGAAACATGTCTGGAGAGCACTTCCATTGTTGCTGAGGCTCCCATGCTGATTGAAGCAGATGGGGCATCTAATTTAGCGTCAACGTGCCCCGAGATTGTTGAAAATGGAAGTGCTGTTATCGCTGATACAGGAACCAAGAAATGTGAAACACCCAGCAGCTTGGCTGGAGAAGAGACTATGGGAAAAGGACAAGAACTTGTAGAAACCGTGAGCTGTCAGGGCTTCCAAAAAGAAGATACGAAAAATGAGCAGTTGCTGGAAGGAGCCAAAGAAGTATTTGAAAATGGAAAACAGGAAGCTGTGAGACGTGATGAATGTTCAACTGCTGTCCAGGAAGAGGAAGACTCTGACTCAGCCTTTCCACAGGCTGAAAGCTTGGGGGCTCTGAAAACACCTGTGGCTGTAGCAGCTGCAGCAGGTGGAGAGCATGTCATGGCAGAAGCTGCGACATGCGCAGACACGACAGCCAAAACTGCACAGCCCTTGGCAACTGCACCAGAGCAAATGGCTTCTGAAGAGGTCCCAGTTTCTAATATTGACTGTTCAGGTTGTGGGACTGCAGAGCTTGGTAGTGTGGAGGCAGCCAAGCCTAGAATTACTTGTGCTTCCATGAACGGCGTGTCAGAGGAGCAAGAGAGGCCCCAGAGCACTGGGCAAGCTGAACACAATGGTATTCCTTCCAGTCACAATCTGTCTCCCAGCCACTCAGAATTTCAGAAGCATGTTGTTCAGTCTGTGATTATAGAGTCCCAGAGTACAAAAATTGTACTGAATGCCATCCAGTCAGCTGTTCACAAACTTGCAGAGACGGAGGAGTCGGCTGCCTTTGAGTCAGAGCAGAGCATTAAGTCCATAGGGAAAAGCCCATCAGATGCAATTGTGCCTAAACTTCTGGGAAGTACGCAGGTAGATCAACAGCTTCCAGTAAAAGAGGAGGAGGTACATAGTGAAGTGCAAGAGCTCAAGCAACCAGGAATAGTGAAAATTGCTACCTTAACTGAGTCTGCAGAAATCCACACCACTGTGGAAAAAACAGAGGACATGCCTTTAACTTCTGAGATGCTGAAAGATGGACAGAGTCAGAATTCTTTAACAGTTCTGACAAGCCCTGAAGACATTTTGAGGGGAACAAAACAAAGTACTTTAGAAGATTCAACCAAAGACACCCTAGACATACACACACCAAAATTAAGGGAAAAAGAGGTTGGGTACCTTATGGAAATCTCAGATCAACATACAGGGCAGCAAACTTGCAGAGAAAGTGATGAACAACCATATCACCCACCAGTGGAAGATGGGAAAACACAAATGTGGGAGGATGACAGTTGTCAAGAAGGGGCATCTTGTGATAGACAAAGTCAGAACTCGGTGGCTCTGATGCCTTGAATGTAAGTAGCATTTTTAGCCAGTAATTTATTTCTTTTTCTAGGATAGTTCTGAGGATCTCTAAACTGTTCTCTCTGATGTGGTGTGGTGGTTTGTTTTGTTTCTAATTACTTTGCTGAAGCGCTGCCCTCACTTCAGTGGCCTTGGACTTGGCCTATATTTTGGTGTGGTATTTCTGGGAGGTAGCAAATGTATTTTCCAGTTTTCCTGGGTAGGAACTCAAATGACACATTTAACGTACGTGATTTAATATGCAAACACACTCTCTAACAAAACTCTTTTTAAAATCCTAAACTATGTGAATATTGCCTTCCATGGTAAACCTGGCATGCCTCACGTGCAAAGCTCTTTGCACTTCAGAGGAATTTGAATCAGAAATTGTAAGTATAATCTCTCCCAGGGATATATACTGCATTTGCTTCACTATGTCGTAAGACCTTTATCTCTGAGAACTGCTTGGGAAAATAAGATCTTCTTGAGAAAGTAAAAAAGCTTTAGTAATGACAACTTACTGTCATCTTTCTTTCAGATGTGCTAAGCATCCATGTGGCATTTGGAGAGATGCCAGTCCTAGAAAACAACTGACAATCCTGCCACAGAACCAGGAGCTTTATTCACTACCCTTTATTCTTGGATGTTAACATCTGTTCTTTTGAAGACCTCGCCTTGCCATTTTTGTTAAAAAAACAATGCCTTTAATATTGGCTGTATCCATACCTGTGTTCCATTTGAAGGTTATTTGTCTTTGCCCAAAATAATCCATTAAGACTGGAGAGGCATCACTGAGTGACTGCGCAGACCACTAGAATTTTTGCCACGGTTATTACTGTCCCCTCATTTAATGTATGTCCTGTCTGTCCAATCTCCTTGAATCCTCCACTCGTCCCTGAGTCTCCCTCCCTTCTTTAGCAGTATCCCTTACCCCTCACATCGTTCCTAGCTGCCTTGATCTGACCTGTGAGTGGCCGTAGGTGCTGCTCAGCATGTGTGTGAGGGGGAAGAGGAGGGCTGGCTGATGAGAACACACGAGACTTCTGGATATGTCTGTCAAACAGCAGGAACTGGATCACGCACAAATTGTTGAGCAAGGTGCTCAAGTTTGCTGCCTTTCAGTCCCATTCAGGTATCTCTGTCCATCTTTCAGCTGTATTTGTGCAGGCCTGATTTCGTCAGAAATTATTTCTACAGTGTAGCTTGAAAGGAGATGGAAAATACCCTTCCTCTGTTGTTCCAGACTTCAGGTCTCAGGACTGGACTGTAATGTATTGAATATTTATATGTATGTCTTAAACCCAGTTCTGATTTTAATGTAGAGTACTTCTGTACTGTTTAGGCATTCCCTTAAATGAATTGTAGAGTAGCCTGGAGAGGAAATTGATACTATTGGAGCAGAAATTGATAACACATAGTTTCCTATTTATTGTTCCAGGTTTTTCCCCCTGTAAAATCTCTCAAAAAATTTGGCTGTCTTGCTTTGAATATTTATATGTATATCCTAAACCCAGTTCTGATTTTAATGTAGAATTATGATATTCCTAATGACAAAAAGGAGAGCCCTGACCCGACCCACTGCTGACTTCTACTTGCAGCCCTCCCTGGTTTCTGAGAACCCTCCGGACACCATTTCACTGTCACCTTGTTCTTGTGACACTGCCTTTTTATCTCACCCCTCTCATTCTAAGCTCTGGTAATTTCTAGTCATTGCGCCATCCAGCCCAAAGCCTTTCCCTGTCCTTTATTGTGTGACATCTTTCCTGCATACACACTTCCTCCTTTCCCAACACCTGCCTGAACTGTTTTCCCACTCACACCACTTTCTGAAATTCTCCCCACTCCTGACAATTCTTTGTCTTTTCTGAGGCAGGAGTAGGAAAGAGGAAAAAAGGACTTGGTGATGGGTTCTGCCTTGAGTTGCAAAATCTTTGGGGTACTGAGGTCTGAAAAAGCTTCATGGAAGGTGGATTGGAGTGACAACAGCTGAGACCAGAATGAGCAGGGTGATATGAAGACGCTTAGAAGCCCCAAGACTGAGAGTCCTGGGATGTCTGTCCCCAACAGGAATTGGTCCTCTCCTTTGTTGTTTACATTAAAATCGAACAAGGGGTACAAGTCAGTACTTTCAGCTCTGATTTCCAAAGTGAAGGTTACAGATCGCATGTTGTGAAACCAATGCCCATCAAGTTGAACAATAGCTCACTCTCATACCTGTATAGTAATTTATTTTAAAATCAACTTTAGTGTACAAATGCTCTTGTTACGGCAGGTGCTGGCCTCTCCTCGAGGCTGCGCGTCCAGCAAGTGATGTGACTGATTGCACTGGTGTGATTGCACCATCTGGTGCTGCCCTGCGTGGAAGCATCAAAAGATTTTTTTCCTTACCTCAGAGCGAATTATATAAATATTTAAAGCCAAACAATGGTTTCAAACGATCCAGTCTTATCTCTGTCCATTGTTAGCGGCAGCTTTCCCCCTTAGCTTTGGGCAATTCCAAAAACTTTGGTTGATTCCCACACGTTTAGGTTGGCTTGCAAGGTAATGATGCTCTTAATAACACCTCACGAGTGCAAACTTGGCTGCATTTGTATAAATTGTATACCTATGTACCTTAAGCCATATTGCAATAACTGCAGCAGGTAAAACAAAATAACAAAAGCATGACCTGTGTAATCCTGATTCTTACGTTTGTAGCTCCAAAGCTGTTAATAATATGTAAAGTTACTTCTTGTCTGAACCTCATTTAAATAAAGCTAGCTTTACCACAATGTAAACTGTCTGTTGGTAGTAATTGGGCAGGCAAGGGCTTTTAACTTGCCTGTTTTCTCCATTAATCCAGGGCCTAGGTAAGCAATGCAACAAACCTAACTATAAAACAAATACAAAAGCTTCTTTTTATAACTGACAGCTAAGAAAACCTGCTGCGCCCAAAACCACGCTAATGGTGCAGGGAGCATGTCTCCACAAAATGATACTACTTTGTTCCAGTGTATTGCTTTGGCCTCTGAAACACTCCTTTGAGACTGTGACTTCTGGCTTGTGCTTAAAAGCTTGAAGCTTTCTCTAATCCAATGTATTGGGTTACCAAATTTGATTTTGTGTTTTTAAGGTAGATTTTCATTGATTAAATAAAATGCAACTACAAATTTGTTCTAACCTGTGTATGTGGTGGGTTTTTTTTACCTTGCTTAGCGTAAATTACTTTCTGATGGTTGTTTCATCTTCAGGGAGTTAGATTTGCTCCTGCAAGTCCATTTGTTGTTGACTGACGTTCAACTTTGATGTGAATTAAAGAAGCTGATTACAGAATTAAACTGTGATTTGGCTCTAAGTTTCAATAAAATATGCATATTTCAGAAGAAGTAAGAATAGGGTACTCCAGAATACTGAAATACCTCTATTGAATTAAAGATAGGTAACAATATTCAGTGAGCCAGAATGAAAAATTAGTAAATCCATATACCTTGCTGGTGTGACTAAGGTACAGAAAACTCCAACAAAGCAACAACATAAATGTCCACAAAACCTTTGTTGCAGATTAAGGGTCTTAGGTCCATTACTGGTATTTTCTAGGTTCCCCTCACTTCTGCTTAGCGAGGATATACTCATGACACCAAAAATCTGGGTGTGCTGGGTATTTATGTTAGCAGACCTTGGACTTTTAGAAAATTTTTCCAGCTGTTGTTGTTCTGTGGCTGAGGTTCATTAGCAGTGTGTTTGTACTCAAGATAGATTCACACCTGAACTAGTTTTGTAATAATTGGTGGCTTCCTATCCTCAACAAAATGCTAAATCCAGTATCTGCGAATGCTTAGCTGTACTGCTTGCAGCAAGTGCAGGGATATTGGAACACCGCAGGCTGCCTGCCCCTGTCCTTGCTTTTGCATGGTGTCAGGGGGGCTCTCCCTGCAGGGTGCTGATCTCTGTCCACCTCCAGCATCTGGAAATACAAATTCAACCAGCATCTCCCACCAGACATTGTGCTCAAGGTGTACACAGCCTTTGCTGGCCCTTTTGCAAGATATGTGAGTTTATGCTGGTCAGTGAGATGCCTGAACAGGCATCTAACTAGGGATTGCAGTCCAAGCCTCTTGCATCCTGAGGAGATTCGTCTGCTGTTTTCTCTTACAGGGCTGTTTTATTGGCAGCAGCTCAAGTATCCTGCCTGTTAGCTCAAGCTATGGAAGCGGATCTGGCTTTCCCATACAATCCAGAGCATATGGGAGGCAGCTGTGCTCATTGAGGAACCTGCACAGCTTGGATACAGCAAGTGCTTGGGGATGGGCAGGAGGCTTGCCAAAAGCAGAGAGGATTCCTGAGATGTTCATGTCTGGATGCTGAACGCTGGTTGTTAGTCATTCACAGCTGCCACAGAGGAAGGGAGCAGGCCTGAGGAGAGTGATGGCCTTGCAAGGAAGGATGTGGCTTGGAATGTGGAGCAGAAGGCCAGTGGAATTGGCAGCATTGGGTTTGGAGTTATAATTTGGTGGGGGGATGAATGATATGATAAAGGAGGGTGACTTAGCTCTGTGAATGGTCTGAGACAACCCTAACAAGGTGGAAGAAGCCACCACAATGCCATGCCTGGTTTAGGACTGACACCTATAGCTGGGTGCTACGTGTAGTCCTTACACAAGTAAGAATTAAAGATAGGTGTCTAGGAAAGGCATGTATCTGTTCTGCTTCAACATTCTCTTGAAAAAATACTATCAGCTCCTTAAAACAATTTTAGGAAGCATCTCCTAATCCCCCTTGAAAATTGCATCCACTTCCAGAACTTGAAAAGGCTGTGTATAGTCATAGAATGATTTGGGTTGGACGGGACCTTGAAGACCATCTGCAATGGGCAGGGCAAGGAGTGATGATGCAATGAAATGAGGGGAGCAGAAGTCTGATATGCCACAGGAGCCGTGCCCTGGGGATGATCTCTGTGTCAGCCTGACCGTGTCCTCATGATCTGTTCTACAGATACGTCCTTGTCCCTCTCACGAAGGCACCAGGCTAGGAAGGATAACCAACATAATGCCTTTTCTCTAAGCAGCTGGATGAGGGGGAATTGTGGAAGACTGCAAGGTGTTTGCAAACCAGTTGCTGCCCTGAAAGGCAGACATCCCAGGAAGCCTTCAGGGAGCAGCCCAGGAGCAATCCCTGCCTTCTCCCCAGTGCAGCTACTCCCCTGGAGGGGATCTTCTGTGTCCCCTCAGCCTTGCAGTGCTATGGCCTCCTCTCCCCTGCCTGAGCTATCTGTCTCTGCTTTGTAAGCAGGTTCCTTGTGAACTTTTAAATGAATTTCTGGGAGATTTTCAGCAGACAGTCCCAGAGGCAGCATGACAACCTAACACACAACTGCCTGTAGTAACATGTCTCTCTTTCACCATTGTGGGGTAGCCATGAGAGTAACAAAAAGACAGAGAGAGGTGATGCTCAGCCAATCTTTGAGGGTAGTGAATGCCCAGGGCCAAAAAGGAGTAAAGTTTTCAAGACTGGCTCACTAACACAGAGGAGGCTGGGGGGGTTACAGCTCCAAGGAAAGTCTGCTTGATGAAGATGGCAAGGGAGAAACATTCTGAAGAAGCTTTTCTTAGCTCAATTACATCTCTTTTTTAATCTCCCAGATAATGTTTTCGCAATCACTTCATGAGCATGATTAAGAATTACAAAGACAAATATGACCTGTCCAGTATTCTGGAGCTGACATGAACTCTCCTGAACTAGAATATTTGCTGAATAGTCTTGAAAATAGCATTATTTTCTTTGGCACAAGTCTCCCTGCTGGGAAAATGCTTTTATTGGATCTTTTTGCATAATCTGCCTTGATCCTGCAATTGGATTCCAGCTCACACATCCTCTCTCCTCCCCACAGCAGAGCCAGTTAATGCCTCACAGATGCAAGGGGGGAACCTGCATCAGTATGAATGATGTGGTAAAGGCTCGGCATATTATAATCATATATATAATTATAATTATATATAAACCCCAAACAAACAGACAAGCCCCTTGAGCCATTATTGGCATCAGGCAGTAGAAGCAGGCTCACATTCGTTACAGACTCATATTAATCATGGCAGTATTGGCTATGTTGAAATTAGTATTTTGTTTCCTTTCACTCATAGCCAATGGTTGCTCATGAAGAGAGCAGATACAACACTTCCTTCTGTAAATATTCCTTGATGCGTCTCAAGGCTCTGGACGTTCCTGTTATTAGTTACTTGTTTTTTCCAAGAGAAGAGGCATCACATTTTGTTTTCTCTTTCCTACTGAGAGCTTGGATCACTTGGGTAGCATCAAACCTTACAATCTAAGCAGTAGAGATGATTTTGCTTAAAACTTCTCAACTACTTTTAGTTTTGACTAACATACAGGAGCACAGTGATGATGTGCTATGATGAACCAACCTGCTATACTTCTATATTATACATAGAAACCAGGAACCTTGGCATATCACTGAAAAAATAATACTTGAATTTTTAATTGTAAACCATGAAAGGTATTGACTCATTTTCCCCATTGAGAGACAAAGTAAAATTAGCAGGAAAGGGGCATTGGGTGGCACTGACAACAAGCAGGGAAGCAGTAGAGCACAGCTGGAGGACTGCAGGAGCAGAGACCAACATGCATCAAGTGATGTAAGATTGCTGCTACTGGATACAGAATGTTTATTATGACAAACTTGGCATTAGGAGAAAAAATCAGAGAGGCTCCACAATCTGCAAAACCAGAAAAATATTTAAATGAATTGAAAAACAATGAGTGCCTTTATTGAACATGAATTTGTGACCTGTTTGCAGGAATGCAGATAATATGGCCACTGTGGTTTCTCAAGGACGAAGTCCTCTTTAAAGAATATGTTCCTAAATACATATGAACGTTGGAAGTAAGAGTCTCTTCACTTTAAAGATAAGCTCATAGCTTTAAAATACACTTACCAGTGAACCAAAGACAGTGTGAAGCTAGTGCTTTCCTTCCTGCAAGAACAAAGGCAGGTAAGAGGGCTTTTAAAAAATTGCTAAAAACAAGAAGCATGAAAGTGTATGGTTAACTAATAATGAAGTGTAAAGCTCAATTTTCCTGCTCATCACCTGTTTTCTTAAGGGAGACACCAAAAACCTCTTCCGGGCTCCTACTCTAAATACAGCACACAAACCAAAGTTTAGAAGGTTATGTTTGAATTTTACATGGGCTAGACTGAAATATTAATGATTCCTCAGCTTAGAAGAGCCTAAAATAGACTGTCGAGTGAGCAGTGCTGAGGTGAGACTGTTTTAATATTCCGGGGGAAAATCTATAGCTCTTTCTAATTCTGTTGTGATCTCACAATGTAACCAAACAATGAGAACAGAGTGTCCCTAAAGTGAGAAGATACTCTGTTTTTTAAGCAGAAAGGAGGAAGACTAGAGAGAGAGTATTACTGGTGATGCTTGGAGATTTTTCAGCCCTTCCTAATTCAGTGCTCTGGGCTGGAGGAGCAGCTGGACATTTGTGTACTTGGTGTGCACACACATGTGGGTGCATCCGTGCACCCTCCCTCTGGCAGGACGTGCTCAGGCCCTGTCCCCTTTCTGGACCTGGGGACCGGGAACTTCAGCAGCTGCACTGAAGCTCAAACAATTGCTTCCCCTTGTCCTTGCACTTCCCTGGCGCAGCTGGAACACGGTGTGCGGGGAAGTGCCGGTGTTTCCGCTGCGCTGGAATTTCTCTGCCACCTGCTTATCAGCTCGTGGGGCTCTCCGGGCAGCGCTGCTGCTGTGTGGGGGACACAAAATATCCCCTCGAGGCATATTTTCCCTGGTGTACCTGCCCCTGCCAGCCTCGGGACGTGGTGCCTTTGAGCCCGCTGCGGGACAGGGCTGCCGGAGTCCCTGCTGCCCCTTCCTTGTCTTTGCAGAGCAGTCGCTGGCTCTGAGGATGCTGCGGGGGATGCTCTGGGGTGCGCAGTGGCTGCCCCTGCCGAGGGCCCGGGTGGCTGCACTGCTGTGACGGCACCACCTAGTGCTGTCCCTGCGCCCCTGAGTGCTGTCCCTGCACCCCCTAGTGCTGTCCCTGCACCCCTGAGTGCTGTCCCTGCACCCCCTAGTGCTGTCCCTGCGCCCCTGAGTGCAGGTCCCTGCATCACCTAGTGCTGTCCCTGCACCACCTAGTGCTGTCCCTGCACCCCCTAGTGCGGTCCCTGCACCATCTAGTGCTGTCCCTGCACCACCTAGTGCTGTCCCTGCACCATCTAGTGCTGTGCCTGCACCATCTAGTGCTGTCCGTGCACACCGCGCTGGATGCTCGACACGAAGGAGGCTCCTCTGGGGCTTCTCTCGAAAAGAAACCAAAAGGAAAAATCGACCCAGTTCAATGTGCGCAGAACCGTATCTCCTGCTTCATAACGCCCCCAAAGGTGGAGAAATTGATGTGGCAAAGGCAGTAAATCCTGGCTGTTGTCTTCCCAGCTAGCTGGAATTCCATCCAGCTCTGGCAGCTGTTAAAGAGAAAAATGCAGGACAGAGTGTTAGCTTGCATTAGTGATGTATGTGCACAAAACACACGTGTGAAATGTCGAGCTGCTTTGGGATGATGATAAGGGAAAATGCAAGTTCAGTTCTAGATTGCTGCTGTATTTGGAGCTGAAAGTCTTGAGAGTGAGCTGCAACAAGCCACAGGAAGGTGCAGACTGGGCTTCTGAGCTGGGAGGCAGGAATACGCCAGCTAACCCCAAAAGCCTTTGGCAGCAGATCCAGCAGAAACTGGGCTGCTGAGGCTCTCCTGCTTCCTGGGGTGATGGAGGGGACACCTGCAGCGTGATGCAAAGGAAGCTGAGCAAGCACTGGAGTCATTAGCCAAGGCTAAGTGGCAATGCTCCCCAAGAGGTTCTTCAGCCTGTTTGTAGATACACCCAGTACACACCACAAATGGTAAAAACCAGAGGAGAACCTCTGTATAATATATGAATAAATAAAGGTAATGGAAAAGAGCCAGCCTGTCTGTGTGTGAAAAGGAGAAAGCAAAATGGGGAAACAGAGAAGCAGCACTGAGTATAAGAGATTGTGGAAAATGTACTTAGACAAAGGGCAAACTCTAAGACAGTTAAATGTACAGACGACACCTGTTTTACATCAATTAGCTGAGTTTCTCTCTTCGTAATAATCCTCTGGGATCCATACCCAGGGATGGTGGTGACAAAGTACAACTTCAAAAAAAGGTAATGACCAAGGCAGAGGGTTTTAGGGATGTTGTCTCTTAAGCACCCACATAGCAAGTAGCAACTAACAGCAGATTATGGAGGTCTGACAGCTGCTGCCAAACCACTCACTGCATCTGTTCCCAGTACAGCTGATACAGTCAGTCCCTTTAATGATGGATGGCAACTGTCGACGTGAAAGAAATGTTTTTCATGACCCCAGCACCGGGGGCAGATCAGATGAGGTTTGCTATCATCTGGCAGGGACTTCACTGTGCATTTACTTGTCTATTCCAAAGCTTGAACCGTAGTCCTAGCATACGTGTAGCTCATGCTACACTGCCCGAAGAGCTGGAAATGCTAAAATTTCCACAAGAGGTCACTGTGAGGCAGTGCATCAGTGATAGAGGAGGCGGCTGCTTCACTAAACCCGTAAAGATTATGGACACTTGTGACAACACAGCCACAGTCAGCTGCGGTAGGGATACCAGCAGAACAGGAACAAGGGCCCAGTCACTAATTCATCTTTTGGAGAGTCAGAGGGGCAGGTGGGAGAAAAACAGATAATTCAAAGAATATCACTGCCTCAGAATAAGAAATTAGTTATGTGCTGAGCTAGGGACTTTAGGATCTTGGAGGGAACATTTTACAGGATTAAGTATAATAATCTGACTACTCCACAATTTACTAAAGAAAAATACAAAAATGGACCCCACAACACAAGAAGGCCCCTAGAGCTATTAAAGAAAACCATAAATGTGTTTCAGTCACTGGAACCCATCTGCCCTATGTGGCCCCTCTCACTACACATCCAGGTGGGAGAGGAGGGACATGGCTGGGGACTAGAGCAAGAGGGGCTGCCTGGACCCATGCAACATCAAGTCACTTTGGGTTCCAAATAGAATGTCAGAATGCAGTCATATGTAACAATAAGACTGCTATAACATAATTATGAAAAGAAAAATTGTTTTGAATAGGAAACCAGAGATTATGACTTGAAAGGAAGGTCATGAAGCTGGGCAGTGGGGTCATCATGAAGGCAAATGCACCTCCCCTCTAATAAAGCTTTTTGAAAAGTGAAGAGCATGAGTATTTATTTCTGTGGTAAGCATGGAGTGCCTCACTCCCAAAGCTTTTTACACTTCAGTGAAATCTGCATCAGAAAAGATGGTAGGTGTAGTCTCTCTCTAGACTATTTTCTGCATTTGCTTAACTGAGACCTTTTTATCTCAATCTCTAAGAACTGCTTGGAGAGAGTAAGTTGTTGTTAATAAAACTTTCATAATTCTCTTCTTTCTGTCAGATACGCTGAGCATTCATGTGCCATTTGGAGAGATGCCAGTCTTAGAGAGCAACTGACAAGGCTGTGGCAGAGTCAGGAGCTTTATCCATGAGGCTTAATTCAGGGGTGCTGACAGTTGCTCTTTGAAGACCTTACCTCTTTGTCATGGTCATAAAAAGCAATGCCTTTAATGCTCAGTGTAACTACATATGTGCTTCATGCCAAGGTCTGCACAACGGAGCCAAAACCATGGAAGATAACTCACTCCCCTCATGGAGGCAGCAAGGATTCCTTTGCCTCCTCCCTTTTCCTATCGTGAGACAGGGACAGAAACAGGGGCATATCCTGCACATGCTTTCAAGTGAAAGGGAAAACTGAAGTTGAAATTAGGGAAGACTGAGAGAGAAAGGGAGAAAATCACATTCTGTTCAGCAACTGCAGTGGTTGAAATACTTGTTTGGTGTCATTCCAGCTGAACAGGCACTGTCCTGTGCCTGCACTTTCCACCAGTTGTTACATTGACTTTCTACAGCCTCCCTCTTCCTTCAGCAGCTCTTTTGCAGTCCCATTCTGGTGAGAGGTTACCACTCTGTTTCTCTCCGAGTCCTAACCCTAATCCTTGTCCTGGTTCTGGCTGGGATAGAGTTAATTTCCTCCCTAGCAGCTGGTACAGTGCCGAGTGTTTGAGTGTTGGTACTCAGTGTGAGAATAATGTTGATAACACAGTGAAGATGCAGTTGTTGCTGAATCGTGCTTACCCAAGTCAAGGACATTCCAGTGTCCCTCACTGTGCCAGTGAGGAGGAGCATGAGAAGTTTGCGGGGAGCATGGCCAGGAGGTGAACTGGTCTGAGAGTGCCGGAGTTGTGGCCTTCTCCACAGGCCCAGCACAGCTGCTGCAGAGAGTGGCTTTGCCACCAAAGGCTCTGTCAGAGGCAGTGCCATTCCTGGACCTGACCTTTGCTTCAGCAGGTATTGACTTCCATGGAGTCTCCTTTCTGAGAACTGGAGCAACTCACCCGTGTGATCTTAACACATTTCTTGCTGCAGGATGATGCCAAGACGTGGATCTTCTCAGTCTGATCAGCCACTGAAGAAGAATTTTGCCACTCACCCGGTGGGTTTTAGACACTGACTGAGGAACTGTCCTTATCTATAGCCCTTTGCAAGCTGGCACTTCTAAAAACTGCCTGCTTCACTTCAGGCAGAGCAGCTCAGCTCTGTCCAGGAGACCTCTTGAAGCCTGGAGTGTTACTACTTTGCAAACCCTGCTTATGCTCAGTGGCAGAGACATCAGTGCTAAGTGCCACTGTCATTGTATCTCTATTTCTCAGCTCTCAGAGCCATGTTTAATCACGTTCCTTGACAGCAATAGGAAATAGATGTGCTCATTCCTCATGTGAGAGTCACCACGGAGGTGTGGCACTGCAAGGGAGTACCGCTACTGGCAGCTACATGACAGAGCAAATAAATCCTCTTGGCAGCAGCAGCTGCACTTTTTTCCTCTCACCGTGCAGGACCTCAGCTCCTGTAAGCACTCTGGAGGAGCCCACCAGCATGGCCAGATGTAGAGTAAACCATCAGCTCACACTCCCTTGCAGTAGTATCAGAAGCAGGGAAATGTTTTCCATGACACTGCAACACTAGATAACTTCCTCATGGGTCTGCCAAGGAAACAGGAATTGATGACTTTTAATTTCTGTAGGTCAACTTCTTTTTAGAGCACAAAACAACTCCTTTAGGAGAAAAAGGATTTATCTGTGATGGGGGGAAGGGCAGAAGAAGCATCAATACAGCCATAATTTCCAAATTCTTAGTATGCTCTTCTCTTTAAGACACAGATACAAATCCCATGCTGAGAGCGTTCTGACCCTTGAGCTAATGAGAACTGAAGGTGGTGCTCCCATTCCCTGGGGCAAGTGTACTGCATTTGCTAGCACCTTCTCTTGCTGGCAGGGGCAAGAGGAAAGCACCAGCCCTAAGAGGAGAACTCATCAGAGTGCTGCTACCCCTCTGCTGGCAGAGCAGAAGCCATGTGCTCTCAATTCCATCTGTGACAGACACTGAAAGGCTGAAGCTCCTGCTTCCTCTCTTTCTTTGAATTAGGGGCACGGTCTGACTGCATAGATTCAGAGAACTGTTCAGGTTGAAAGTGTCATTGCAAGCTGCCCAAGTTATGCCCACTTTGCAAAGGTATCACAGAAATCTCTGCAATGTCAAAATACTCTATAAATATAAAATATCTCAGTTACTTCTGTGTCTTATATGTTTCCACTCTTCTAAGAGGAAACAGTTAATATAATGTAAAAAAAAATCCCAAAGCAAAACAAAAACAATCCCAAAACAAAACAAAAAAACCCAAACCCCACCCCAGCACAGGAAAGGTGATGTTGTTATAGGCATGGTCACAGGTTCACAATTTAGGTGGCTGCTTCCTGAGTAACTGCTCAATTCTTTCAGACTCTCCCCATTTAGTTTGAGCTGCTGTTTCACCTCAGAATGTTAGGTTTCCACTCTGTATGGCACAGCCCTGCACACAGATGAAAGCTGATCCATATTTCAGCTGTTTCCTTCTGCTGATTTTTGCTTTTGCTTCACTTGCAGTAGACAGAACTCAGAAAAAACTGGTGACATTGGGGCCCTTTGCTCTGAGACATTTCCTATATGACAGGAGAGTGATGCAGAGCAACACTTACACCCTTCAAGTCATGCCTGTAGTATGTTTTTTTTTCAATGAATATCATACTACAGTTTTATTTTAAAGGTTATGAAAATTTTGGATGTAAATAAACTCAGTGAACAAGGATGAAGTTTCTACAGAGGTTCTTTTTCAGTTCTTGTGCACAGATCAGAACTTGGTCTGGGTCCCTTTCTGTTATCAGTATTGCAAAGGTGTCTCCAAATGAGATTAAAAAATATTAATTCCGCATAAGAATGCAATCGTATCAAATAATAAGATTATTGTTATTGATCAATTATGACTCTATATTCTGTTTATATGTCTGTCTGTGGACAATTGTGTGACAGCAACTGGAGTGGTGCTGGTGTGGCAATGGGGCATCACCTTTGGTTCCTCATCAGCTGCCAATCACATGCTTTGAGTGACTATTTCCCTTCACATCCTTTGAGCACTGCTGTTGGGGTGGAAGGACCCGACCCTCCCAATTTTCCAGACTTTACTCTTTTATAGGACACTCAGGAAAGATCTGCTCCTGCTGGGATGGGAAGCTCGTGCTGGCAGTACAACACCAACAGAGAGGCTGTGGCCAGTGTCCATATTCAGGGCTGCCCAAAAGCCTGTGCTTGTGCTTATCTAGTGCTGCATTTGCACTGACTCAGTTCCAGATCACTGCTGTATTTGGTGCCAGACTGACTCAAGGCAGGAGATGGGAGGGCAGCAGCAGAACCAGCAGCTGCTTGCTCAGCTCCTGCTCGGTGCTCCCCGAGCCACAGCCCCTGCCAAGGCTCTGCCCGTGCTGGCAGAAGTGCCTGGGGCTGCAGGAACAGCAGCACCTGCACCTGCAGCCTTGCAGGAGTGACGGCTTGGCAGCTTCTGATGAGCCTCAAAGTCTTGAGAGTGAGCTGCAACAAGCCACAGGAAGGTGCAGACTGGGCTTCTGAGCTGGGAGGCAGGAATACGCCAGCTAACCCCAAAAGCCTTTGGCAGCAGATCCAGCAGAAATTGGGCTGCTGAGGCTTTCCTGCAGCGTGATGCAAAAGAAGGATGAGCACCCTCACCCTCAGCCAGGCAACTCTCTTGCTCTTAAGCATGTGGTTTAGTCAATTCCTGAGTTAATGAATGTGTGAATTGTTGAAGCATCACATTAGAAAATTGAAAGATCAGACTAGTTTGTCAAAAGGGGATTGAACCCTGGTTTGATTTTTACCTAATAAGCTCATGAAATAAAGCTTGATTGACAGAGTACATTGCTCTGTGAATTTGAGAGAACCAAATAAACAACAGCAATACATAAAATAATTCACTGCTGAAGCTGGAATTGCACAGTACAGTAGTAACAAAATAGAAAATGCTTTAACCATGTGGTTGAGAGATTAAGGATAGCAGGGAACAATGGATTGATCAGAAAGCTCTCTTAAATAGGAGCTGCTTCAAAATGAGTCTTGACACAGCAGATTGGATACAGGCTGTGGATGTGGGCTGAGGCATGCTGGAGTGCTGGGTACCTCCTCCACACTCCACAGAGCAGCACAGTAAGTGAATATTTTTGTTAACTTTCATTTTGTGGCTCTGCTTCTTTCCTTCCTGAGCAGATTTCCTAAGGTTCCAGGAAGGCTCCAGTGTTGGCCAAGGCAACAGGCATGGACTGAATATGAGGAAGTCCTGCTGGCAGCTCCTTTGGCACTGCAAGGAAGGACAACAGACACTGACGGGTGCTCCAAGGCTACGCTAAGCTCTTGCATATTGGCACAGGCGACCTGTTCAAAAGCACAGATGCACCAACATCAGGGCAGCAGGGCTGTACTGCAGAGGAAATGTGTTACGTGGTTTTGACTAAATTTCATCTAAATACGTCCTTCTTAATGGCAGGCTTGATAGAAGCCCATGTTTAAGGACAGTGAGTTTTTCTTATTTCTAGAGATTATCATAATTTGGCAAATACACATTAATGAAGGGTATTGCAAAAGACTTCTTGCTTCTTTCTGTTTTGTTCTACTTCTGGTATAAGTGGGATTTCATTATTCAGTGACAATGGGCATTTCTACAAACAAAAACAAATGAACAAAACAAGAGTTGTAGAAATGGAAACACTCTGTCTCAGGCAGAGTAACAGCTAGGTTACTAAACAGCCAGCCTTCATCACCACTGGGAGTCTGTCACCTAGATTTCATTAACCAAGTATGCTGCTGTAATTAACACAGTAACATTTACAGTGTTGAAGTAAGAATCTAATTGGTTTTAAATTTTATTTTTTTTAAATAACCTGATTAGTCCTAATCATTCATAGCTATGAAGTATCTTAAAACATTTGTTGACTTTTGGGAAGCAATAAATAAGAGAGTCAATGATAGAACTCCAAAATGAACTTCCCTTATTTGTGTTTACTTTTTAGGATTAAAAGGTGTGGAAATACAATCAAGGAAAATTACTTTAACTTGATTAAGAATTAATCAGACTGATCTTTAAGTGCTTGGGATGAAGATATCTAAAGAACTATATTACTCTCCAAAAAGGCAAAATACCCCAAAAATTTTTATCCTGCTGTTAAGCAGGAAAAAAATATTAAGAGATTGTGATGCCATCAGGTACTATAGCACCTGCTCAAGTCCAACCAGGTCTCCTTTAATTAATGTACAAGATGTTGTAATGCCAAAGAAGTTAGTTAAAGTAAACAGAATGAAATATATTTTTTTTCTCTTGCAACTGACAACTTTTTGTGACTAAGGCTGTTATTTTATGAGATTTGGAGCTGAAGAGCCAGTCAGAATTTCTAAACATCAAGACAGCAACTGAAGGCTCTGCAGTCTAAACAGGAACACAATTTTAAGTATTCAATGTTTGTAACACAAGCGTCTTCTGATAAATTCTCCCACTGCAGAAGCAGAATGATTATCAGACCAGTGACGGAGAAGATATTTGATACAAAAATATTGACTGCAATGGACTACAAACTTCATTTTCAGAAGTGATAATCCTCTGTTGGAGCAGAGATTTGTAGGTGTTTGGTACTTTTGAAGTCAAGGCAGAGATGTCAAGTCACATGCTTAGGAAATTAACTTTGAAGATATTCCTTTGGAAAAACACGGGGCTGAAGTCCCAGCCCACGGCCTTGAATTAGGGCAGATTTTCACCAACATCTCAGCAGTTCCTGCCAAGATGTCTGCTTTCATTTGGGAGAAAATTCACAACTTCAGCAGGTGAGCAGACTGAATGATCAATGAGCAACTCCGTCACAAATCTCCAAGTCAAACACTGAAAAGTAAACCCTGAAGTTATTTCTGACTACAATAATAATTCAGAGGGTTTAAACAAAGAAGCTTGAATGAAACTGCAGTTGTGCTGTAATTCCCCAAATTCTCAATGCAGCTGTTAATAAGCAGAATATACTGTTTCTAATTCGTTGTAGAGGAACAAAACTGCCCATGAAGTTGAAAGGCAATGACTTAAACATCCCTATGGAGCATCAGACAATAAAGGGTATTTAAAAGAAACCATTATCATAGCTGAAAATATATTAAAACAGTCTCTTTATTGTGATTTTTTTTCTCTTTACCCGACAGTGTTATTTCATAAGAATAAATATTAACAGGTGAAAGTATCTCTGCTGAGCCTCCAGTTTCATGTCCCTCGTAGAAGCAGTACTGCCATAACCAACTCCTTCCATGGCTGCTTGTTCCCTGCCCTACCCTGCTCCTTGTTGCTGGGCAGCACACCGGCCTGCAAGGCCACACTGCCCTCCAGAGGAGCTACCTGCCCAAGTGGGAGCCACCACTTCCCATCTTCTACATCCTGGATGTTGCCAGCAGCAACACTGGCTTCAGTAAAGCTCTTCCCGGCTCATCTCCATCTTTGCACAATCTGTGAGTTGTTCAAAACCTTCTGCAGAGCTAAAATAAGGAACAGGTTTGACAGAAAAATAGCATTTTTTAAGATTGGTTGCTTTTCGCTTGAGTCCATTCAACATGTAACTTAGCAAACATCATGATGTCCAAACAGTGGAGGAGAGATGAGAGCAGGAATAATGTCTCACAATAAATGGTGTGGCCATGTGCACCCTGACACAACCAGCCACCTGGGGACTTGAGCTGAACTGTTGTACTTTGCCCCAGAGCAGAGCTGGTGCTCTGGAATTTAAAAAAAAAGAGCATCTAAGCAGTAACTAACAGCTGAGGTGGTAGCACCTTTAGCAGCTTCAGTCATTCCAGAAATTAACTTGTGACTATCCCCTAAACCACAGATACCTCAAAAGCTGACATCACCCTGAACAAGGAAAGGTTTATTCTTTTGTTTTTCTACTCTGACAGCATTTTGGGCTAAGGAAGATAAAATAAAACCCACATTTAAGGAAATTATACTGGTAGCTGAAGATCCTAAAGAAGTTTTAAAATGGGCGATGCTAAAATAACTCGGTAAGATGTTATTTTTTGACCTCAAAAGACTTCTATACTTTGAAGTCAATTGATTTTAAACCTATTACTCTAATACAAGAGAGATAATAAAATCAATACCACTTACAATAAACTTTACAATAATCGTCACATTATAATAAACTGGGAAAAATATCTAGTATGTAGAGACCTTTTGTGCTAAATCCACCTTAAGTTTTAGCAAGCTCATTGTTCACCTGTGTGAGGGAGGTTTTAGTCTGTTAAGCAGAATACATCGCTTGGCTTTTAAACCGATACAGCAAGAGCTCATCCAGGAAGACCGAACACCAACAACCTTTCACCTTCAACTCAATAAATCATATCCCGTTTAATTCAGTTTTTATTCAATGAAATGATGTATAAAAACTTACAAATCTGAGAACTTAACTATACACAAAAAGATGATATTCAGTTTAAACTGTATACACAGAGAAGAGCTGTGGTTTGTGACTTGCCCTCTCCCACCCCTCCCCCCAAACACACACTGTCTCCATTTATGATGGGGCTCTTTTTCTGTCCACTTATGCCCTCTGTTGGCCCAGTAACTGCCCAGTGGGCTTCACTGCTGCTGTCAGTTTAGGTTTTTAGGCTACCAGCAAAAAATCTGGGCATCTATATAAAATAATAAAAATCAACAACTTGATTTTTAACACAAAGATGCAGTACTACCATCAGCAGTAACTAAAACTACAGAATTCACCCTTTCAGTTTTTGCAGGCTTTGTCTTGGCTTTCAAAATAACAGGACTCTCATAGAGCAGAATTTCCCAGCCAGCACTACAGATTCATTTTAAAACAACCATGATCCCCTGTTGCTAGAACACCGCTTTTTCTCCCTCTTAACTCATGCCATTAGACCAAATGAAATCATGGACATTCCTTGCCTGAGTAAGGGAATGAAGCTTTTCTCTCTCCTTTCATCCAGAATGACTCAAACCTCTACACAGCTAACAACACACGCATGTGCTGCACTACTGATGGTGCAGTGCTCACCACTATGCCACTTCTCTAGTTTCCTTGGTAGCCTGGGTGACAACACTTACCTATTGGCTTCTCTTCAACAGGTCAATAAAAATGCACACAGCTCAGGATGTTTCAAATTTGGTTAAAAGTAACCTGTGCAATGACTAGTTTTGTCAAACAATTGAAAGACATTTCAGGCTGAATCTGAGAGCAGACGGCCAGTTACTTGAAAACGATGTGTGCATTTTTTTACCTGTACCAAATATACACACAGACACTTTATATATATATAAATCTTTATACATATACAGTATTTATATATATATATATATAAAGATTGCCATCACATTACTATTACAGCTACTTAAGTCAAAATTTGACTAAGTAACGACTTTGCTTGACTCTGGAACAGATACCCAAAGGCATACTTGAAGGAAAACATAGGGCTAAAAGAAAACCAACACCCTCAGCTCTTTTTAACTCAATGAACAGAGATTTCTGCATTCCTTGAGAAAAGTTCTGAGGGCTTAGGTTATAACCTTAATCAACTTGCATGCAGAATTGTAAAGAGCATGGTGTTTAATCTGTCAGATCTCAAAATGCCTTCTACCAGGGAAACTACAATACATATATCCTTTGCTTACCAAACTGATACTCTGTTTCTTGTTACACTCATCATTGTATCTAAATACACTTTTAAGCAACCTAAATTTTGTTTAAAATCTATTAAATTTGGAATAACTAATACTATCAACATAGTTAGCTGGATTGTTTTTTCACATGTTCCTTTGTATTAAAATCAATTTTGTTGTGGTTTGATGCAAGAGCTTTTTGTTTGTTTAGGTGGGAGAGGCAAAGTCCAATTTCCTAATGTGCCAGTACAGTTCTGGTTGCTGAAGACAAAGGGTGGGAAGGAGGTTGCTGGAAAAGATGGCAGGGGTAAGTGAGGTAAGAGGTAGAGGGAGGAAAAAATTGATTTAATAAAAAATGAGTAAAGAAACTTTAAAAAATTGATATAGGTTTCACATTCAGTCTAACAACACTGCTTCCTGCTCCTTTTTGATGGAGGCTAACACTGCATTATCAGTCTCTGTGGCTTCTGTGTCCCCACCACCTAACAGAATGGAGCGATCTTCTTCTAGTGTAAAGACAGAGTTTTGATTTTGGCACGAATGTTTGACTACTTCATTGGGAGTTGAAAAAGTTTTGTCACACAAGTTACATTTGTAGGGCTTGTTGGTCTGTACTAACATGTTGTCCATTTGACTGCCTTCCTCAAAAGTACAGAGCTCCAGAGTCTGTTTATCCACCATCGTGTATGTGTCCATGCTCTGGTTTAGGCACACGTGTCTGGCAGCCTGGTTAGCCCTACAAAAGCTTTTGTCACAAGTGCTGCACTTGAAGGGCTTGCCTGTGTGTATGTACATGTGCTCCCTCCAGTGGCTTTTCTGAATAAATTTGCGACCACAGATGGAACATTCGTATTTCCGTCTCTTTACCTCCCTCTCTTGATCTGCCTGCTCCAGGTTGTCAATGTCTGCGATATCGGAGGGGGGAGGTGTCTCTGACTGCTGCTGCCCATCAATTATTGGGGAGTCTGAGATCTGCTGCAGCTCGCTGTCACTAATCATCCCCGCTTCAGGCACTTCCATGGCATCTTTATCAGCTGTGTTGTTACAGAGAGACAAGGAAATATTACTTTCTCCCTGCTGGCTAGATGTGAAGGGAACTCCCGTGTGGATCTGCAGGTGCTCCCGCAAACTGCTGCGCAGATTGAACCGGCGACCACAGAGGTGACAGGCATAGTATTTTGGGAAGCTTCCGTTCCTTTTCATAATGCTTGGCTTGACATGTGCTATCGTGAGAGAGGCAGGCTGCTCATCTGAAGAAGATGCTTCCATGTTGGCCTCCTCTCCTGAAGGTGAATTATTACCAGCAGCAGATACCAATTCTGGAGATAGAGAAGATGGCAATGGGTCAGAAGCAGACATATTTGTCCGGGTCACTTGTGGCAGATTTGCACCCAACTGCGAGAGCTGTGAGCCTTCAGAAACCTGCTCTTGGTTCATCCGTGATGTCTGTGGCCGTGGTTCTCGCCCAAGTTTGTCAGCTGCTGATGTAACCTTAGTGGGATGTCTTATCTGGTGATCTGCAATCTGAATGCCATATAATGAAGATGCTAATGGAAAGACTTGATCTGGGTGAGAAAAAGTTCCCTGACTTGCAAGGCTGGCCTCTTGAATTAGTGGATATGCATGCAGAAACTTTATTCCCTGTTCTAGTCGAACTGGGTCAATGAGTTGTGGTGCCATCTTCCCAGTGTACATCAAATGCAAGAGATAGCTGAAGATGTCTGGCTGTATGTCGGTTGCTTTCAAACGGACACATTCACTGAAAGGTGAAATAAAATTAGAAATAAGACATAAGGAAAGTATTTTTTTCCAGTTCTACATTATGCAAGCCTTGATAAAAACAGGAGGTTTCTACTTAAACTCAAAAGACAGATTCTGCAATAAATATTAAGAGAAATGATTTACTGTAAAAGAGCTAATCTTAGGAGCTACTTGAAAGATTACTTCTTTTCTCAGTGAAGTAACTGGCTTGAAAGAAAAGCTGTCCTATTGCGATCTATACCATTCTAAACTGTTGTTATGTTGTAAATGTGTTGTCACATATTAATATATTTTGTAAACTGCGAAGACATTTTCCCCCTTTTCTTGGCAGGATTCAAACACATCTGTAGCTAAATTAAAACCTGCTAGCAAGGGACTCTAAATTCACAGTCCATTAAATTCTTCTCAGTATTTAGCCCTGGAAACACCTAAAATTCATCTGGCACTTGCCTGCTGGGCTTCTATGTCTTACTAGGGTTTACAGCTACAGTTCTGCAGATGTGCGGTATTGCACTGTCCCAAGTGCATAACAATCCAGAAACCAGGCAGGACAGGGTGTGAATCCCCCTGGGATCTGATGCAACAGGTGTAACCCGTGGAGTCCTGGTTCCTCACACAGCAGAACAACAGCTTTTTTCCTTGAACAGGGAGGGAGAAACAGCTCCAGTGGACTGCCTGGTCAGCCTAGCAGTCCCTTAGTTAGAGCACTCAAAGGGAGATGCTTTGGCTGCGATGCCTTCTTCAGCCCACCAGGACTGAAATCAACACCACCCTCCAGCTCAGAGTGTGCTCTATGCATCAACCTTTACAATGCTCTGGACTGAGACAGCTACCACTGCTCTAGCTAAAGCTGTGTCTCTGTGCAGAAAGCAAAGCAAAGTTCACAGAACAATAAAGAAAACGGGGAACATCTTTGTGAGGTCAGTTACCTAACAGGATAGGAACTCGGATTCTAATTATTTTTCATAAGTATCTGTAGTTTCTCTATTAAAAACAAACATAAATAAACCACAGAAAATTCAGAAACCACAGAAATTCAGAAATGGACGTGACTGCGTGCTGTGGTCTGAATGCTCTAACTACAGCAGGCTACCAAGCTGAGGAGGAAGTTATAGCAAATTCTTCCATTTCTTGAGGTGCACCCTTCTTGAGCTCTCTCTGTGACTGCTTCTGGATTCAGATATACGACTCAAAAGTAAACTTTGCAGTGCTGTCTTCCAAAGATGACGATGTGCTCTTGATGGAGCATCAAGACTGATACATCTGCCTGTAGTCCTGTTTCCGAAGTGCAAATGCACTTCTGTCCTAGCAGTTCACTTCTGGCTATGAACTCTTAGCCAAAGAGTCAAGTGTGAATCACTTAGAATAAACTTTTTGAGTTAGTTCAAGTATTTTGGAAAAAGACCAAAAAATCTTTCTTTAAAATGGTCTTACACTTTGGTGATCTTTTCAATCTCCTTAATGTAAGCCTGAGGTATAAGAATAAAAAAAAAACACAGAAAGAGAAGTACCATAAACCCCCTTATTTTCCACCATTTTGTAGTATTTTATTATTTAATTGACTGATAAACTGCAAAGAAATGAAACACATACACCTCTTTTGTAAGTTTATTTCTCAAAACCTCTTAGCAAATACTTATTGGGTTGTATGTAATATTACACAAATGTCAAGAACAGTGTCAAGACAGAGTAAAAGATAGTGAGTGGGGGAAGGAATGTGCAGGAGAGAAGACAGGATCCTTGAAGTATTCAATTGTAGAAATTCAATTTTCTATGCTTTTTTAAGGATAAAGAACTTGTGCTAAAATATAAAATTAGTGTTAATGAATCACAGTTCAACTTTCACATGTTTTAAGGTGAGGTTCTAGTTTGCAGTTAAGACTGGATTCCATAGTCCTTATATCACAGAACGAAGCAAAAAGAACACTTTTGTTTCAAAATGTTGCTAGACTTCCTTAGCTTAGTTATTCGAACAACATTTAAACGGTGAACCTTTTTACAGTTACCTGGTTTGATGAACAAACAACATCTTGAAGTAGTTGGAGAAAGAAGCGAGGACAGATTTGTGTGCCTTGAAGTAGACATCCCCAATGGCAACTGTGCAGTCACACAGGAAACCGAACTCTCTCTGAGCATTTAGCTGCTGCAGCAGAATAAGTCCATGGTTGGCCAAATCCATTTTTTTTACACTCTGAAAAGCAAATGACTTTCATGTAAAACTTAACAGTAGATGCACAGATGCAACAGTAGCTGTCTCTTAACAGATATCTTCTCCAATATCTAGATGCCATACTTTAGTAACACATCTTAATCCCAAGTTACTGTATAAAAGATACCTTACACATAGGCAAGGATTTCTCTTTCAGAACCAGGACCAAAGTGTTCTGAAAAGGCATGGTGTGTGGGTACTTGGATACAGAAATACAAATAGCTAAGGAAGAGGAAGATATATCAACAAATAGTAAAAACACCTATACACCATGGGAAAGTGTTTTGGTTGCCACTTGTCTGCTCAAATAGGAAAACTGAATTTCCCTTCTGGTGTCAGTCACCCTCACCTACGTCAGTGGGAGTGACACAACCCAATAAAAGATAAGTTAGATACTTTTAACCTGGATTTTCAGTGTCTCTGTATATCTTTCACCTAAAAGCTATGGGTCCATCCTGCTGAATCCAAGCCCAACATTAAATAATCAGATTTGTGGTGGTTATGCCCCCTCCTGGGAAATACCAGATACATACCTGAGTCTTCCCAGGCTCAAACAGTGAATTCATTCTAGGTATTGGCATGCCCTCTGAACTGTCAATACAGGAGGGGCCAATCTTTTAACCTAATAACTATTGATCTATTTATTGAGACCAGCCACAACAGCATTTTTAAGAAGCCTGCATGCCTCATGCCTGCCTAGCAAATCAAGAAACTCAAAGGGTGAGAGGTGCAGCTCTGTGCATGGCCACCCTAAGAGCTATAAACCTTCTCTCAAGGATTCAAGGGCAGTCTTGGAAGCTAAAACTGATAACTTAGGGGGAAAAATATAGCCAGGAAAACACATCAGGACAGTTACACATGGTTGGATAGATGGATGAATATAGGGCTAGTAAGACCAACAAGTGGATATAAACTTAATCAAAGCAAATAGAGCTTTGGGCAAAAAAGGTGAAAGTATGAAGCAACGTATATCTGTACAGAAACACATAAAACAGCAAGAGAAGCCAACAAAATTCCTGGCCATGAAATGCCCAGAAGAGAAACAGAACAGAACAAGAAGGTGAAACTGGAAGTGGACCAAAAGGTTTATAAAAAGTCTTGGGTGTTTTCCCCTCTAAACTTAACAGGAAGTTACTGAAATTTTAAGTCAAGTTCAAGCAGCTTGTTTCTTTTATACAGTAAGAGCATTGCTTTTTGGGAAGGACAAGTGTATTCCACATATGCCAGTATGTTTAGTCACTGGAGAAGCAAGTATTTCTACTTGCTGGACAGGGAGGAATTCTCTTGTATTTAAAGCAATAACCAGGCTGACCAAATGTATCCCCTTGCATTCACATGAGAGCAGAACTCACTGGAGACAGGGGTGTAAAGACAAAGAAAGAAAGAAATACAATATAAGATACAGCTGATTATTTTCTTACAGTTAATAAGAGAAAAAGAAGTCAGGTTTCAGCTCTCTTAAGGTACATATTCTCCTCCCTAAACGAATGTTTGGGCAACGAAGTTTGTACCTAAAATACGCTAAAATTCTCCCCCTCTGTCCACAAGAGGGAATACTTGCTGTCAGCAGGAACAAAAATCATGCTTGGTTATTTAATCCTGCAAGATGCCCCGTGTGGGTGATGTCACAGAAAAGACACTAGATTTTTTTTTTACCTTTAATTTAGATTATTAAGGCGTTCTACACTTTTTAATTCAGTCTGGTTTGCACTTGGAGAACAAAACTTGCCAAGCAGAGCAAACCACTGATGTGAGGGCACTCCAAGCCAGACAAGCATTCTTTCTAGTTATTACCGTCCTAAGTTTGTTTAGTTTGGAGCTTCACTCTTACCCAAATAGCAGGCCCTTCTTTAGAGACCTGAACTGATCTTTTAAAAAAATTAGACATGTGCACAACATTGCGTTTTGCATGTATCTGGATGATATTTAAACGCTCTAGCTAAAAGCACTACAGTAACTACACTCTGAGGAAATCATAGGCCAGATGAAAAGAGCGAGGAAAGCATTTTGTACGTTATAGGTATGCGTGTGCTCAGGAATTTTACCCTTAGCTAAATAAAATGATAATTAACACCAGCAAGGCCGTATGTCAGTGCTGACCGACTCTACAAGTGTGTGAAATACTTGTTGTGCCCCGAAAGCCGGTGGGGACAGCTCTTCCCGGCCGGCCCGGCCCGGCTCTGCCGCGGCTTTGGGAATTACCTAATCTGTTCGGCGCTGGGTGAGAAGCCACGCGGGGGCGAGCCCGTTCGGGAAGGGCGTTCGCTTCCGAGACCCCGCAGGGAAAAGGGGGAGGCACAAGCACAGGCTAACACCGGGGAAGCGCCGGTACCACAGCGCAGGAGTGCAAGGGCAGCCAACGGGGCTGGCAGGGAACAGCTCGGGCACGGCGCCTCCCGCTCTGCCCTCGCACCGCG
>VZTZ01026377.1:13113-40228 GCA_013400955.1 Drymodes brunneopygia | reverse complement strand
CATCCCTGCGCTTCCCGCGGAGTCGCCGAGGTGAGGAAGACCGGGACGGGCCGGCAGCGGCGGGACGCGGTGTCCCGGGCCTGTCGGGCACGGACTCAGAAAGCCGGTGCCCTCTTTCGCGTCACCCTGGCTGCTCTCCAGGTGTCATTTATACCAAGTCTCGGTTCGGTGCACCGAGAAGGGGCGGCGTGGGACCGGTCTCTGTGAAACTGCCCTGGGCACGCCGTGGCTGTCAGATGGGAGGTTACAAGTTCAGTTGTCAAAAAGAGTGATTCAGAGTACAAAAGTGGAAAGGTTGGGTCTGCTTACAGTCTGTTCAGCTGGACACAGGTTATTTGAAGCGGGTATTCTTAACTTGCCTTTTTAAGGTATGATATAGCTGCCATATGTAAAAATCACATCTGTGACTTCCCACTGTGGCAGATTTGGTTGTGTTGGAGTGCGGAGGGAAGGTGGCTGTAGCAAGGCCTTGTTTTATCCAAATCCAAGGCATGCTGTAGAATAATCCATGGATGCTTATAAAACTGCATAAAGAAATGCCCCAACAGACATACCTGGAAATACATGTATCTCTGTGATACATGGAAAAAACTGTCGTGCAGATGTTAAGTCAGAGCTATTAGTGTGGAGCAGGGATGCCGTCTTCTGCAAGAGGTTGGGAAGCCCTTGGACGGGATTTCTCCAAGTAGGGAATCAGTCCAGGGTCAGCCTGGATACATCTGCTAAGTGGAGCAGTGGCACAGACAGAACCATTTTCAGAGAGAGACTTTGATGTTGATGACCTTGTGGGAAGGTGTTTGGCCAGCAATAGATAAAGGGGGTTCCTTTGCACCCCCTGCCCTGGAGCCCTGCTCCTGTTGTCCTCCAGTTGCTTTTTGTTGTTCATGGGGAACAGCATATCCTACAATGCCAACTGTGTGAATTAGGTCCAGATGATTGTTACCTTTTTTAAGGTACTTACTTGAGCAAGCATTTAGGGGCCTAGCTGTACCTGGGATGTTGTTTCCATGGTAAATAAGTAAGATACACTATTGAAAAAGAGGCCCAAACTTTGAACTTTGCATCTTGACAGCAGGTGTGCTGATGGGGAGGAGGAGTCTTGTATCTTGTCTGGTTTGTAGATCCACAGATCATTGCAGCCATCTAAGGCTATTGTTACTTATACAGGATCTAAACTGATAAAGAATTAGACCAATTTTATGTGAGTCTGACTAAGCAATCTCCCACTGAAATTAATGGATATCTTGATAGGCACAGCTTGAGTCTTTGCATCAAATAGCTCATGAATATTAATTTCTTTACCCATGTTAAACTGCACTTAAAAAGTGCAGGTTTTTAAGACTAGTGAAGACTTAACCCAACAAACCAACCCCAAAACCCAACAACTTTTAATTTTAATGGAGCTGAAAGCTGACAATGTGTCTGCTGCTGTTCCAGTACTTTGAATAAAGCAGCTGAACAGAACTTTAAGACCCACCTCAAATAGCTGAGATGTTAAAAACATGTCCATTGTAGTTCAGCACAACTCTCTGAGTTCTGCTATGTGAGCATGTGGCAGAAAGTTTATAGAGTGTATTTAATCAGTCTACTTGGCAATTTTTTCCCCTGAATGGTTTCTCTTGCATTTCAGTTTTACAAACTAAATACAAAGTAAAGAGAGTAGATGGGCATTTGAACTCAAGTTGCGTAGTGTTTGATGATCTGTCTCATTCTCATGGAAGATATTGAAAAAGTGATATAATTTTTAATTTAATTGAGTGGGCTACTTAGGAAAACCAGTGCAGATATCTGGCAGGCTTTGTGGCCTCTTGTTCTCTTTTATGCTGCACTTGCTTACTTGTGGCATTTGTGTGGGATTCTCCTCCGTGCTGTCTCTGAAACTGGAGAAAAATTAACTTAGCTATGGTTTATTTGTATTATTAACAGCTCATAATTCAGCTTTAAATCACCTTTATTTGGACTGCAATACTAGAATCCAGCAATAATGCAGTTTCTATTCCTGTTGGATTCAAGGTCTGTTGGAGTCTGTAGAAAGATGGCTGTGTTGAGTGTAATGCTGCCAAACTTCAGGCCTCCAGTACTGCCTGACACCTGAGACATGTCACCTGTATCACAGGGAGTGATAAGCATTCACCTGGTGCATCACGGCCAACTTATCATGTGCATCTAAAATATTACTTCTATCTCTTGAGTTTTGTGTTTGTTTGTTTTTTAGGTTACAATCCATGCACCTGAAATTGTCATAAAAATGTATCCATGTCTCATTAAGTGGCATTACTGTGCTTTTAGTTTTTATGTGCTGTTTTATCCTCCTGAGTTTCTGGAGGTACTTGATCAGGATTTCTTTCCCTAAAAAGAAAACATAAAGTTTTATGACGTTTTGAAAGGACTGTTCGGACTGCTTGAGATAGTGCTACACACACCTGAGCACTTTCTTAGGTGTGATGCTGTTGATGACAGATCAGTCCCTAGGTTTTGGGTTTTACTTTGGTCTGCACGTACTTGGATTAGAGGCAGCATTTTGTCTGATAAGATCATATTTTACATTGTAAATGAGCATACTGCTGATGATATAAGTGTTAATAGGATGACGGAAGTGTCTGCTAATCTGAGTAAAAAGTCACTTGAGCAGTGGGAGGAACTTGATCCAGTCTCAAGTTCTGTAAGTGTGTCTTCTTGGATTAGTTCAATTGAAATCTGGAGTGGAAGAGCAGATTTTTTTATTGCTATAGTCAAAAACCTCAACAGCTCTAGTGATGTTGATTAGGCTCAAAGTGCTAAGATTTTTAGTGAGTTTTCAAATTTCTCAGCATTTTTGAAAAGTAAGAGAGCAGAATTCATGTTCTGAAAGAGCTCTTTGCTCACTGCTCCCTGCAACACTGCTGACCCACTTCCAGAGGAGTGGAAGCCATGGGGATCTGGGAGTTGCGAGTCCTAGGCAATGCATGGGAACTCTTCCCGAATGTGTGGAGCACTGCTTTCACATGGGTACAACTGTAGTAAAACATGACTTTATGTCAATGCTGTAAATCTGTTTTATTAGTGCAGCTGCCATTTCTAGCACTTCCACTTTTGATTTATGCTGGTGAGAAAGCTTGGTGGCAAGTGTGACAGCTGCAGTAGTTTCTTGCTAGAACACTGCACCTCTGAGAGTCTCCAAGCTTTTCATCCAGGACTGTCCTCCCTCTGTTAGAATTGTGCACATCGTTTGTCCAAGTCTCACCTGTCTTTCATACAGCATTGTAGGAATGTAAAAGTGATCCCTGGGAAAACTCATGTAAGGGCCTAGTAGCAATAGTGGAATGGCTCTGCTTTTTCTTGCCTTGGCTTCCATGCTCTTCCTTGCCTTGCTGTTGGGGTATGTTCATGAGAAGTGAGTGGTCATGCCCAAGGAGATCTGAGCTTTCACATTTTTGTTGCCAGTAGGTCTGATGGTCTGAGAGGTGCAGGAGATCCATGGTGTGGGAACCACCTTTTGTATAAGCTCTGTGATGTGAAAAGATGAAGAAATGGATCTTTGATGTTCTGTAGGCTAAGCTGGTTTTCTGGTATCAGGATATTAGGAATTGTTTCTACACCTAGTGAACAAAACTAGTTCAGTATCTGCAATTTCGACTAGGGGAAATAATAATTACAACCATCCTTTTGTCAGTACAATGTATGTCATTTAAGGAAATGATTTAACTGTGTGTATAGTTCTTGGTAGGAGACTCATCTCCATCAGGAATTTTTAGTGTAACCCAACTAACACAGTTTCTGCAGTGCAGATCAGCCATATGTTTTCTGCCTTTGGCTTAGTCTGAAATTAGCCTTTTATGTGGGCCCTGCCCACTTTTAACTGGTAAAGTTCAAACGTGACAATGTCCTCTTGGCTGGAGCAACATTTTTAGTGGAGCTTGACGATAAAGTTGAAGCAATATCTGTACTTGCACGTGTTGTTTTCCTTAGAAAAAAAGGATTCAAACTGCTGTGGTTCCCAAGTACATTTTTAATGCCTATGCAGGTGAGGTATTCCAGAGGAAGCAGCTCTCAGTGACAGAGCTCCAGGGAAGTGTGTGTATGCATCCAGCAAGCAGAGCTGATGTGAACAGCGCAGCAGAGAGCAGGGACTGACTCTCTACCCACGAGTGCTGTCACCCCAGAAAAACAGGTCTGGAATTGACTCACAACTCTCAGCATTCCTTACTGTTTTACAAATAGCTACTCTTGTGACAACTTCCCAGCAGATCTGCCAAAGAAAATCATGTGTAAGTCATCCTTTACCTCATCTGACAGAAAAAGCAGATAGAAGCAGTTTGCACAGTTGGGATCCTTATAAAGAAGGGTCTGACAAGGTTACATATGAACAGATTTTTCCATTCAGTCTTAATTTTGTTAGAAAGTTTAAAATTTCAGAACTTTGGGTATTTTAGCATTCCTCTCTGGTTTTCCTTGCATATTCTGTATTTATTGCTATTGCATCTTTCTTTTTTTTTCACTCAAGTGACTGGTTAGAGTAGACCCATTTTGATGAAGACGCAAACTGTGCGAACTGTAGTGAGGATGGTTGTTTTCAGTTACACCAGGAGTGCATGGTGGTGGATGAGGCAGGCAAAAGATGGGTGTGTTCTCACAGCTAAGGCAGTTTTGTGTTGCTTCTGGAGCTCAAGTCTCATCCTGCCTCTGCCATAAAACTCCTGGTCAGGCCATGTGTACATGTGCTCAGGCTCCCCAAGGGATCTCTGGCTTGAAGCAGAAACAGGGACTGCAGGCGGGGAGAGTTTCCCACATGCTGTGCAGTTGCAGAGGGCTCCACTCCCCTGTGAAAGCTCAAGTTACGTTCCTGGTGCACTCGATTCCCAGCTTGGTTCTCTGCATGTAATATAGCAAGAGGATTCTCTATAGAGTTAGCTGCTAAAACAAAAACCCTCATGCTTGTATGCAGCTGCCAGTGTGTACACGATGAAAAAAACAGATACAAAGTTTAAAGGTCTGTTAAGGCTTTTGGGTTTTTTTTAAGCTGTGACTAGCCACTCTGGAGTAAGCAGGGTTGGGGGCTTGGCAAGAAGCACAGTATGACTTTATGGCTGTGACTGTATGTGCCAAGATAAACTGATTTACAGTTTCAAAAGTAACTGCACTTCTTTTGTTTTCAGGTGTTGGTAACTCTTACGGTCCTGAGACAGAATGCTTCAGATAATCAAGCCTAGACACTTTATGCTTTTAAAGAGCATTTAGGAGTCCTCCAATGACTGTTAAAACCACTTGTAGTGATGCAGCTGATTGGCATATTTACATTTTAGCAATTTAGTTGAAATACTGAAACATTAAATGTGAGATCAATGGGAACTAATGTTCTTGAGGATAAGTATTACACTCAAAGGGGGGGAGGGAAAAGCCTGAAAAATATTTGCTGGAAAAATTAGAATTAAAATGGAACCTAATTCTCTGTTACTGGAACTAAGTGGAGCTTGGTAAGTTTTCCTGCTGCATAAAACATGTAATGTTCTGTTTCTTAAAAGTCCTAAATCAGGCTACTGCTGCAGAGCAGTTCTGCAGTGACAAGTCTTTGTCACTGAGTTGTTCTGACCGATTCACTTCCCTGAACAGGGCCTGACCGTTCAGACCTCAGCAGTTCAGAGAAGAGGTACTTGAGCTATTCCAGAGCCAAGAGCTCCAGCTACAATCTGCTCTGATTCCAATGGAGAAAACCTGAACAGCAGCAGCTGCTTCTTCAGCGGCATCCATGGCCTTGTATCATAATTTATGGCAAAAGGATGCATTTGCAGTCAGATGTTTTTTCTAGCTGTGCCTGACTTTATTCTTTTCTCCCCTATTATCTGTTTGATGTATTCAACAGGAGTCCACTATTGCACATCAGAAATAATACTTTTGGGTGAAGAGAGAACAGTAAGCTACTGCAACTGTAGTTGCATTTTTATCCAGAATTTAGTCATCATGGCTTGTTAATGATGCTCCAGGAGCTTTTAACAGAATCTTTAGGTTCTGTTCCTTATTCAATACATTGGACTAAAGTGATTTTGAAACAGGTGATAAAACAGCAGTTATGTAGCAGTTTCTAAAAATATGTTTAGAAAAAGAAGTTGCTAGGGAAAAAAAATCTGTTCATCCTCCCATAAGTAACACCCTGTGGATTAGGAATAGATTAAAAGTAAAAAAGAAGAAATTTTTACCTTAAAGGATAATTAAGATATCTTACTATATGGTAACTCCCTCCTTGCAACTTCTACAGATGAAGATCAGATAGCATGATAAGGTGGACAGAAAAATTCTGTGAATCTTTTCTTTAGTTTATCATTTTGCTACAGGTCCCTGTGACCTCTGGGATCAACTAATTCCCCTTCTATATGAATACTAAATGTAAAAATATAATGTAAATAGTACTACATGTCAATAAACGTACAAGTATGTAAAGGGTCTAACATAACATTAAATGTATCTGCCATATATATTAAAATCATGCCAGGAGAACAAATAGTAGTGCCACCACCACACTTGGGACAGTGTTGCAGCTCTCCAAGAGCTGGCAAATATGAGGGAAAAACATAATCAATCAGAAATATACAAAGGAGCAAAGTATTCAGTATCATTTTAACTGTTAGGGGAGAAAGCAGTAGAATCCTTCACCATCCTATCAGTGCAGATGGGATTGATCCATAGGTTAAGCCCTCTCTAACATTATTAGTACAGTGGTTAGGAATAATGTTCACAGACTGATTTTTCAATTTTTTTTTATTTGAGTAGAAGATTTAGAGATTTATCAAGAGACACATATTCATGATTCTCCAGAAGCATATGATCGGAATTTTCCAAGCCTTGTGTCCTCTATTGTTTTGTCTGTTTTCTTCTTGCTGAGTTTGTTCTATCATCAGATAACTACCCTTGCAAGTTCAAACAGAACCTGTGGAACAGCAAACACATTGACATGAATTTTTATTTTATTTAAAAATCTTTAAACCAGTTTACACTATAAATTGGATAATCTGAAAAGTAACTATAGCTGCAATTTGAAAGTTGCAAAGAACAAGTATTAATCCCCATGTACATCACATTAATACAGTAATCTTAATTCTCAAATTATGAAGTACAGGAATTGCACTTGTTACTATGTTCTTACTATTGGAAAGAAGCCCCACCAACCTCTATGGTGATGAGTATTACTATCATCCACTCCAGGCGCAGCGCATGCTTTTCATTCAGGTGATTTCGCATTAGGTCTGTCAGTTCCATGCAGTGCTGGAGCTTTTCATTCATTACCTGCAAGCAATTACAAACATCATAAATCTAGATCCCAGAAATGGAATCAGATCACTAAACAGGGGAACACACTCCACTGAACTAGAAAGGGGTTAGCACCTCTGCAAAATAGAATGGGAAATTCTGTAAGACAACATGCATAAGCAACAGAAACTCAGTATAAATGAACCTGTTATTTCAATAGGTTCCCCAAAAGCATATAAATTTAGATATACACCTACAGGTACTGAAGTGCTTCTGGGTGATACCTACTCATGAAAACAGTCACAAGCCAAAGAAGATGTAACTTTCTGGCATGCCTCAAATTTAAGTATTTATGATTGCTGTATCTCCAGGAGAGCTAGTTTTCATGCTTCTTACTCTTGTTCAGCAGTAAACATTATGTCACTCTCCAGAACTGATGTGAATGATCATGTCAGTAAGAAGAATCCACTTCTCAGTTCTTATAACTATTTAAAGCCTAATTTAGTGGCTCAGGAAAGGAATAATTCATTCATGTGAGGCAGGTTAACCTAAACTGACTAAAGGTGTGAGTGAGCTAAGAACACATGGAAAAGGGGAGAGTGTGTAAGATCTTATTCTTCATTCACTTTCTGCAATTGAAGTACATTCCCAGAGCAATCTGTGACCCATCTGAGCCAAAGACAACTGATCTGAGCGTGGAAAATTCTAACAACAGTAAGACACTCACCTTAACTCTGCGATTAATGTTGAGAAACTGGCAAGTCTTGTCATAAAGCTCTTCCAGTTTTTCTCTATCCCAGTAGAAGTCCGGTGTTATTAGCAGGTCTGAGCTAAGATTTATACGGTGTCTAAAACGAATGGGAACTACTGTAGTTCAGGCTTGCTCTTGGTGAATATAGGAGCAAGTATTTACATGCAGTTAAATGAAATAAAATTTTCCTGTAATTCTACATAAAATATGAAAAGAATCTCCTTTCATAGTAAAAATACAATTGGAGTGATTGTTTAGAATTGGTCACATCTCCTGAAACTTTTCTGGGAATACACTACTGTGGAACTGTTCTGAACATAAATGACTTTTGCCTTATGCCAACACTGCCTCTTCAACCTGTCACCTTCCTTGATTTTCAGTACCTGTAGAGAGGTCCCTGACTATGCTGGCAGCTCACTGAAGCAGTACACAAAATAACAATACACAACTCCTAAATGTGACTGGTACTGCATGCTGAATGTGTGAGCACAGCACACCCCTCAGAATCAGGCTATGGTCTAAGCAACCTAAAGGCTAAAAGCTAAAATTCTCCTGCCTTCAGTGTATTGCTAACATGAACCTTTGGGTACTTGGAACGTCATTGTTGATTACTGATCAGTCCTTCAAGTAAGGATATAAACCCCAGCGTTTGAAAAAGGAATCATTTTGAATTTTACCTTGGAGATTTTGGTGGGTTTTTTTTCTTAGAAGTGTGTAAAGGTCTGTATTGTCAAAGGCCAAATTTCACTTCTGGGAGGATAAAACATTAAATCCAATAATTCTGCAATGGTTTCTAAGTAAGTCAAGGGAAGAACAGAACTCACAAAAGATTTTTAGCAACTCTAGGCTGTAGTTAACAGTTCTACCTACCCACCTTTCTCCTGGTATCCTTTACATGCTGTAGTATCTACTGTAATTGCTAGTTAAGAGACGTGTTGCTGGACTCAGGAAGAGAAAAAGGGTGTGGTATTTTGTCATTTATGATACACTGCCTGCCTAATTCCTGTAGTTGAAATGCCAGTGTGAGTGGTGAGCCAGTGGGTCCCCTTACTAATGTAAAAAGTACACAGATTCCAGTCAAAATAATGAATTCCCCCTCCCTGTCTCACCCTGCTCTGTTTAGTGTGTTTTCTGCTCTTTGTATCATGCACAATGTGCACAATGTAATTTTTACGTTTTGTGTAATACAATGACTTGGGTGTAACCGAAGAAGTTACCTTAGTGCGAAGAGTTCTCCAATTTTCTGCATCACATCTGCATGAGAGAGTTTCACCCTCCTTCGAGACTTTAGAATCTGAAAAGTAGGAAGTTCTTCACTGCTAGATCAAGTAACATGTACTAGTAGTTAAGAAGTCCAGTTTTACAGCCTGAAGTATCTTAGAATCTGAAGGCATACTGTACTTACTAACATTTCAGTTCTGTTTGCTTAGTGCCTTGCTTCTCTTGCTTTCTAAGAATATCACCATGCAACTGGCTCATCCAGGCTTTTCAATAAATCACTGAGTACGTCATCAGAAGCTACAGAAATACTGGGGCATTTTCTATAAATGATTTCCTGAACAAGACATCATTTGTTTTTCCTCCTACTATTTTTATTTTGAAGTCATGACAGGATTCTTTTACCTTGCCACTCGTTAGCCTTTTTATAGACTTTCTCCTTACAACAATCAATATATTACGATTTATTTCCTTCATATAAAAGTAATAAACCCAATGTTTTCTTTTTTTAACCCTACAAATCTCGTTTTTATATATGACATCATATGGGCTTTGTACTGTAATTAAGTCTCATTAAAAACTTTTAAGTAATTCACTCAAACTCTTCATTATATTCAAGTCAAAGCACATTATTTTCAGCCCAAGTGAGCACACACTGTGTTTGGCCAGGTTAAATGCTGCTTGTCCCATTACACATACATTCCACCAGTAGCAGGTGACAGTGGCACAACAAGGGAAACATTATTACAATGCAGAACCCCAATCCCAGCTCGTTAAAGGCTGATGATTTCTTATCTGACCACTCTGCAGGTGTTCTGAGCTTCTCTACATTGATGCATTTGTTACCAAACGTGTTGAACATTTAACTGCTTTTTCCCTACTCTCAGCTACATCTGGACTGATCTTTTACAAAACACAGGAGAAAAGGAGGGAAGAGTTACAAACAAGACCTCACCTCAGGAATTGACTGGATAGATTCCACAAAGTTATCCAGTAATGATTCCCAAATAGCCAGCTTTACTGCAACACAGAGATGACAAAGCAGACTGTGAGAGGTACATATGCTTTCAAGTAATTGTAGCTTTAAATCTGGCAACAGGCTGCTTCAGGACATGTTGATGCTTACAGACATTATTTGTAGCAAGTCAGTTTGTATTACACAATCACCGTTTATGTACCAGTGGACAAATCTGGGCTGGGCACTGACACAGCTCTGCACACAGAACCAGCTTCATCATGAGCACAGATTTCTTCTCCAAGTGATCAGTTCAGATCCTGGAGAGTTTTTGTTTCAGCTCAGAAATTGTGTGTCCAAGTGCTCTACTGGATGTGTGAGCCCTCTGCAAATTACATTCCAAGGAGGCTGGAGATAATGAGCTATGCAGGTGTCAGGCTGATTTTGTGTGGTCCCTCAAGAGCCTCCACTGTATTTCTAGTGTCCTGCACAGTTCTCATTCTCCACTTGTGTAGCATTGATGCACTGTGCTCCAACCACAGAGAGGTAGCTTGTGTAGACACACCACCTGTTCTGTTGAAGCTCAATTTAAACTTGAGCAATCTCCTGTTTTGTTTTTAGGTGAGTGTACTGTTACTGAAGATACTACTTGATGTCCCATGAAAGCCTGAGTTCAGGACTGGCATTGGCAACACAAATTCTGTTATGCCTCAGCTTGAACCTAGAAAAATGTTTCTACAAGATGATAATGTAACTCAGGCCTTGTTCTTTAGTCCACAGATTCCCGCACAAGAATGAAGTAGCAACAGATCAAAAATTAACCCCGTTCAACCAGAAAAAATTAATCAGGGAAGACTTAATTATCAAAATGAACTCTTCTATGGTAGTAATCAATAGTATCATCTGGTTAGGACACTGCCAGTAAACCCAATGCTGAGCATTTTGCACACACATCTTTTGAATACGGAGGCCTAATCCAAGTCACTGACTTAAGTGACTATAAATTTAACCCGTGGAAAAAAAAAGCCAGTAAGCATTTCATCTGTCACCTGTTATTTAATGGTTTCTGATGTTCATAAATTTGACTAGGGACTACAGTTGCATCCTTTGTTTTTACTGAACATTATCTCCTGGGAATAAATCCCTTGCTCCCTTTTAGGAGGCACTACTCTTCCACACAGTGGCTTTATGAATAGGAAAACTATAGAGAACAATATGCTTTTTTCTCAACAGCTCTTCCTTCAACAGTCAGGAACCATTTGGTTACAATGCACTCCTTGATCAAACAATCTAGCACTTCAGAAATGTGCATTCTGTTTCTCTCCTGTGTAAAGGTACACTTCCCTACAATACTACTGGAATCCTGAAATTTACCCTAAAGGCAGTAGAGGTAGACATACCAGACTTCCTCTAAAGGCCTTTTCAAGGACAGCCTTACTGCTGCTAGTTCCTAACTCCCACTTCTTACATCATTCAAGGTCTGAAGCAGCAGACAGGTGTTATTTGCTCAAGCAGCAGCACCACTAGTGAGCCTTTTTCACAGCGCATCCCACTGTCTGCTACCATGGCTAATAAGCCTGCAAAACATTATCTGTTACTCTGCTCCACATATGTGTTACTGATACACCTCCCCAGCTGGGAATAGCTGCTCTGTATCATTTCTTTAGCTGGCATCCAGCTTTTTCTGTTAGAGGAAATGATGTCAGTATGAATTACCCAATATTACTGAGAGGTTTCTAATACTGAACTCTACACTCATTGTTATCCTAGGATAGTTCTCAAGGGTGGGGAACAGGATGCTCAGTAGAATGTGTATCTTTTGCAACGCATGTTCATCAATGTGCTTTGTTCAGCTTTAAAATAGTTTACATTGAATAAGGCAATTACAATTTACAGAAAACACGGCAGAAGCATTGAGAACAAATCCTCTCACTGAAGCACAATCAGTCTTTATACAGTTTGTCTAAACCACATACCAAGTCTTTTCCACCCTGTCACTGTACAAGTCCCACTTATAATGACATTTCACAAAATCTGTAGCATAAACTACATAGTATGAACAATATTAACTTACCAGAAAGACAAAGAGCATTTGAAAAGGCAAATTTCTGCAGAACAACTTCATCACTATCCAGCTCAGAATTTAACAAGATTTGTCCTTTATGGAGCTTTGACTGACCTCTGTTAAGACAAGATTGAAGGATCTTCATTGACTGAGCCACCAGCATAGGAACATTTAACGAATAATCGACAATGCAAGAAAGGCTGGTTATTTGCTTAGATCAGACATGCCATATCAGTATGGGTATGATCCCCATTCTTGCATTTTACTCATGTTCAACCTGACAATAATCACAACAAATCACTGAAAACTAGTTCCTCAGTCTAAGACTAATATTATGACCAAATTTTCTAGGTGTACATGCAAGTGCATCAAGTTGTGACAGGAACTACAGCATTACTACATACACCCAGGTAATTCAGAGTAAGCAGGGTTCTGGCTCTCTCTCCTGCTCTTCAGCTCCTCTGTTATCTTTGTCTTTTTATTTTCTGCTGTCACTCTTATCAACCTTATTCCCTCTCCACTATGATGTTACTTTCCCTAAAACCTCTATGGCATAGTGGGCAAGGAGCAAAGAAAAGGCGACAAAAGACTTACTCAATTTTTCATGACAATCTCCCTATAAAACATGCGTAAGCACAATGGAGTATGTCAAGAATCACAAATTACACAACTAAACAGTACATGCAGTTTTCAAATGCTCAGGAAAAACCAAACACCTGTCTCCTTATCAGGTTACCTTAAATAAGCTCACCCTCATTAGTTCAGTTCCTAGAATTATCAGTGTCCTGCCTAGCGGTTGCTTTTTCATGCTGTTGGAAAATTACAGGTAATTTATATAATCATTTTCATTGTGAAATATTTCTCGAGACATAATTTTCTTTCCATAATTTAACAAGGAAAGATAACTTGCCACATTTATCATTACACAACAATCAAATTGTAACTTTCCTAGGAAATGAAGTGTATGCAGAAATTACATCTTTGTATATGAACCTTAAGGACACACAAAGAAAGCTTATAGAGAGCATCTTCTTTAAAATCAGACTTGTCTCAATAATGGTCCTTAGCTTTTTTGCTGTGAGGTACATAGTTGCTATTAGGGATTGCTGAAGAACACAGAGTTGTGTGGGCAGGGAGCTTCTTACTTACAAAATCTATTGTATAAGCAAATCACAAAGGCCACTACCTGCAAGTTTACCAAGACAGCAACATTTGTCAACTCAGATTTACTGTTTTCTTTCTTTATTTTACTCATTTGGAAAAAAAGGACAAGTATATTTTTACTAGCTGAATTACTTCTGCTTGAATTTGGTTTAGGTGTCTGTTAGCTTTTATATAATATATATACAGAGTGCTTGAAGATACTTACTCTCCTATTCTATAGTTCAGCTCTTCATTCTCCCAATGGACCAGTGCAACTTCGTATGGCTGAATTTCATGCTGCTCTAGCACTCGCATGATATTTTTCATCTAAGAAGGAGACAATTGCAGCAATAGTTACCATGCAGTAAATTATCACTCTGCAAAGAACTTGCATAGGGCAGGCTGATGCATGCAACCTTCATGCTGAAGTTACTTACTTAACAATGAAAAGGTGTGCTAAATAATGAAGTTATTATTAACACAGTTTACTTCTGAAACTGCATGTGGTTTGGGAAGAATTTGTGGCTATGAACAACTGCAAGGAATCTGAGAAAACTGAAATGTCATTTAATATCTGCACACATGGAACAGGGTAAGGATTAACCACAGCAGCAATAAGGACAACATGGATGTATTCAGTATTACAACAATGAGCTGTACAAGATTTTGGCAGATGTCTGAGTGTGGGAATGAATCTTCAGGAGAAGTACATTAGGTGGTTGTTTCTGATAAAATTACTAGTTTGCTGCTAAATCAGTAGTTTTGGTTTTGATTGCTGCTGAAATCAGTAGTCCTGTTTCAGCTACCAGAAATCAGTTATATTACAGAAACCCTTTACCACTACAAAAATCTGGAAAAGTTGTTTCAGCTGCCACATTCATCCCTGTCAACAGTTAAATATGCAATTTTACTTGCAGAAGTAATCTCACTGCACCTTGATTCTCCAGCACACTAAAACCTGATGCAGGAAGAAAGAGCCCTTTTCTTTTACAAAACTTTCTCCTCTGACACCTGACTTAGAATCTCTCATCTTTGTTCCTTTTTATATGCTATAAGGCTCCCCTCAAAAAAATCACCTGCAATTAGAACAAATTCTGAACTAAAAAAGCACTCACCTACAAGTTTTTAAAAGGCATTTAGCTACACAACAGCCAATAAAAAACCAAACCACAAAACCACAATACACTTTTGATGCCTAAATTCTTTAAAGAGTTCAATCTTCTACTAAGTCATGCTTAAAACGCACTCTCTTTTTAAAATAAAAGATCATAGTTAATGTTTTAGCACAAAACTGTACCCTATAAATTTTTCATAAAGCATATTCTTCAGGTTAAGTAGTCTAAAAAAATCATTTGGATCACCTGCAAGTGGTATTTTCTTTGCACTGCTAGCTTTCTTCTACAGCTGAAACTGCTCCTTTCATAATCCTGAATTCAGTATTAGCATGATTAAGACTTGCCATATAATTCAAGTCTTGTGATAAAAAAGGGTATGAAAACATAGGAAGTGTCTTCTCTGAGGCCAGTCACCTCAGCCAGCCAGCAGGGTCCAGGGACAGTTCAGCAGTGCAAACCCAATATTGCTTCTAGGCCCAGCCTAATTTTATAGAAGGGACTAGTTGTGACACAGTAAAATTAATTAGAAGAATGTTCTGAAGTCACTAGCTGCAAACTCTTGCTATTATGGGCACTTACGTGACACAGTTTCGTTTTAAAAAAAACCTCAAAGCTGGTTTTTCTTTTTGCCCTTGCTATTTTGGTAAGGAAGCTGCTGTACAACCTTCCTACTCAGGTATTTGAAACTGGTATTTTGTATTTTAAATTTCTTTTTGTGGTCAGTCTGTATTTCTTACTTCTCCCGCTAAGTGTCTGTTAATTTAAAATAGTTTTTCTTCTCCTACTCATCAAATTCTGGAGTACTTTTGTCCATTTCCAGTGATATTCTACATTCTGTTTTAGTGAATTACTTTCAGTTTCTGTTCTACAGACCAGTTTGGGGTTTTTCTCCTTTTGTTTCAGTTCATTAAAGCATGTCCATAAAAATATTTCCTCTACTTGAGCGAGTCATTTGGCAGTTATAGATTTGACTATGATTTCAATAAGCAGAAAGAGGCATTTTTCCTCCTCTTTTATAAATCAAGTTCGCAAGGGACCAACTACTGTTGCTAGTAGACAAGGAAGACAAGATATTCTTGTTGCCAGGAAGACAAGGTATCAAATTTTCAAAGGTATTTAAGCATGTACAACAAAAGGAGAATTTTCAGAGTACTCTGGTGGGCTGAGGTGTCCAACTCAAAGATCATCAGGAGTTAGGTCAGCTGGTCTTCAGTACCACTTGCGAATCAGTAGTGCAGTTACAGCCATAGTGTGATACAGGCAAGGTCGGAGAACTGGTGTCTTTTCGTAGGACACCTGATACACTGACACCCCTCAAAACAGACAGGAAATCAGGAACATTTCAGTTCTGAAACAGAAGAAGTGAACTTGCATCCAGAATTGTTCACTTCTGGAAACAACTGCTCTGTGTTTTCATTTACCCCAATGAAAATCCTCCTGTGAACTTCTGTGCATCTCAATATCATCTATTTAATACACCATTTAATTTCACATACTCTGTCTACAGATAAGGTCAATACTTTTTGTATCTAGAATCCAGTTTAACCACAGTAATAAAAACACATTTAAAACATTAAATGACTATAAATATATTCATTAAAACAGATACGCCTCTGGCATACCCTTCTAGGTCAGCAAAGATCACAAAAATATAATGTGTCACCAACATATTTAATACTCATATCAACCAATACAAAACATCCTTCAGTAACGTTGCTGGCTGGTAAAAACACAGTACAGTATTAAAGAGTTGTTTATAATTCTTTTTTCTCTTTCAAAGTTATATAAACATAAGTCCTTAACAGTTTTGACTTAAAATGGAATAGAATGGGATGATCCTTTTCTTCTAAAACATTAGTGCCTTTCAAACAATCATTCATGGGTTGATTTTTCTGATCTACTTTTTCAGGATGTACAGCTGCAGGAATTTTCTTTTTGTCAGTCTCACTAGATAAAGGTTTCAGATTTTTGTCTTAATTAAGCAGCCCACACACTTGAGGGCAGTAGCAGGCAATAACCTGCACTCATTAGGAGAAGAATCAGTTTTTTTCCTTCACAGAAAGATCAATCTCCCAACCAAACCTCTAGCATGCTGAGCTTTGTGAGACTGACAAAACACCTGCTTATGCAGTTTTAACCAAGTTTCACTTTACTTACACTTTTCTCTTCCACATTCCAAAATACAACAGCCCCTTCCCTGTGAATTCAAGGAAAAACTGAGTGTAATAATACTGTTTCAAAGGTATTTTAATGGAACACTCAAATTGTACAGTGGCAATTTTAGTCATTGTGAATCAAGAAACTTAAAACTATCCTCACAGAAATTACATACTAGCTGTTTTTTTAACCATACCTCAATCAAAAACCATGAGAAGGTGTTTTTTAATCATTTAAGTAATTCTGATTTTTTAAAAATCATTCTGACTGGACAGTTATTCCTTGAGTTTCATGAGGTAATATGATACCATGATCTAGCAAGCTGCACTACTTCCTTCACACCATTACTATTAATCACAATGTTTTGAGCATGATTGATAGCTTACCTGAAGAAAAAAATCATGCCAGGATCATCTTCTTTTGCAGATTTCTCAGTAGTGACTACTAAAACATTTGCAGCATCTGGTTTAAGATTAGTGAAGAAATTGAATAATTAGTCAAACTTCTAAACATCACAGCTGATATCTCTAAGTATATAATTCAAAACATTAGCCAGTCCCGTATTTTATTTTTCTGACAGAAATGCTTGCCAGAAAACAACTACAGTATCAAACTACACTGTCTCTCTGAACTGACACTCTAGGCTGACTGGGGCTCTACTGGGAATTTCACCAGAAGCTTCAGTTAATGAAAGGTAGCAGCCTTGAAGAACAAAAGACTTAGGAGAAAACTGATGCAGACATTGTAAATAATCAGGGACAGAATACAGAACTGGACATGCAGTGTGAGAGAACTATGGAAGTTGCCTACAGTTGCAGAGAAATTACCATTCAAATGTGCTTGCTTGGAAGCTGCTCTTCTTTTCTATACACTAAGGGATTAATGTGCACTCAGATTGTGCTGACTTTGCTTTGCCAGTTAGAAACTTAAAAGAGTGTATCCCCCAAGACAGAAGAGCCCACACCTGCATTTCTCTGCACATCAGAAGTGTGCTTTTGAAACTAATCTTCCACCCACCCTCCTTTACCACACTTCTGATGTGCACTGCACGATAGTACATAAAAGGTGAGGGTTTTTGCATTCAATTAAACTGAAAGAGAAGCTCAAAAAATGCTCCTGTGGTACTCCAACCACTAAAGGGGCATTTGTTGCAAAGGACTAGACCAGAGCTAGTCCAAGTAGAATACCCTCAAACTTACAAAATGTGGTTGCTGGGTTCTCAAAAGAGGGGTTTGATTTTTCTTCTACAAATCTTCTCCACCATGCCACTCACTAATAGAGATAAAGTTTTAGAAGTCCTGATGTGGTTTCAAATCAGCATGACTCATTTTGTTGCAGCACTAATGGAAGCTAGACCAGAAAAGCCCCCTACTTCTATTATAAAGTGAGACTTCCCAAAGATTTTGCAGGGCCTAAGAACTAAGCCTTAAAAATGTAAATGCCTTTGCAGGAAAATCACAAGTCAAGTGACAAGCTATCAAATGTTATTTCTGCCTGTGTACAAATTCTACCTGTTGCTTTACTGCTCAAGCCATAGAAGCCAGATAAACTGAGGCAGCAGAGAGAGATGACCAAGTATCAGATACACTTTTGCTAATTTCTGAATTGGGACCACACGGTTGCTCTGAATGAGCCCCTAAAGACTTTTTTTCCACTTACTATTCCAGTTCAGAAACACATCACTGGATGAATAACTAGAGCAGTTTTAGGTGTGAAGTCTGAGTTCATCATGGAAGTAACATTTCTCTACATTTTCTCATTTGCCTTTTCAAATACCAGTCATATCTTTATTTATCCACTCCAGCCAAAACATACACAATTGAAGAGAATTCAGTCTACTTTAAGTGTAGGTATAAGATCTGCCTCTAAAATGTTTTTAAATAGGTCAAAAACAAGAATAATGCTTTGGAAAAACACTACAAAGTAACAATCTAAACAATAACTGCTGTTTTAGATTTCTATGTGCTAATACTTTTAAAAATTATTTTCCCAGATTTAATGTTTGGCTTGGTAACCAACCATTGCTACATGCACATGCCAACTATCAAAACACTTCAGATCTGCTGGCACCATCCAATCTGCTTTCATCATTACTTCCTCCAAACCTTTGATAAACAGTTCTCATTATGAGTCAAAAACACCATGAAGAAATAAAAGGAACTGGCACTCCCAGGGTAAAATAACATCAACAGTAACGTATAATTCATGGTCATGCTGGGGGTTTTACAAAGTTTCTATCCCAAAGCTGTGAAACCAGAGTTAGTTTTAATACAAAGAAACTACAAAGGAATATGAAACTACAAAAGAATATGAAGCCTGTATTCTAGTGGGTATTGTCTTTCACATTCATCTTTTTGAACAAGACAATCATTAGTAAATCTCGTGCTGGAAAGAGACCCACTGGAGTATTACTGCACTTAGATTATTATTTGAGAGGCAGACAGGTTTTTGATAAGCCCAACTGAAATGCCCATGAACTACCTGTCCTTCTCCTAGCTTTATATAATCTGTTCTTTCAAAGGAAGAAGAAAAGGCATTCTGCTACTGACATATGAAAATCACAGCTGTTCAGGGCATAAGCTTCCTTAAGTTATAATAAGATCCGTTTGTTTTTCTTTTGTAGTATACTGCAGCTATTTCCAAGCCATACTTTCCCAAGTCTTCAGAGATACGTTATATAGAAACCAGAATCAATTATTTTGCTGAGGCCTACCTAAGTGAAGAATTCAACAATTGCTAGGATATACTTGGTCCCATAAAGAAGTATCAACGGCATTCTCTTTACTAGAATTAAATATTTATGTGTGTATCTTTTTCATTTCACTTAGTCAGCAAGATTCTCTCTTGTGTGCCTTCCTCTCCAACCCTGTGATTTACATTAATAGAAATGTGGATTCAGAAAGAAGATGGAATACTACAAATTACAAAATTGTTTTGACAGCTGAAGTATTGCATTACTGAAAGATTAATTAAAGTAAAACATTCAGAATTTTCTCAGTTAGTGTATGTCTATGGAAATTCTCTGTAACAGTCAATTTCCAAAGTTATTTCTCATGCATGCATGCAATTTTTCTACACTTCTAATGTAACTGTAATGTTGGGAAAAATTATCAGAGGGTAAGAGCAAGAGCTGCTCATATTGCTATTCTAAAAGGTTTTGTTGTGGGGATTTTTAGGCAAATATAATCTTTTAGCAAAGCAACAATCTTACAAGCAGAATGATATATTCCAGGATATTATCAGAATAAGAATACATAAAGTTGTAAAAATTATATCCCTCACCCATATTTTATTTCCCAAGGTATAACATTGCATTTAATATGTTTCAAAAATCTACCTCTAGGCAAACTTGTTATTTCAACATATCCATGTGAAGTCAGGTCATGACACAGATTACCAAGATGATATTCATCTGCTGTTGCAAAGGCTGTGCACTGCATCAGATTCTGTGCCAAAGGAATAAAGATTTGAGTTAGGGCAAGGCTGAAGCAAGATGTTAATATGACAACTGTTTGCTTCAAATTTATTAAGAGAATGATAATTTCCATTTATGCACTGTTCTGTGGTATCATTGCCATGCTGGCCACCTGGCGTATATATACTAACAAGAGCACTTGCTCCTTGCTAAGTGGGAAAGCAAATCACACACTGAGAACAAGCCAGGTTGCACAAGTGAAGTTACAACAAAAAACTCTGTGATAGAGCAACAAAGAGAATACTTCTTCCCTGGATGCCAATCAAATACTTGAACAGTAGAGCTGCACTTGCTGCTGCTCTCCCATCCTTGTGACATACTCGGCTGACCACTGAAACCAGAGGCAGGACACCCCTGATAGCAGTTTTAACATCCATGTTTTAAAGAGAAATGGAGTTTGACTACCCCAGTCTATTTATCAAGCAGAAGCTCCAACCACAAAAAACGTGTTCTGCCATGTACTGAGCTACTGCCAGGGCTGAGCCACTGCAGCACAGAAAGGCACCGAGCTGCCGGGCCAGCTGCAGGTGCTGCACATCTACAGCGTCCCTCCCGCGCCCTGAGCCACGTCCTGCACCAACAGTGTGGTCTCCACTGACACCACAGCTGAACAGTACACCATGGCCAGTCTGTCCCAATATCCCACAATCCTAAATAACTAAAATGCCATATTCAAAGAAATAACTGGAAAAATGATGCTGTGTTGCAAGGAGATATGAGATTTCCATGATTAATCAAACAAGTCACAATAAACTCATCTGCAAATTCTACTACTCATTTGAAGTGTATTTCTTTGTTCTGATACCATGTGTGACCTACAAAATTGTTTTTCAGTACAATGTAGTGGAAAACATCCAGAAAGCAACGTCTCACTGTGGATCAGTCACTTCCCAGCTTTTTGTAACTAATACAAATGGGGATGTAACTAACAACAAATGAACAAAGGAACCGTGCTCATCTGCATGCATTTAAGCCCACAATATACTTCAACCTAAAATCCAAGTCACATTCTTGCAGCACTCATACACTGTCAAATAGCAAGGCTTAAGGAGGTGGTCTGCTCCCTGCGGGGGGGCCTGCCACCAATCATTAGAATCACCACCTCACATTTGAACTTCTCTTTTTCAATGTCAACATTCTATTATCACATCCAAAGCTTTGCTTACACATCATCTTAATTCAGCAACCACTAGCAGAAAATAAGCTTTCAAAGCAATTATAATATTCAGAGAGCAATTTTGTAGGCATATTCCCACAACTGTGCTAGAAGGCTGAATTAACAGTGGGACAGAACTGTGTTTTCAGTTCCCTTCAAGTATCAAGTTTCATTATCACAGTTTCAACTGTATAAATCCATTCTCAATCTCTAAATCACCAGTGCAAATTATGCATCTGAATCGGAAGATTCTTCCAAAAAAACTCTGGTTATTCTAAGTACACATGCTCTGCCATGGAACTCTTCTGTCAAGAGTTAAGGGAGCAAATTCTCATCTTGTAGCTAGTATACAATCTGAAAATCTCTATCCTGCTCTATGCTTCCCACAGTCTATTACTTGGGCTATTCTTCATTTCAAGGCAAATGCACTACAGGATTGACTTTCTGTCTTACAGATGCAATTTTAGTTTCAATGGCTACATTTCTCATTTAGTTACAACCAGAAGTTTTCTGCTGAACTACATGCCTGAAATAGCATTTTGGATATGAACTACTTTTCGTTCTAGTTTTTTTTCTGTTACAATGCACTGTTTCACTTACATATTTACAAAAATCTTGTTTGATAGAGAACATTCAGCTTGGGTATAATTTGAGATTAAGACACCTAAAACACGTGTCCATGGGTGCTGGTGGACATACAAATCTACTCTATTCAGTGACTCAGCTAATCCTAAAATACATGTGTTAAATGGCTGATCAACCTTAATACCATGTTTTCTGCTACATCACTTTCACCTGTAAACTTCAAATACAGCACATGTACTGGTGCTAGAAAGAAACTCAAGCTACTCACCCCCTCCTCCTTTCTGCCTACAGCGTTACTGAGATTCTATTCAGAGCAGCACACAGGATGGCTGCTCCTAAGGACAGCTAAGTACGTTGAAAACTCATTTTCTGTATCATCATGCTCCCAACAACTGTAAAGGCTCACAGAATCATAACTCCCCTTAGTCTATCTCTTCCCCTTTTAGCATACAAAAAATTTTAAGACAGAAAATCTGTAGGAGGAACTTTAGTCCTCACATCACCACAGGCAATCAGTCCTTACCTAAACTGTAGTAAATACTACATCTTTGCCTGAATTTCAAGCTATTTCTATGCTAGATGGGTGTAGCATTAAGAGTTAGCTCAGAGGCTTTTCCCGCCATCAGACTGTACCACATTAACCAAGCAGTGGTACCACTCACTGATGGACTAACTAAACCACTTAATTGCTTTCAAGTAACTCCTCTAATCTATCCTGAAAAACTGGTCACACAACAATTTATCACTGCTGGTGCTCAGCACTCTGCCTGTAAAAACACATGAAGACCAGTGATGGGGAGGATGGAAAGGACCTCATTCACCAAGTACTCTGCAAAAGAGTATCAGCTGTCAGGCCCTCCCAGACAGAAAACACCACAGATCCTCAGGGTTCTCTGAGAACCTCAGAAGTGGTTGCTGTTTCCGGATGCCAGAGAAGATGGGAAGACCCTAATGCAATGGCCAAAGGGCCTGCAATACTAGAGGTAATTTCTGGCCCAGCATTTTGCCATGCAAAAGCTTCCTCAGGAAGTATATTATTATTTCAGTGTATCAGGCAGCATTTTCCCCATTTCTTCACAATGGAAAAAAGTAAAAATAGCACTGCATGTTACCTACAGCACATCTACATGAAAATGTCAAAGAAACTGTTTGCATTCTATGCTGTCATTTAAAAGCCTCAAGAATGTTGTCAATTCACCCAAAACCAAGAAGAATTAAACTCTGAATGTAATGTCACAGCATGACTAAAAAGCTGGAAACATTACATGGTGTTTCAGGACTAATATTTTTCACATTCCTCTTCCAAAGCAACATGAAAATATGAGTGGGAACTAAATTGTCTATAGCTACATCTTTATGTTACGCTAAAGCATACTCCTCATCACACAAAATACTCATCAGAAGCTTAGATATGAGAAGGCAAGCACTAAAACTTTTCTCTGTTCGCATTCAGTAGATCGTGTAACAGACATATTTTGCAACATGGAAGCTATTTCTGGAGGCACAATGCTTGCTTTAGTCTCACCCTTCATACTATTTCACTAACAACACCCTGGAACTTGGCTGTTTAGCCTGAGGAGAACAGTAACATATCTGACCACCAGGATTCACCATGGAAACCCTATAATCAAGTATCCTTAAGCCCTGGCTTGGCTAAAAGCTATCTTAAGGAGATACGGCTACAAATAGGCAGTGTGTTGTTGCATTTCCTCTGTAGAGCTAGGAGTCTGATAATCATGGTGCTATTCCTACACATGAAATGATCTTTCTCAGGTAACACAGGCTACACTTCCACATTCATTTCCCATCTGAAGCTTAATCTGAATATAAATTTCTATACTATTTACTTTCACTTTTATTTCTGTTTGAGTGAAACCTTAAAACTGGGTGCATCTGGATAAGCAAGGAAACACAGGGGAAGTTAAATTATTCTGAAAGCTAGACTTCGTTTCTCAACAGTAAATGTGATTTGAAAGCACTGGTGAAAACTATTTTTAATGCACTTCACCTTTCCACTTTATAACAACCACTTATCTTTCCTCCACTTTTGTTAACACCTTGCAAGTAAGCTTCCATTTTGCCTTCAAAATACCAGACACGCCAATTTCTTTCAAGCTTGCTTGTATTTGCAAAGTTCCAACACTAGTGTAAATAACTAAGTCCTTCTCATCAAGTAAGTATGTTAATTTCATTAAAATGTTCATCTAAACCCGAATCTGAATGCAAATTAAATGCACTCCATTAATGTCGCATAGACTGTAAATGTTACACTTTACCTCCATGTCTGAGAGTGGCAGGTTCGTTCTAGATGGCTGCTTGGTCCTCGGTGCCTTTGGTGGCCTCTTAACTGGCTGGTTATTGGGTTTGGGGACAATTTTACCAGCTGATACAACTGCATAAAATCTTGATGATGTGTTCCTAAGCTTTTTGATCCACTCTGTATTGAGCCTGTAGTTTTCCATCATTGTCACAACCAGACGTCTCGAGGATGAGAAAAAACCCTCCCCACTCTGATAATAAACATTTCTTCCCAAAGTGGATACAGATCCTTGGAGAAAATGCCAGTTCCTGACTTGCACACATTGACTTGGCAACCAAGGGAAAGCAGTTTTCAGGGCATACAAATTCCAAGACTTTGCTGTTCTGCGAGCCTTTCTTTCAACTTCATTATCCAGCTTTAAGAGTAGACATCCAGTTTTGTTAAAGCTTTGGCACTGGCATATTGTTGTTAAAGCATGGAAAGATCTTGTCTGAAGGTGCAGAAGTTTCAGTCTCATTTCTCCACTCTGAACTGTATTTAAAACAAACAAAATCATCCATCAACATTTTGGAAAGAAATAGTATTATTTCTTTCTTATCTAAAAGTGATACTGGTCCAATATTACTCTTGCATGAGTTAGTACTCCTGCAATACTACTCTTGCATGTGTTAGTACTCCTGAGCACATGACATTGGTGGGAATACAAAGATTTTTTTGATCCTGTAGAAACACTTTAAGATCAAAACACATCTGTGTGCTTGCAACAAGTGGTGAAAAAATAGAAGTGGTTGCTGTCTCAATATGCAAGTGGGCATCTTTTCCTTTGGCTGCTCATTCTGCGCACTTTCAGTAACCCCACTGCTCGTGAGCAAGCAAGCACATACCTCAAAGAGGACATCAGATGCTATGAATCATTGTGATATACAATAAAAACAACAATTAGATTACTACATGGTTGTATGGGAATGTCACCTACAGAACACACACAGAGCTCAGCACCAGCTCCAGCTGCTGTGCCATGAACAGCCGAGCACAGATCCAGCCCCAGCCATCTGTCCTGACCACAGCAAGAATGGAGCCGAGTTACAGGCTTGCTCCTGCAAGTAGATCCTGGTATGACAGGGACCACCAGGCCTGCCTGCAGAGCCACCGTGCTGCCAGAAACACAACAGTGTCCTTATTCTGGCAGTTCAGACTGAGAGCAACCCTACTGTATTTACACTACATTGTGTGAGCTAATCAAATAAAAATATTCACGAACAGTAGAGTCAATATCTCAATGGATGTGTTTCAATGGCTGAAAAAACCCAGTGGTAAGTCCCTGCCCTAATCTAGTTTTCTTAATCAAGAACATTTCCCTTATGACACAAAATCCCTCCTCAGCAAGTTATTAGCAAAAAGTCATTAGCTGCCTAGTTCAAAGACCTGCCCATTTCGGAATACTTTTCAAAAACTGAAGGAGGATCTTCAATACCACAAATACATTTAACGTAATAGTTGAAATAAACGTTTTATTTAAAGAGCAAATCATGGTGTGTGCTATGGAACAAGCCCTACCTCCTGACAAGAATTCCTGTATGAACTGATATTGGGATTAACTTTCTATCTTTACATGCTCCTCACTTGTACGTTTTTGCCCAATTTAGAAGTCTGTTACAGGCATACTTACTAGGATAAACTATTATTTTTATTTTAAGCTTGGTGTCTATTTAAAAAGCGACCCTGTCCAGGACAAAGTACATTTACCTTTTTAAAGGCCTATTACCTCTGGATAAAAAAATGCTGACAGAAACTCAGCAACTGCAGCCCAGGTGGTGAAGAGCCAGGGAAAGGGGAAAAGTCCCCGGCAGTGTGTGGTAAGCGGCAGAAAAAGACTCAAACCTCATCCGGGACAAGTAATACCAGGAATGATTTTTCAACTGCGCAGGCTTACAGAAAAGTTACAAGAGAGCTCATACAGACTGAATTCCATCGAGGGGCCTGAGCGCCAGACCTGCGGCACCAGAGGCACCCAGCCAGAGCGGAACATAGCAATCCAAGAAGAAAGCGGGCTGAATGGCGACCACAACAGGGCAGGAGGCCCCACCTCCGAGCAGCAAGCACGGAACTCGGATTTATTTTCCTGCGTCTCTTCAGCACACGGCACACTTTAGCCCCGCCCGCTGCCTCCGAGGCCGGGAGGCCCGGCTTGCTGCGGCACAGACACCGACATGTCGGGTTGGGCGGGGCCGCTCCGCCGACGGGCGGACCGGACCGGCACAGACCGGCCCGCTGGCTCTGCCCGGCCCACGCAGACCGGATGCCTGCAGACTGCCGCCGGGCCCCGCCAGCCCCGGGTGCCGGGACACTCCGCCCCTTCCCTGCCCCCGCACCGCCGCCCTTTGCTCCAAGGCAAACAGCGGCCGCGCAGCCCCCGGCAGCGCCCCTGCGGCGGACGCGGGGGGAAGGGCAGCAGAGGAGCCAGGGCTCCGCTCTTATTGGCTGCGTGCCGAGCGGACGGGCACAGTGCGCCGCTACCCGACCAATCCGGAGGCGAGGCCGCTGTGGCCGTCCCCGCCCTGCACCGCTCACTGGCGCCCCTGGCGGGCACGGAAAGCAGCGCAGCCAGGGCGGGGGGCAGCGCCCCCCCATCCCCGGCCCGCGGCCTCCGCCGCTGCTCCGTCACCCCCGCGCAGCGACACCCGAACACGGGGGGCGGCGGGGGAGCCTGGCAGCTGCCCCGCCAGAGGACATCCTGGGGTAGGGGCAGGCACAGGACTGGGAATCCCCCCTCACACCCGCGGGCACGGCTCGTGCTCGCCCCGAAACTGCGCCCTCCTCGCCAGGAACGTTGTGGGGCCCACCCGCTCGCGGCAGGATCGGAGCCGGCGGGCAGGGCGGGCAAGGCCGCCTCGGCTCGCCCACACCCCTCCCGCGGGCGCTGCGGCAGGCCCCGCCGCCCCGGGATTGTCGCAGGGGGGGCTGCGCACCCCTCCCCTGCAGCAACGCGGGCTCCGCCGCAGTTCCGGCCGGGG
>VZTZ01026377.1:780-13062 GCA_013400955.1 Drymodes brunneopygia | reverse complement strand
GGGGCGGCAGCGCCGGCGGCGCGCGGGGCCCATAGGCGGCGCTGTGGGCGCGGCGCTGCCGCTGCCGCAGTGTCCGGCCCCACCGGCCCCACCAGTGTCGGCGCCGGCATTGTGCCCCCTGTGCAGCTGCTCGGCTCCGGGGCTCCAACTCACCGGGCAGAAATCTCACAATAAAAATCGTCCTCTGTCTCTGGGGCTGGCTGCGTTCTGCTCGTTGTCCCCGTACATAAACGGCGTTTGGAGAAAATGTAAATCAAGTAGATAATGGAGAGCGCGTTTCTTTTTGATACGTGATGAACTTTGGGCAGATATCTGTGCTTTTAGTTTAACATTTCCCAGGTTTTGCATCTGAGTATCTGAGCAGTAGAGGTCGCGTTTTAGCCTCGAATTAACTGCAATTTTCGCTGTTTTGGCTGGGCCAGTCATTTAGCTTTTTCTTCAAGTAGGTACAAGAACCTGACCACTTTGATTTTTTTTCGTTTTGTTTTGGTGCTGTCCACTGCTTTAAAAGCACCTAAAGCTGTTTTCAATACTGTCGTGTTATAACCCCAGCTGGCAGCAAAGCCCCACACAGCTCAGTGGGGTGGGGAGAGGTGAATGGGAAGGGTAAAAATGAGAAAACTTGGCTGCTGAGATAAGAGCAGATTAGTAATTGGAATGAGAATAAGTTTTAATGAAGAGAGCAAAGAGAATTAGAACCAAATAAAAAAAAGTAAGGCAAATGAAAACCATTGCTCACCACAAACTGGCTGATTCCTGGGCAGTGGCTCCCTAGCCAACATTTCGTCCTGGTTTCTACTGCTGAGCATGACACCATCTGGTCTGGAATAGCCTCAGCGTCAGTTAGGGTCAGCTGTCCCGGCTGTGTCCCCTCCCAACGCCCGGTGCACCCTGAGCCTGTGCACTGGTGGGGTGGGTGAGGCAGAAAACGCCTTGGTTCTGTGTAAGCCCTGCCGGCAATAAGGAAAACATCTCTGTGTTATCAACACTGTCTCTAGCACAAATCTAAAACACAGCCCCGATACCAGCTACTGTGAAGAAAATTAACTCTACCCCAGCCCAAACTAGCACAAAAACATTGCATTTGTTTTTAAAAATTGAAGCTATTTCATCATTTACTGGCAATAATAAAATATTGATCCTCTCTTTTTTAGAACCTTTGCCTATTTTACAATTAAAGACAGACTTCCCCAGATTCTCACAAGAGTTATTGATACTCTGCATCGACATAAAAATGAATTTTTTGAAGAACATGGTGAGGTAAGAGTAAGGTCCCTATTTTCCCTGATGTTTATTCCCCTCTAGCCCTTGAGACCCTTTCTCTGCCTTGTTTTTACTGATGTCTTATACAATCATTACTTGTTTCTCTCAATCCTTTTGTCTGTTTTTTTTTCTTAAATAATTTCTTTCTAGTACCTATTTTTGATTAGTTCTGTAACACACCTTTCTGTCTAACCTTTTCCTTCTGATCTGTCCTTTCTGCAACTGCATCACTTACCTGGGTTTTTGTGTTGATGCAGTGTTTGATAGACAGTAACACCTTCTGAACATGACTGTGTTGGCTCTCTTCACCTCTAATAAGCAAAAAGTCCAATCTAAAAAGAACTTCCATATGGAATTAATTTTAAGATCTTGGATCTGAAATGAGCTTTATTCACCAAAATAAACTTTGTTGAATCGAGCTGTGATTTGACAGGGACTCTCATTTGACAATTAAAACATCGCACATTCCATGAACAGTTGATCTGTGTCTCTACAGGAATAAATGTACAGAATAGGAACTTTTGTTCTCCACTTTTTGCAGAAGGGTGTTGAAGCAGAGAAGAGAGCCATATCTTTCCTCTCCAAACTGCGGAATGAGCTGCAGACAGACAAACCAGTGACCCCTCTGGAAGATGAGCTGCCTGATGCTGCACTGTGGAACCAATACCTGGACTACCAACGGAATTTACCAAATGGAAATGGAGAGCCAAGTTGGTTTCAGTCCCCTTGGCTGTATGTAGAGTGTTACATGTATCGAAGAATCCATGCAGCGTTAGCACAGAAGTAAGTATTTATTGGCTTGGTATATTACTTCACAAAACATTGCTCTTTCCCATTTTTATTTTGGGAAAAAGAAAGACAGCTGAGGAGGAAGATAAAGGAAAATCTTAGGCTTTTACCATATTCCTTTTTCCTCATCTTGCACCTCAGAGTTAAAATTAATACCTTTACTTTTAACATTCAGCAGAACTGGAAGCTTATTAATTTTTTATGCTTCTGTTTTGTTGAGTTGGTCTACATGAAAACTCTTAAGCTTGACCTTGCAGACTAATATGAATTGAGATATGAAAATCACGTAGCATTTCTAAAAGGTTTGTTGATCTAGAATTTTCTCTTAAGCCTTAAACACAGAATATGAGAGCCACCAGTCTGTTGGGAATTCTAACTTGTTTTCCTGCTTGCAGTCTGAAGTTACAATTTGAGAACTGCTTCTTACAGCGGTAGACCCATCTTACGCAGCCCTTGTTGTTCATTCTACACCAGCTTCTTAGTTACAGCAATGCTTGCAGACCATGTCTTGCATTGAACTTGGGAGCTGATACTGGTTAAAAATAACTGGGCAGGAAAAACTTGTTGTGCTGGTACCATGGAGGTGTGCCAATACAACGTCATGGGGTAGGAATGAACAGTTTAAGATCCTATTGCTGCCAAAAAAATTTGAAAGCTCCACGAGTACTGGATTTACTCTTAGTATTGCAAAGATGCAAACACAGTAATGGGACTCAGTTTCTACTGGTATGATGTGTAATTTGAACTCCTGTTCCAAAAGCTTCAAGTATGAGGTTGATCCACTAGATTGCACTTAAAAAGCTGAGCAGATACTTTTCATTAGTAAGTTTAAAGTTTCTTGATCTCTATTATTTAGTTGGTCTTAAGCATATGCTTGGATGGAAGTTCAATCATTTGTTGAAAGGTCTTCGTGCAAATATGTCTCATAATAGATCGGTCTATAATTTTTTCTATATCACAGCATTCTCATTTGTTATGGTAATTTTCCAAAATCCTAGTAAAGACTTTTCATAGGAATAATTTCCTATCACTGGAAGAGAATTTGGTATGGGAAGTGCACTCCAACACACACAAACATCTTTGAAATCAGGCCAGCGTTTCTTGACTTTAGTTCACTTGTATGTTACAGTTTTAAATCACTTGTCTGAAGATTGGAGTTCAAAATGCTCACTGTATGTGCAGTTCCTAGAGTTGCTGTGATTGAATACTTGTTCACTTTCAGAATATATTGCTATATAAAGATGCCTTGCATGATGTCTGTTTTAGCAAGATACAACATTGGGCTTTTATGGAGATGTGTGGAAATATAGTATGACAAATTAGAAGTGGAAAATCTAACTAGGGCCTGTAGTATAGTCTGAAAAAGCTGATCTTTGAGCTTCCTTTGCATGTGCTGTCATGAAAAATGTGGGAAATACGTGAACATATTTGTTCTTCTCTTTTTAGCCCACCTATTGACAACTTTGATGTATTTAAGGAAGGAAAAGCTCAAAATTTCTTCGAATCCCAAGAAGCTATTATTGCCTTATGCACTTACTTTCAGGAACTTCTTAAGAACATCAAGGATCTAGATGAAAAGCAGCTTCAGGAGGAACTTTTTAAGCTATTGCAGGTAAACTGATAGTGCTTAACACAAGAATTGAAAATATCTCTCCTATGAAACAAACAAGAATTTGAGGTTATAAAGAATCAGAACTTCATATGGAAATTAAAATGTAGATCTTTTGTTTATGGAAGTGTGATGAAGTCCTGATATCCATACTGTATTGCTGCTGTTCTGAAAAATATTTATATTTTGGGTACTTGTATTAAATGTGGCACTTTTTTTATTAACTGCTGGTCTTCATTGTGTATATGAAAACCCAGCAATTCTTCCTTCAAAACCAGTATCTCTCAAACATTTTGAGTCAAATTCCAGATGATCTTTTTGATATTTACCTATAATTTCTTCAAACAGTTAATTTTAGTTGGCACTTTAAATGTTTTTAGATTTCTTTGAATAAAAAATTAGAAGTCAGTCTTGGTCAGAAGTGGTTTAAAAGCTTTATAACAGTATTATTCTTGGAATATAGTGCCTTTGGGTAGAAACCCCAAAGTATTGTAGGATTACAAATAAGTCCATTAGCTAGAACAGTGCACACCAAGTATTTGATTAATCTTTACAAAGGGCTTATTAGTGAGTACCTAAAATCCATATACCTAGAATACTTACTTGGCTGCATGTAATAAAAAAATAAATCTGCTTTTATTATTCCTTTTCCTATGTTACCACTGATACTTTTCGGAATTGCATTATGGAGAATATTTCTGTTTTGAGCTTTGTGATCCGTGTGTTTATATTGATCTAAATCTTTCATCTTTGTCACTTCTGATGCCTGTGTAAAGATAGAGCTTTGTTTGGTTTCTTCCACAAAATTTTCTCTATGTTGAGATACCTGTACAAGAAGTTGAGTTTTATTAAAGCTTGGAAGAATGTGTGGAGTTAGAACCTTTATTACCTAAACAAAAAACTAGGGAACAAAATCTTCAGTGTATGTGAAGTTGAGAAGAATGTAACTACAGTGAGACTTAGTCAATGCTTTTTTTTCCTTCCTTCTAGGTGTCATTGTGGGGCAATAAGTGTGACCTTTCTTTTTCAGCTGGTGAAGACAGCTCTCAGAAATCTAGTCCCTTGCAATCCCTGGAAAACATGGTACCTTACATCTTAGTGAATGATATGGAAAAAGTTTGGTCACTACTTGTAAATGCCAAAAAAAATAGAACAGAAAGAAGTAATGTTAGAGTTGACATAATCCTGGATAATGCTGGATTTGAACTTGTAAGTGATCTTGTGTTGGCTGATTTCTTATTATCATCAAAGCTAGCTGATGAAGTCTGTTTTCATGGAAAAAGTATTCCATGGTATGTATCAGATACCACAAAGCATGATTTTAACTGGACTATTAAACAACTGGGGTCGGCTAATCATATGTGGATGTCTAGATGCGGGATAAACTGGGAGGGCAATTTGAAAAAGGGAGTTTGGGTTTTCTGTGACCACATGTTTTGGACTTTACCACATGACTTTTCCAGTATGAGTGAAGTTGCTCCTGACTTGTATGCTGAACTACAGAAGTCAAACTTGCTTATTTTCAAAGGTGATCTAAACTATAGAAAATTGACAGGAGATAGAAAATGGGAATATAGTTTCCCTTTTCATCAAGCCTTGAATAAATTTCATCCTGCACCTCTCTGTAGTTTGAGAACACTGAAATCTGACACTCAGGTTGGCCTAAAACCTGGACAAGGTGAGCAAATTCAGGCTTCTGAACCTGACTGGATGGTAAGTGGAAAATATGGGGTAGTGCAGTTTGATGCTGGTCTCTAGTTAAATGATTTGTAATATTCTAAAAGAGACATTTAGTCTGACTTTAATTGCTTTCTCTGTTCCATGCTTGGCTTCAGTAAAGATTCTTTTTTGTTTGCACTTTTTCCTCCCAAGTGATTTGTTGTTTTTGTCCCACAAAAGACTTTAATGTTGTGCAAAAGTTTATAAACTGTCTTTGTATACGTAAATCAATCTGCATTTCTATGCATTTTGTTTCTCTAATGTCCAATGTCAGCAGATCTTTAAGATGAATATTTAGTTGTCCATAATATTTTTTCCTCATCAGTGGGTATGAGTTTAATGAGTGAAAGCTTAACAAGTGAAAAATTTGCTTCAGAAACAATTTCCCGAATGCCACATTAGCATGAATTTACTTACTTCAGAATAATTTGTGCTCCACGTCATTTCATGCGTTGCATGAAAGTTAATGTTTTAGAGAATTCAGAAATTAATTACAGACAGATTCTTACGATGGTTTGAGTATAGTTTGCATTACGTTAAGTGATAAGTTACTGGGTGACAGCTTGTAAACATTCATGTAGAATTGAAAATTAATTTCAATTTTAAAGCACAAGTGAATGTCGCTAGTCAGTTTGCTTGTGGGAGAGTTGTCCCATCTGGTAGGAAGATTACTGGGAGAAAGGACAATCTCATTTTAAGAATACTGAAGATACTGTTTGTTTACAAAGCTCTACCAAAAAGAAGCACTCACAAAAGCCTCCCCAAACAAAAAAATGATTGAAACCCAAGCAGTTACATTAACTGGATTTTAGATTTAATGCAGACTTGATTTGCAGGTGGTCTGTCAGCAGTGTATGTATGAGGTTCAAGCACTGCTGCTTCCTTCTGTTGTGGTAATTCTCTTTATTTTTCAGATGTATTTTTTCAGGGGTTTTTGTTTGGCTGGTTGTTTTTTAAGAAGGCTGCCTTAATTTTCAGGGAGGAAATAGAATCCCCAGTTGCACTGAGAAGTACAGGCTAGAGAGCATATGCCATACAGGCTCCTGTTAACTGGAGTTGTTAGGTGCCCTTTCCTACTCTTCTGCCCTGGTTTCAAAAGCTGCTGCTCATTATGTTCATACAACAAAGATCTATACAGTGGATAAATGTGTTCCAAATGCTGATGACTTTGATTATTTGCGTTTATTTTCTTCTTCTTAAATCTGAAAGACTATTCTAAGGTTCCAAGGTCAAGTATTCAAAAACAAAAATACAAGGAATTTCATGAGGCAATTGTAGGGAGGGTTATAATTTTGAGACCTGGGTTTGCTGCTCTCATCTGCTTTGTATCTTTGGCCTAGTACTCCTACAGAGTGTATTCATGCTCATCCTTAGGCACCTGACTGAACTGCAGAAATTAGAAATCCACTCAAGAAAGCTGAAAGTCAGACTGCTGAAGGTTTCTCTGACTGGAGAGAGTTCAGCAACACTCCAGCTTTAGTGCTTTGATCAAATATGTAAACTGAGCACTGGAGCCTCCATGTCTCATCTTTGAAAATGCTGTTTACTTGTTTTAAATGCGTTTTGAAGCAACAACTTTGGGTCAAGAACAGGGAGATGGAAGTTGTGGAATATGTGGAATGAGAACATCATGCCTTGCTCAGAGAGACTGGGGATGAAAGCTGCTTTGCCTGCTCTCAGATTGTTTGTGAGGTGCTGACTTAATTTGCTGGAGAGGTTTAAATGTGTGTAATGGACAAGAAGAGAAAGTAACTGTTGAGGCCACCCTTGAGGAATAGATTTTCCTCTTACACAATCCTTACACATTCTGAGGAACTTGATTTTGTTTTTTACTGGTTGTTAGTGTCTCTGTGCCCAGGTTGCTTTCAGGCTGTTATTTCTGGGAACTCACAGTGCAGATCAGTGAAAATTATTAATATGAAGTTATGATAAATACAATCCTACAAAATACATAAGCAATTAGGAGATGCAGCGGTGTTTGCTCAGTAACTGAACACGAAGGTTACTACAAGACATGTAATTCTTAGCTTAGCATGTGAATGCTAATGTATGGCATTATGTCATGCTGAAAAAAATAGTTCTATTCTCCAGCTGATTAAAAGTGCAACTTTTCATCTTTTGCCCCTCACAAAGAGAGGCTTATGTGGTAACACACAGTGTGACTGTGTGGCTGTGTAAGGAATAAACAGCCATAACTTCCAAATGCTTTGACTTCTATAGCTGTAATTGCAAAGTGCTGTCTCTAGGGAGAACTGAATATGCAGCATACTTTGATGTTTGTTGGTTGGCTATATTTTTGTAAAATTTTGATTGATTGTATGAGAAAAAAGAAATAACAATATTGCTGTGATGCAGTGTTACAGTCTCCCATGATGCAACAAAGTTGTGAAGACATATTCCAGTGAGGCACAGAGCTCTGCTGATGGATTTGCTACAGTTTACTTAAAAATATGAAATGCTTTTGTAGCTATTCAGTGTTAATTAATTTTTGTAATACAGCTTCATGAAATGGCAACATGAACCTATTGCATTTAGGTGGAATTTAAAAACATAACCTTAAGCATGTGTTAGAACAATAGCATGTACTGTAATATAGCATTTTTTTAACTTGAGTATTGAAGAAAGTTCCTTCTATACCTCTGTATTACAACTGATTGCCCGGAATGCTTCTACAGTATAATTCAGGAACTACTGACTTGTACATATAAATTTTTGAGATTTTTGTTTCATATGCCATCTGAATATTTATGGCAAAAGCCAAAAGCATTTTCAGTAATTCTGAGGACCACAACAAAATGGTTTTTTACTTTTTATTTTTGTCTTCTACCTTTTGAACAACTCTGTTTGTAAGTCAGTTTTTGATGATGATGACTTTCATTGTTGATGAAATAGGAGGAAAGTAATGTCACAGGCACAGTAAAAGGCAGTACACACATCTGTCTGACTACTTGATAAGTTATCATGTAAGATATCTATGGTAATTCCTTATGTATATAAGGTTTCTTAACATAAATTGTTTGATGTGGAAAATAAGTTGATTGTATGACTAGAAGCTTGTAAAAATATTGAAATAAATATATAATTTTGTGCAAGTCAGACGTTGTTGTACCATTTCAGTGGCTGGGTAAACCAACTTAAAATAATTCAGGTCTTAGTTCCTGATTTTTTTTCTTTGCAATAGATTTTATGCATAAACCTGTAAAGCATATTTATTCAATGAGGTTTTGAAAGATATAGATGCAAGAGACTGGTATCATAAAATGTTCTTCTGTAACAAGACAGGGCAATAATAAGGAATTTTCTAACTTTACTTATATTCCTGTTAAGATTTCAAAACCTTTAAAATGATTGAGAATCTCTTAAATGTATTCGGTAATTACTTACTAATATTGGTGCAGCTGATGGTGTCATTTCCAGACTCACTTCTAGAACTGATAGGTGCTCCATGTGTTCTCAGCAAAAATGGAAATATTTTAGTGTTACTCTTGCTGTAACTAAAATATTTCCAAAACACTTTGGTTTACACACCTTGCTGATGTCCCATAAACCCTAACTGTTGTTGTTGAAATAGTTTCTTTGAAGTTCATAGTGTTATTTGCATTCATGGTTAACGACTTGTTCCATGTGAACATTTGTCTCCTGTGCTGTCAGACAGCATAGGAAAAAAGTTCATTCTCTTGCATGAAAATTACTCTATGAAATGGTTTTAATCTAAAAAGAAACCCTTAATTGTGCCTAAAATAAAAATTCCAAAATGGAATCTTGTACAGAACTGTTGGGTTTTTTTCACTAAAGTTTGTTTGCTTACCAGCTTTCTGTTTACCCAAAATTACAGAACAAAAGCTTGTAATTATTTTTATTTAAAGCAAAATATAAGTTGAAATTCATGTAACACTTATCTAAGGATTTTAAAATAAAACTGAAAATGTGCTGGTTAAAGTGGTCCTTTTCTTTCTTTTCCATATGCCAGTGGCAGAACATATGTGAGGGAAAACATCCTATACTATGGACTGTTTATGTTTTCTTGTTTGCTTCTGTTTTGGTTTGTTTTTTTTTTCCTAAAAAAGATTTTGGAAACTTCTGTACATTTTTATTCTTGCTGATATACTCCTATTTCTAACAGCCCTGGAAATAAAAATTCCACTTATATGTATTTTTACATGAATTAAGAATTAGTTTATGGATTAATCCATATTCTGCCTCAGCTTTGCAGTTGTGAATTCTGCAGACATGTTGCAAGAAGGGCTTTTATTTGCAGTGTTTTTTTGAAGTTTAGCTCATCTGGCTTTGTTTCCACTGTGAAAGAAGTATAAAATGTCCTCTTATGATAACTTAGGGTGAATAAACATATTCACTACTTGTGTGCTGGTTCTGTTGTATCACTTTTCAGTAAGTGACATAATCATAATCTTTCAAACTCCCTCTGAAGAAAAACTTTCATCCTTGTAGAAATTTATTTTTCCTGGGATTCCATTTACTTCTTCCAAGTCTAATGAAATAAAAGATCAAAAGCTGAGGTAAGATATATCAAGATATATATTAGGAGCTTTTTTCTTTGCTTTCTGAATGTTAACTAATTGATTAGTCTCACACTACCATGGTAATGCTGATGCTTTCCAAGTGACTCTGATGAAAGGCCTGATGATACATTTCATGCAGTTGCATTTGGAATAGGTTTCAACTCCTATCTCCCACTTCCCAAAAAACTGACATTAATTGCCATAGGTCAGGAAGTGCACTGAGTTCACAAATCACATAATTGTTAATTTTAGTCTAGGATCTGTGTAAAAGGCAGAACCATTCAAGAAAAAGGGTTGGGGTCCAGGAGTGCTCCCTCAAGCTATTGAAGGGTCTTTCCACCTACTTTTCCTTCTGTCCAGTGACTCTTATGTTACCTGTGTGGTGGTCCTGTTTCCACTCATGAACTATGTGTGCCCCTGGGCTAAGGTTAGGGAATTAGGAGAGGTAGATTCCTCTAGACAGTGAAGGGCCTACAGCTTGCTGTGAGAGCTCGAGTATCTTTATGCGAACAAAGAACATCCCCCTTTTTCCATAGCTGGTTGTATTCTTGTTTTCAGGTAAACCTGAATTAGAGCTACACTTGAATGCCTTTGTCATGTATTGGATATGCAGCTTTGACTGCATCCATGATATTAGATTGGCCCTTGGAAGTTTTGCTGCTGCTTTGCTGGATTGTGATGGAAGCATTAGCAGTAGCTAGTTGCCTGGGGCAAATTCGGGAGTTTTCATACATATGTGGAAACCTAAGATCCACATACAGAGAATTTGCAAAATAGCTGCAAGAGCTGAGTTTAGACTTTCAAGGACTCTCTATCTGGTTTAAGTTCCTCAAACTGAAGATGACCTAATACATCAGCAGCGGCTCTCACTTTCACAGATTCTCACTTCTTTCCCAAGCCTGATTAGTTCCCCCATATGTGTATTGCATTTCACCACCCCCTTTGTCCAGGGGGGAAGTCCAGGTTATTTCCTTCAGAAAATTGCTGACCCCATGACTTGTGCATAGCATGGGGACATTGTCATGTGACTTTTGGCTTTGAAATTATTTTTACACATCCATTCTCATTTAGACGCTTGCAGAATATAAACCAGTACAATTTTGAGTGTACTGGGTGCTGGAATTGGGGTTTCAAAACACCGATCAATTTTAGCATCTTGTCTCAACACTGAGCATTTTCATGGAAGGGAAAATTTGTAGTAATTTTTTAATTATATTTTTTGTTTCAAAAATTAGTGTGTCTTTATTAGGTATGTACATTCAACAGATTTGCGTCATTCTTTGCTCTGAAAGGCTGAGAACATCCTTTCTATGTATTTTATGAAACATGGCATGAAGAATTTGATTAATGAAAATGACTCCTTGAAATTATTTAGAAATAAAAATCCCAAATTAACCCTTCCTAAATTATTTCCTGTTCCTGTTAAGGAAAAGGAAACATGAAATTCTTTTGGGAACTCTACGTTTAAGTAGTAGCAAACAACAGCAAAGCATTTTAAAGTGTCAGCACTGTGTAATAAGGTAGTTTTTTCCTCAGTCAAATGGCTTGAAGAGTGGGTATTGCACTTGTTCTTTTTCAGAGTGTTACACGACATTTCCACTTCTTTTCTTTTTTTTCCTCTTTTGTTTTGATTCTTGATACAGTTCATCAGAATAAAGTATGCTCTTTAAGGGCAAATAACTACACAGATCTGTGGTGAGATACAGCTGTATAAGCATTCTCTGCCCATCTCCAAGGTTGTAGAAGCAGCTGAAGTGTAACTCCTGAACCAGCTGTGGCACTGCAGGACTAGCGATGGGGAAGTGTGCTTGAGCACATGCTCAGGGAAGTTAGGACAAAGTTTCATAATCATTTAATCCTGCATCTGCACACCACTCCAGGAGTAGGACAGGTTAGGCTGTAGCCAAATGCTGGACAAATCCAGGATGTTACTTTTGTTCAAATTTGCAGTGGATAGTAAAACGTGCCAGATTTATGCTGGGTTTATGCAAGACCACCAGCACGAATGTAATTTGTCAAAAATACTTCATAGATCTGAATTGCTGAATGAGGTTACCCTGGAGCAGCATTTTGCCCCTTTGTCCCTTCTCTGCATCCCCATCTACTCTGTCAGCACTGGATAATTTTGTTTCAGAAGTGCCCTACTGGGGCTCACTGCTCTGCTGCAACACCAGCATTTCCGTGCAGTAAGAACAGCGGGTTTTGTGGTTAGTTTTTGTACCCCGTGCCGTCCTGTGTGGCTGTTAGCTCACCCTTCACCCGTGAGGATGAACTGGAAGCGTTCCACCAAGGAGCTGTGGTCACCCCACACAGCCCCAGCGACTGTCTTTCCCCTGGCACTCAGCGAGACAAAGGCTGGGGGCTCCTGTGCTGCCCCCCCCC
>VZTZ01026314.1:0-26948 GCA_013400955.1 Drymodes brunneopygia | reverse complement strand
CCGGGAGCCAGCAGCGCCCCTGGCGGCTGCGATCGGAACTGCCCCGAAGGGGAAAGTGCCTGCGGCCGAGAGAGGGTTGTCACTGGGTTTGTGTTCTGTCATCGCTGTCACTGCTGTTTGCTTGTTTGCCTTGTTATACACACTTGTAAAGAACTGTTATTCCTGTTCCCATATCTTTGCCTGAAAGCAGCTTAACTTCAAAATTATAATAATTTGGGGGGAAGGGGGTTACATTTTCCATTCCAGGGGAGGCTTCTGCCTTCCTTGACCTATCTTCCAAGCCAAGCCAATTACATAGCTTGCTAAAAATATCAGATGGATATGACCCAAGGGCGCAGTCAAATATTCTCAGTCCTTGCAGAAGTCTAGTTTCGAATGTCAGGCTTGTATATCCAGAGTACGTTATGCTCTGTCTTCTGCTACACAGTGAGCTTCTTAGCCACAGACTTCAGCTATCTTCCCTCACTTTGAAGATTGTTCATATCCCTTCTACCAATAATCCTGAGATGTTTGCATAAGCACCAAATCTTTCCATGGTTTCACCAGCACAGCCCTATTCATACCCACACCAGTATGTATACCAGAACGAGTACAGCAGTTGCAGATTAAATCTAGGAAAATACTGCAGTATGGTCTAATTTTGCCATCTTTACTCTCATTGCATGGTAACTTAAGACTTAAACAGAAAGCCTGCTGTAAGTTACCATCCATGGGGAATAGGGGTCAGAATCTACCGTTTCCTGGTTTGGGGAGGCAAAAAGTGGTCATTTTGTTTCTTTTTCACTCTTGTTTACACTAAATATATTCCTTTCGCATCTCCACCTTCAGCCTTATTAAATTTTTCTGCTTTGGCACAGTTTTAATACAGACATGTAATGTAGGTTCAGCACAAAGCTGAGAGTCCACAGAATAAAGAAGTTCTGGGAATTATTCTGCCATAGAACTTCTTTTCTCACATGATTCTTCTCTTTTTGCTATGTTTTCTTTCTAGAATCTAGAAAAGAACCCCCTCATTCTTGTTCCCTGGGCAGTCACCTTGACTGCTGTTTTTGACACTCCTTGAAAACTCTCTTCTGTTGAGTTCCAGGACAATAGAGGTCTGTATCTAAGTCCCTCTTTGGCTTTGGATCTGCCTTCCAGTTCATGGTCTATTTTTTGAGTTTGGTGGCAGCATATGGGCTTGCCTGTTTTCAGAGGCCTTTAGTCACTTCCTGTAAGATCACAGTATTACATAATAGCGTCACTGTCTGTGCATCGAAGATCTCTGACCTCGTGTGCTTACTAAAGTGGTGTCACTCATCCTGTAAGGCCACACATTTATAAGAAACAAGAAACTCTGTATTGTTCAGTTCTTCCTATCTTAAATTACATTTTCTCATTCCAGGTATACACAGTTCCACATTTCCAAGTTAGTCTGTTTTATTATCCAGTTCCAAATCACTTCTTGTTTCCTCTGTGGGCTGACAACCTTGTGTTGATTGAACCTAGATTTCATATCTGTATTAAAATTGTGCCAAATATGGTGAACAAATGCATCCAATTGTCTTGGGAAATAGCCCTGTGATTACATGGGAATTACATTTTGTGCTTAATCACAGCTGCAACAGCCTGTCTTAAACAAAGATGCCCTTTCTGTAAAGAAAACCTACTTCCGTTCAAAGACCACTCAAGTACGCAGGGCACAGCTTTTTACTTCTAAATCTCAGCTCTGAAAATCATAAAAGATCAAGAAGTCTCACTGAAGATTAACCTAGAATAAGCCCTCATCTTCCAGTTTTTCTATTTTTATTTTTGCTGTGGTTTCTCCATATTCTTTAAGTCATCAGTAAAAGGAATAGATCTTGATTAATGTCATAGACACAAGTATCCCATGATATCATATTTCTTGAACTGTAGTTTTGGATGCTTGCTGACAATTCCTCTTAGTTGCTATGAAGGCAGATGGTGTTTTTCTGCCTAGAATTCCACCATTCCAGTCTTCTGTTACTTTCACCTTTAACCCTTTACTTTCTGACTCTCATGGTTCACTGACCTTCCTATGTTTATCCAATAAAGAACCTGCTGAAAAACGAGTCTTCTCCCAAGTGTAGTAGAACTTATTTCTCCAAACTCTTAAAGCAAACAGTTGTCTGCAAAGAAAAGAAGCACTCTGTACCCCTTAAGAAGTAAGAAAGATAACATGTTGTCCATTAGACTCAGCACACCCTGCCTCTTGGCTGAAACCAAGCCCAGTAAAGAATGGGGTATGATGATGTGAGTAAACACTGAGACAACCTCGGTGTCAGGAAACCTGGGTGCTAGTGGAGGAGAAAAGACTCAGAAAGGACATGGAGAGGCTATGGAATTTCACAGCTGATGGTAAGAGTGAAGAAAAAGCAGATGGCTACTGGAGATATTAAAAAGAATTACTAGGATTAGGATACAAAGGCATCCTTCATTCATCAACTCACAGGAGACAATCTGTTCAAATTTTCATATTCAAAAGGATTTTTAGAAGTTTTGAGAGGCACTGGAAAATTGGAGCAGATCTAGTTTGGGGGGAACAAGATGATCATAGTGTTGGGAACTTGGCACATGGAGAAAGCTTGCAGGAACTGTGTTTGTTCTACCAGGGGACAATGAAGTTCAGAGCTTCAAAGAATCTTTTATCTAAAAGGTGTTTATAGAGTAGAAGCTGTTCTTGCTTCACAGTGATGGAAAGGGTACAAAATGCTGCCTGGATAGAAGAAAAACATCACAAAGAGCACTCTAAAATATTGGAATGGCTTGCTCAGGGAAGTGGCAGAGTCCACTTTGTTGAAAATATTCCTGTCTTAGTTTGACAACGCCCTGGATAACCTAATCTAAAGACTGAGGGGCTGGATCAGATGATTTCTAAAGGTCTCTTCCAACGTAGACTTCTCTATTATTCTACATCTCATACCAGATCTGAGTTTAGCATAGGGTAAACATTCTAGAATATGGTTAATTTTAAAGGCTATATTAAAAATTAGCCTACATTTAGCACTTCAAAACAAAACGCATATTTTAAAATTATCTCCTTTTAACAAGGGCAAACTATTTGGCAGTTTTTTTAAAAATTGAGAGTTTCAGACCAATGTGCTCAGTTCTTCAGTCAGCCATCCTCCACTCTCACCTCAAACCTCTCTGCTTTCTAGGTAGCTCTGACAACCTGTCTGTCTCAGATGTCTACCTGTCAACCAAGAATAAGATGCTGTGATGCTCCAGTTAACATAAAAGAGTGACTGGGATTAAAACATTTATTGCAAAAGTGATCAGAAAACATAATTTTGTAAAAATTGAATTTTAATTGTTTTGATTGTATTCCACTGTGGCTGGTGTCATTACACACATTTTATTGCTTCTCCCCTGTGATTCTAACTGCCCACACCCCCTTTAATTTTTTTTTTGAGTCCTCCAATATCTCTTTTGTTAGTTTTAATCATCAAGTCAGCTAGCACTTACATTTTACTGCCTCTTATTTCCTACTCCTTGTATTATCATATGTCCTAAAATAGTTCATTGGTTCTCATACCTTACTCCAGTCTTTTCAAATGTTATGTTTGTTATATCTGTAGAATAACTGTGCTTTTGTTCCCTGTTCAAGTGGTGATTCTACAGTCTTTTCTGCCTTTTCTGCAGCTTCATGGCTTTTTGTTGTTGACTCCACTTGAGGATTCATGAAGTTCTTAGAATGATGGAATCATAGAATGATTTGAATTGGAAGGGACCTTAAAGATCATCTAGTTATAACCTCCCCTGCCACTGGGAGTTCTGGTGTCCTTTTCCATCATGCCCAGTCATGTTCTTCCCTGTTGCTATGCTCTTTCTTGTCTTCTTTACTAAAATCTTTGCTCTACTAAAACCTTTGCTCTAATCCTATTGTCATCTTCAGGCCCATGATATGTTCTCAGTGGAGAAGAAGATCAGCAGCAGTCATTGGACAAGATGAGTGGAGCTTCTGGAGGACTGTCTCAGCTGTTGATGACAGTCTCTCATGCTGCTCTCCAGGCCAGGATTCTCACCTTGGTCCAGAGCACTTCAACATCTAATCACCTCAGCTCTCTCCTGGATGAACTCCTCTGTTTACTCAAGAAGAATTGAAGAGGAAGACTTCCAAATGCTAATGCTTCTGTGTCTCCCTGTCCTGGACTAGACTTTAGGTCTCCAATCCTTTTTCCTAATTCATTGAGCAGTGCTGTTTTACCACCTGCCCAGTGATTCTTTCAAAGCCACACTTTTGAATGGCACTTCCTATTTCAGCTTTTCTTCAAACAAAACAATTCAGTGTGATCTCCACAACTGCAACAACTGCAAATTCAGAATAAAATATGAGGCAGCCTGGCACAGCCTCAGTTACAAACTGTCTGGGGACTGTAATAGTTTCGGTATGATTTAGATCAGCCTGAAGATTATCTCAATGACCTCTATCTGTCCAATGGGAACCCCTTCCCTGAGCAAAGGCCAAGGAAATACTTGCATATTTTGCCCTGCCTTACCTGTCTGGTCATGATTCCTCCCTAACCAACCACTCCAACAATAACAAGTGCTGGTGTAGCACACTGTTTTGGTTTTGCATAGTTTGATTTTTGGTGAGGAGCCAAGCCCTGGAAGTGATTTTTTCTGTAGGAAGCTGCTAGAAGCTTCCTCCATGCCTGGCAAAGCCAATTGCAGGCTATCTCTGAACACAGACATGCTGCGAAGCCAGATAAAGCAGTTGGTAATGCCTCTGTGATGACATATTTAAGAAGGAAAAAACCTGCACACAATTCCTCTTTCTTTCTCTCCTCCCAGGGGTGGCAAGGTGGCCACCAGGGCCCTTCCTGGTGCATCAGCCAGGGCCGTGGCTCTGGGGGCCATTCCAGTGCCAGGAGTGGCCACGGGGCCAGGACCATGTGGCTGGGGCCAGCGCCAGGAGCACCCACGTGGCTGGGGCTATCTTGGCACAGTCTGCAGCAAACTGTGCTTGCTTGGCCATTTTTAACTCACTGTGCTGCGGGCAGAAGGGCAGGGGTGGGAGCAGCAGCTTCTCCTTNTCCTTAAAAAAACTGTACCCCATGAACCAAATGGCCCACGCAAACAGGTGTGAGAAGATTGCTTTGCCTGTGGGAGGGACACATGTTTGCAGCAGGTTGGGTGGGACTGCTACTCGTGAAAATTAGAACCACATTGGAAAAGTTCACAGAGAGCTGTCTCCTGTGAGAAGGACTCCATGGCTTAGCAAAAGAGACTCCTCTCCCTAAGCAAACTGAAGAAAGATTTTTAGAAGTGACAAACTGACTAAAAACCCCATGTTGTTTCTCTCTGCACTGTCAGTGGGAAGGAAAGAAGGGCTGGGGGGGAGGGAGAAGGTGTTCTAAAGGTTTCTTTTAGCTCTCATTATCCCCTTTTAATTCTGTTGATAAATTTTTCTTTATACCTTTTAAGTTTTGAGCCTGTTTTGCCCTTAGAATGCTTTCTCCTAATCCTTGTCTCACCCCATGAGCCTTTTGGCTTTTCTTTCCCCCTCCTCTGTTCAACTGTAGCAGAGGAGAATGAGTGAATGGTTTTTAATGGATGCCTGGCTTCCAGCCAGAGTCAAACCCCAACACACACAACCACTGCAGCCAGACTTCTGGGACATTACACTTTGAGTAATATTTTAGCTCAGTTATGATCATATTGCCATAAAAGCAATTGATAAGAACATGACCTCATGCTCTCAGCATCCTACCAGAAAAAAAGATGCACATGTAACTCAGGTTTTCTGTATGAGTCTCAGCTTTCTTACATCAGTCTACTCTGGCAGGTGCTGAGGAGAAAAACCACCTTTGTTAAAATACATGGATTCAGGAATGGCCTGGGAATTAGGGTTTCTTCACACAAAGAAGAGGAGAAAGAACAGAAGATGGTGGGCTGTAGGGCATCTTCTCTTTGAGAAGGGAAGAAGAAATTGTGAAACATAAAGTAAAAAGTAGGTGAAAAAAATGGTTGTATTTATCCAGCCTGTGAGGATGACAATTTTCCTTCAGAAGCCAAATTAGAGAGAAACAGACCTTGACTCACAAGTCTTCAGTGATCTGGCCATGAAACATCACAAGGAATCTCACCTGGAAAAATGATTAAAGAAACTTAGGTCATGTCAAATACAAAATATAAATAAACATATTACTGAGGAAAACAAGGAGCATGTAAGTGCTCAGGATGTTGTACAGGCTCTCAGTGCAACAAAAAATCCGCCAGCCACACGGATGAGGATAGCTTTGCCTCAAGGAGGAATTTAATTTAGGGACTAGAGATCTATGAAAACATACTTTCTCACAGTTACATAACTTTTTGTTTGCTTACTTAGAACTGACAGCATGCTAATTGACATACAATAAATGAAAAAGAATCCTTTCTATTAACTGGTATTGATAACAATAAAATTACAGCATACTCTCATGGAAAACAGCACAAAAATAGGAACAAATGTGACATGAGGGAAAATGACTATTTTCATCTTCTCTTGTGGGAATTATAGTGTAAGTGCCTTTTTGAGATGTTATAAAATGAAAAGTTGGGGCATGTCCAGTTGTATTTAAAAAATCAGGTGAACTTCTAATTCTCTTTTTCTGAAAAGCTAAGGTGAGCTTCTTTTTGATCCAGCCTAGCTCAAACACTGAGGGAAATAAGGGAACTACAGTGCAACAGCTCCCATGTGGCTGACCTCTACCATTTACCCCAATGAACCAGGTTTGAATCTGAAATATGCAGAAAGGCATGATACAGAGACAACAAAAAACTGTAGAGAAAACAGAGTAAAAAGCTTTTAAGGATCACAGACAAAACTTGTTTGAATTTGTTGAGTGCTAGTTCATGGATGCAAGACATGCAGCAATTGAAATTGGGATGGGATTTGACGAAGGGTTATGAAAGGGAAACCTTTCCTGCAGTTTCTGTGCTCATTTTGTGTGCATTTTCTGCTTTTTTAATTAAAAAATAAATCTTGAATTCATGCTCGAGCATTTTAACTTTTTAGTGTGAAAAATTTTGCCCTGATCCAGTGATTTGAGTTGCTTGTATTTAGGCAGCTCCAGGAAAAAAATTCTGGGAAACACTGGGAATAATATAAAATTGTAGTATCACTGTTGAACTATCAAAAAGAAATCAAACTTTCAATATATAGATAAAAATACTGCAACCTACAAAGCTGCTATAATATATCATGTCCAAGACATGTTACATACCCAGTAGTATTTCTGAACAAAGAATCTTTGAAAAGACAACCTTTCATCAGAAATCCTGGTAAACTTACACCAGTGAACACATTAAAATTGTAACAGATGCTACTCTTAAATTGCCTATCTTCTGGTATTTCCTCTATGAGTTCATATTGCCTCATGAAAATATAGCAAAGTCAAAACCAAAAAATCTTGTAATCTTTTTCATGCTTTTGATAATTTCTTTAAATAATGTTTAATTTGCAATAGAACAGGGTATTTTAAACCTTTCTTTGTCCTTCCACCAAGTAGTAGTTAAAACAAAAAGAAAGCAATTGAAGTATCACCTACACAGTAGACAACTCAATTTGTTGCAAGGTAATCTATACATGCCAGGGTATAAAGTGAAGTCTCTGTACCTTTTTTAACATAATTGCTTCTAGGTGAAATTTTCAGTAGCAAAATTTAAAGCATTGTGTACTTTTTGCTATTTATTAAACTTTTAAAAATAAACTGTTTATTCCATATGAACTGCAACATTTTTTGCTTGATGTAATTACATTCCTCTATTATGCAAATTATACCAAAACCACAATTTCCCTTTCTATTCAAACAGATTTTAGTTTAAATACATCTGAATGGGATAGTTCTTGCTATTTTTGTAATCTTTTAAATTGTTTATGCTTTCTTCTTCTTGTCATAGTTCATATGAACTTATTTTAGAGGTATTGTGAATGATCATACACATGAAAAAGCAACTTATTTTCTTAATTTTTTGGTCAGAAAACTTTTTCAGATGATTGAGACTAAGTACAATTTTCTGTGTAACTGGAAAAGAATTACTATTCTGTCAAAAATAAAAGTGGTATTTAAGAGGAAAGATTTATCTTTAGCTAGTTAAAAGCCTTTCAGGAGGATAACTTTGTTGATTACATGAAACATATTTCTTTTTTGTTGTTGCTTCCTCTCCTTCTCCTCAGTTTGTGTATAGTTCTTTATTTTTCCAAATGTTTACTGTTCTTTAGATTTTTAAAAAGGGAAAGGGGGGAAGGTGATTGTAGTATGTCTGTGTTGAGAATTAACTACAACACAGTATTGTTAACAAAGTAACCAGATACTTAACTAACACATTTGATACTCCGTGTCTCAATGAAAAGCTCTTTTTAAATCACAGGTAAAGCGAAGCCAGAGGAAAGGCATGATCTTGAATTACAAAGTGAGGAAGAAATCTGGGTACATGATTTTGAAATATCTAACTGCCCACAGAGGAATTATGCTAAAACTGGACCTAGTTGCAGGTTTAATATCTTTCGCTGAAAGTTGGACCTTCTGAAATCCAATGCAGGGTAGGACTCACAAATGGGAATTTTGCTTTGTGAGGGTGTAATTGCATTGGTGTGGTAGGTTAACCCTGGCTGGATGCCAGATACCCACCAAAGCCACTCTACTGCTCCCCTCTGCAAGTGGACAGGACAGAGAAAATACGATGTGTTCATTAGTTGTGCGAAGGAGAGGAAGAGATTCACACAGAGATTATTGTCACAGGCAAACCAGGCTTGACTTGGGGATATTAACTGAATTTACTACCNCACCTGGAGCTCCTCCTCCTCCTTCTTCTTCACTGACCTTTGGCGTCTCCAGAGTTTTTCCTCACACATATTCTCATTCTGCTTTTATCTGAGCATGCTTATAACTGCACAATAATGTTTTTTGCCTTCTTAAAATATGTTATCATATTTTAAGATATGAGGCATCATAACAGAGGCATCACCACCACTTCTGATCANTCCCCCCCACCCCTTCCTCCTTTCTGGGCTCTACCTGCTCCTCCCTCAGAGGCACAGGGAGACAGGAGTGGGGGTTATGTTCAGTTCATCATCATAGGTCATTCCTGCAACTGGTCAGGGAGAGGAGTCATTTCCCTGCACCAGCGTGGGGTCCTTCCCACAGGAGAGCTTCATGCACTTCTCCAGTGTGAGTCTTTCCCATAGGTTACAGTTCTTCATTAACTGCTCAAGTGTGGGTCCCTTTCCANAAACCTGACCATGCAAACCCATTGCAACTGGTCAGTTCAGTCCTAAGCCTCTACATATCCCTTTACCCTCCACTACTTTGAACAGTATTGCTGTAGTCAACAAGCAGAATTTTATGAAGACCTAAACATTGTTCACGTATGCTTATGTGTGTACAAATTGGCTTTATGGCACTAGGTCTGAATTATATTAGTCAAGATGGAGTTAGAGTAGTTGTCATTTGTTGTATTACAGGACAAAATCTGAAGGTAAATAATACTAATGGTTTAGCAAGGCTTGTGTTCATATGCTACTCTCATGGTGCAATGGTTGTTTACTTGGTGCTTTTGCTTTTATTCCTTTCTCTTAGAGAGTATCATAAACATTGTTAAATCAAGGTGTTTTTCTTCCACATTTTTCCAAGCAAAATATGATCACTTGCTATTATAATGGTGCTCCCTGGTAGTGATTAAATTCCAAATATACATACTATATGTATTTTAAGTGCTGTAACCACATTAGTCAGTTATATTTGTTATGTATATGTATTAATCCATCTCCTCTTCAAGCTGCCTTAAACCTTTTGGTAATGATCCCAATCCCACTAGAACCAACAAAAATATTTTCAGTTGATTTCATCAAGTTTCCAGCCTGATCTGTACCAAACCTGTCTAGGGCATCATAAATACCATGTTTTCTTTCACAACCAATACATTCAGTTTTTTGTTTTCTTTATGTTTCCCCTTCTTTTCAGCTTTAAGTCTTTTCTGTTCTGTTTCCATGAGCTCCACAGTTTGTGCAGCAGTGCAGCAGAATGAGTGGTCGGACTCCTTTGATCTACACAGCCAATCTCAACCTTCAGTTCAAATCTACTATCAGCAGAGAAAAGCATTTATAAAAGCATTTATCCTTACACAGTGCAGGCACAATGCTGTCTGGGGCAGGAGGTACTAATTTCCTACTAGGCTGGGTTGCTTCTGGACATTTAACCCTGGGAAGTTTCTGGTTGCCTACTCAAGATAGTCTGTATCTGTGAAGTTTCTGAAAATCTCCTGAAGATCTCTGAGAACAACATGAATGTGATCTGTCCACACTAACTACAGGAGAAACAGGTAGGAGCAGCAAATGGCAGCCCCCTCTGCTTGCTTTGCTGGTCCCCATGTCCTGAAAAGCCAGGATGCCCACTTCTTCTGTGATGAAGGGCCTAGTCCTTGAGGATCATCAGTACTGATACTGAGGAGACAAAAATCGTGGTCCTTCTTACCTTCTCTGTAGAGCAATTTCAGTTCTCTAATGAGTTATGCCATGGCAACATGCCCTTATTTGATCTGATGCTGTCACAAGGTGATGAAGTTCAGTTTTTCCCCAATGGCTGAGAAATCCAGATGTAATTTTGTGTTCATGTTCAATCCTGGCTAGTTCTCCTCACCCACAGCCCAGTCTTGGCAAGCCTCCTGAAACTCTGTGGGTTAGGCCGGGTCATCAGGCCAACGAGGTCCAGTCCTTCACATTTAATTCTTGAGAGGCAATACCATTCTCTCCCTGGAGGCTATAAAGATATCTCTGTCTTCTGCTGGTTCATTCATTGCAATGTGTGCATAAAAGTGCTTTAAAACAAGTAAATCCAGTTTGAAATTTTGGGTTTTCCCACTCCTTTCAGAATGATAACTTTAGGGTTGTTTGGTTTTTTTTGTTGTTGTTGTTTATTTAGAGTTTTTTTGCTTGCTCCCTTTTTTTGTTTGTTTGTTATGCCACTTTTCTTATTTTTGGCTGCTCCCTGGATGTGGGAGGTGTTTCAAAGAAAGAGCACACATAAAACTGGGTCATCTTTCTCCACAGACTGGAGATGTTTTTATTGAAAGTCTACAGCAGATTCTTAAAATCCTCTGGTAGTCTCTAGGAAAGTGCAGAGTGGAGAAAACATGCCCATAATGCATGTGGATACTTTGAAATTCAGGAACTGGTTCCCTCTTAATTCCTTGGTATCAGATCTTATCTTAAAGATTAATTTAGAATTAAAAATGTAATTTAATTTATTTTCTATCTAGTGTTCAAGTGTATCTGGGTCACATTATCCAGCTTTTCCTTGCAGTCATGAGGACTAGAAACTAAATTTCTTTTAGATAAAAACAGGGTTGTCTTTTCTGGTAATTTCCAAAGTTCTTATTTTCATACAATCAGCTGGTTTCCAGAATTGCACTTCTTTCTATAGCGCCTGAAATATTCTCCAAAGCCAGCCAAATCATGGGAGGCAGACACATCACAAACCAGGGTCTTAGTAAAAATCTATATGGTTATGATCAATATGGATAGATTGCGCATTGTGATCTTCAGCTAAACCACAGATCACGTGCTGCACAGAGATCACCTTGCATTCCCTGACCATGTACAGACCAGGGGATAAACCCTACTCCCATGGGATAATTGCACTTTCAGTAGTATCATGTTCCTGGAGACAGTTAACATCAGCTGGCCACAGTGAAGAAAACAATAAGGGCCATTTAGCTCCAGATGCAGTCCAAAAGTCTGGGGAATGAATGTTGTCCCCATCCCCAGCACATCTACATCTCTCCTCTCACTTCAGGAAGCAGTGTTTCCATTCCTATTAAGCTCATGAAGTAAAGTGATATCACTACACAGGTGAGTAAACAAACCTCTGAAATTCAATCCAGCAAGATTAGGGATATTTTGACCAGAGAATAAAGTGAAGTATGAAACACAAAATCTGCAGTAATTATGGATTTTCTTGGAAGGAAAGAGTTATCTTTTTGCCCCACAAATGTGTAACATATATTTTTAACTGCTTTGTCCAATACCACCTAAAATGAGTAGTGCATCCCCACAAAATGCCAGGGATCAGAAGAACTTTTCTGGAGAAACAGTTTTTTCAGGGACAGGCCCTTTGTTACAGTTGTGACGCATTACTTTTTTTTACATAGATATACAAAGTAGCAGTGATTGCAACATAATTTGCTACATTAATTTTGTATAATATATACACCAGCTGGATAAAGAAAGGATTTAAAGACAAATAAAGTGTAACTGCAGAGAAGCTTAGCACATCAAATCTAACCCCCGGCTGTATAATACAAGTGTTCAGCCAGGGTAGACTCAAGACCTCCATTTCCAGATTGCCTGTGGTGATTTTTTTCAGAAAGATAAAATCTAGATTTTCTATGGCAAAGGTATGCTGTTAGCAGAAGCAAAGCACCATTCCATTTTTGCAGATAATTCCTTCTGTCACTTAACCATGACAATTGCCTAGTGAGCAGCAAAATTGAGATTTCCAATGAAAAGGAAGATTCCATTTCAAAAGGATTTTTAAAAAGACAAACATGTAGTTTTATAGATATATGAAGAACTAAAATTATGCAGTTTTCTGAAAACACTTTAAAGCTGAAGAAATAAGATTAAAAAGATACACAGACTTTCTGTGAAACTTACTAATTCCCATTTTTGCTCATTTATCCTGACGCCTTTTTCATGGAAGGGGGTCATAACAAGGATGACAGTACTGAAATCCTCCTCTTTATTTTTCCTCTGCAAGTATCCAGTGTGATATCATTGCACTGTGTGCACTACTCTCTGTTCTCAGAGGCTGGACACTCTACATAATGGGGGTGAAACATGTCATGGGGCTGTTGCTAGAAAGGATTTTCTCCGTCTATCTTTCTGGTCCCTCCACAGTTACTGAATGTTTTGGTCTCAGTTCCAGATCCATTACATTGAATATCATTACATGGGAACTAAACAAAAATGGGAAATTATTTTTCCATCCATAATTTGCAGAGGAGTTGATATTCTATAGCTAGAAAAATATACACCTAGTATATATAAGAAAAATAAGGGCAGATCTAGATAAATAGAGCAAAATGACACTATTTTCCTTCTTTCTTTCCTTCTCCTCCCTCTACAGCACTCTAGTGTCTGGAAAAAATCTGGATCAGAAAATTATAGATAGATGAACAACAACCTCCACTTCAAAAATGTTTTAATACCCTCAGTTATGGTGTCATGTTCAGAGATTATATTATACTAACCATTATATTAACCATTATACTAACCATGGTTTTTTGCAGCTTATTGTACATTGACTCTGCTTCTAAGCATGAAGGCTTTCTGCCAGTAGAGAACAAATGAAGCTGTGTGGGATGCTTTAGCTTAGATTGGGCTAGATTCAAACCACTCTGCTTGGACAATTTGCCTCATGAAATCTACATCGTACTGCAGTCTGCTAAAGACTCCACTTGCCAGCAATGAGAAAAATGAGTATTTCAAAATACCCTTTGGCCTTCCATTGCCACCCATGAACAAGAACAAAGAAATGGATCTAAATGTAGAAATAATAAAATTCAGGTATGAATACAGTGCAGGAAATATCACAAGATGAAACTTAGGAGAAGACCTTGGGACAAATGTTCTGGGTTTCTTCCTTGAAATTAGTCTGTACAAAATAAAATTATGTACTCATATTATATTGGATATATTTTTTACCCCAGAATTGTCACAACATCACTATTAAAGGAGTAAAGTTCTGCAACAATTTTAATGGAATTCTGACTGTTGCTTAATTATGGCCCTTTTCATGTTGACAGTATTAATTGCACATTGCAGTGTCTGGTTCCTCCCAGGATGAGACCCTCAGCTGCGTGATACAGAAGTTGGAAATATCATCATTTTTGGCTGAGAGGAGAGCAACTTGATAATGTGACAGAACAGATGTGTTTGGCAAAACTTTTCATAATATACACAGACATCTTGTGCAAAAATGTTCCTTTTATTACGTATATATAAATAAATGAGGACTTTGCTGAGGAGTGACCTGGCAAATATACTTGCTGTTGCAAGATACACCTTGCACAGTCCCAAGTTTCATTTGTTTGAGTGTGATCTGTAATAGTCCCCTCGTAGGACCCGTGTACTCCAACAGTAGCAACAGCTTCTAAGGAAAAGAAGATAAAATTGGGAATCATCAAGCAGGGAGGCTATTTTCCTTTTTTAAAAGAGCCAGTGTTGTGGAAACACAGTAAAGCATATTATAAGACTGATCAGTGAGCTAAATTAGGCACACACAAAAATATAGTTTCACCTACAATTAAAATAATTTTTAAAAGGAATATTGAGCTTCCCATATGCACGATACATACACATTTTTATTAGCTCATTTCCAATAACAAGACTCTAATAATTGGTTGGAGAGCAACCTATTACTATTTATAGTAAGAGCACTTGCCAAGTGTTGATAGCCAGTCTCAGTCTTAGCGAAGTTGTGCTGCCATTCTTCTAGTGGCTGCATTGCAAGAGCAAACAGAAAATGAAACTCTAATTATTTTGAGTCTCACCAAATGGTTCCCTTGGAGACAACATTTTTCTGATGGGTTACAGCAGCTGCATACCACAGGCCTTTCCAGTAGAGCCAAGCCTGAGATTACTAGAGTACAAAAAAAACCACTGTGGGTTGTGAGAGGGGGTTGGAATGGGTCCCAAATCGACCCAATCATTATGGCAGACTAGTTACACCCACCCCTTGGGGTCAACCTCCAGATCCTCACTGAGGTCTGTATCTCAGGTAGGTACTATCTGTCCTGGTTGTTGGGGTCATCTGAATTTTGGATTTAAATCTACTTAATGAAAAAAAAAGAGACGGAAATCTTGGGGTACACTTCTGGTAGATTCTGGAGAAAAGGCCTCATATAGCATGAGGTTCAGACATGAATCAACACACATACCATGGCAGTATTATGATTCTGCAGTCAGTGAAAAGAGTTAAATATCTATGGGGTTGATTTAAAGCATCCAAACTAATTGTCTAAAGCCAAACAGTGTAAATACTCTTTAAAAGAAATGAGGGGAAGTGACTTTAGATTGTTTATATTTTCACTAGGAAAGACCGAGCTAATAATTTTTCCAGTAATTTATAAACATTACACAGGTGGTTTTAAATTCCAGAAAAATACTGACAAGGACAATTTAGCATAGGAAAAAGCCATATTAAAAGTCTAGAATCATGAGTTTGCCCCTTTCATATCTGGCCTTCAGGAACATAATGCACTTTTTTTGTTTGGTTTTTTAATTTGAAAGTATGTCAAAGATCTCAGCTTACTAAATTAAAGGTGAATACAAGTAATCTAACAGAACTCACCTATCATTCAGGTAGCATCTTTAGATGCTACACAGTAGCGGGGGAGATGTTAACTGTGGTCACATTTCAAGGAGAATGATTTCTCCTGGGGAGACCCAGAAGTTCAGTATTTCTCATTTCCCATTCTAACATCCTATCTTTTTTCTTGTCACACGTGGCATTGCTATGTCTGAAGTCAGCTGAAAACTTTTGTTCTTGTTTTGTGAAGTGTATGGTTTATAAAACCTGTATTCAGCTGAAAGGATCTCTAAGGTCATCCAACACTATACCTCTTTCTTGTATTTTTCCTTTTTTGAATTTAGCAATGAATGGAAACTTTTGCCTCCAAGGTAAGTTTCTCATGTTTTGTAATTAACACCCAGAACTTGCATTTTTTTGAAAGAAGAATAAAGGCTGCAGTCCATTACCCGTCTCTTGGTACACTTTGCTCTCAATTTATTTTCTTTTCATTGAGACCTTACTTTAAGCAAAAGTATTGGTGCTGAGGACAGAGTGCTGCTACATGAACACAGACCACTTTTCTTGGTTTTTGTATACATTAGTAAATTCTAGGAGATCAAATAGCTCACAGAGATGACTCAAGATACCTCATAGTCACTGTTTCAGGCTCAATATAACATATTCAACTATTCCTTTTAAAAGGCAGTCTCAGGAGCCAACAAATGTGTCCTTGAATGTTAAGACATAAAACGATTTAGAATAGAGGATAACTACTGTATTTGCAAATAAAGTGCACATTTGTGTATTTCCAAATAAGGGGCTAATTGTAATGAAGTAGGAATCTGAAAACACGGAACTGAAAGCTCAAAAGTAGGGACAGTGTGAAACTGCATTTGAATAGATAACATGAAGTTAGAAGCAGAAAAAAAAGTTATGAAAAAGGGAAGTTATTAATTCCATCTTACATAATAAAATGGAAAAAAATGAATTTATGGCATTCCACGTTGTTATGCAATAGCTACTTGAAGTTTTAACTAAAATGTAATTATTTTAAAATATTTTTCCATGTTCCATTTCAATTAATTGTTACCTAACAATTAGAGTTCATGCCTGACCAGTTCCAGAAAAAAAATATTATCCATGGTATTCCTATCACTAATTACTGCTTTTACTGTAAGTATTATTGTTATTGCTCATATCATAATAAAATTAAAGTTTCAGCATGAATTTAAAAATCCATTTTTAAATGTTCTTCTTTTAACAGCTGGGAACAAAACTCCAAATAAGCCACTCTCTTTCCCTTCCCCTTCTGGTAAGGGAAGGACAACAAGGAAGAGGCTATGGGTTTGAGATAACAATTTAGTAAAAGCAGAAAGCAATAGGATAAGACGTGGTAACAGCATCAGTATAAATAGCAAAATTCTAAAAAAGAGAGGGTGTTTTACCCAAAAAAGGATATTTACCACTGGGAGAAAAAGAACCCAAGTTGGTGAACACTCCCACAGATTGCACCCCATTGTCTCCAGACATATGTAACACAGCCACTGAAGCTGCCATGGCTAACATTTCCCTGCCCAAACCAAAACCAATGGAAAGTAGGGACAAACAAAGCTAGGTGGTCTGAACAGAGATTGTGCAGCCTTTCTAGGGGTGGCAGAGGAACCAGTTTGGCAGGGTTAGAGGCAACAGCTCCTCCACTGGAACAAGCCAAGATAGTGGCCTTGCAGTTCCAATGCACCAGCTTTTCCTGCTGAAACCACGTGCCCAGTGGTACCCAGAATAAAAAACCTGGTCACACCCACACCATGCTAAACTCTGCTCCTTTCCTCTGTAACCAGGATAACTTAACTTGTAAAAGTGACAAATGGAAAACCTGTGAAAAATATGTAAATGCCTTTACAAATTGCCATGGGCCACAAAAAGTAAATGCCTCAGAAGCATACCAACAGTTCCGCTAAAAAATATAAATAATCATTCCCTGTCTGCAAAGGTTCATCAAATAATAAATAGCCCTACTTTACATCTCAGTGTTAGGGACAGAAGAAATATATAATCATTACAAGTTGCCTGCTGCCAAAGAATCTGTGATTTTGACTTGATTGCATTCAGTGTGAATAAAAGGAGAAAAAGTTCAAGTAGAAATACAACATATACATCATGTTTTCAAATTGCAAGTCTGATGGGTAGACAAAAACTGAAGGATATGTTGGAGAAGAATTTTTAGAATTAAAGATGTGAATGAAAGTTAAGTGGTCTATATTTACACAGAAATTGTAAGTCAGCAAAATATTCTGATTACACAAGAAGAGCAGGCAACAGTATTTTTTGGATGCTAAGTGGAGAAGTGCTTACATCATACAAAAAAATTTAAAGTTACGTTAAAGTACATTAACAAAGAAAATTAACTGCAATATATATGAAAGAGAATTTTTGTGTAGGTCACTGAAAATTTTAAGATATCAAAAGGAGATTTATGATTTCTTGACAGAAATAGATAAAAAAATTTTTAAAAGACTGACATAGATGTAAAAGTTTTTTAAAAGTACACTGGGAATGAAACATACCCTATCAAAACTGGAATTCTATTAGCAAAGAGTTGTGATAAGCCTATTAGTAGACAGGTATCCCAGAAACAGCCAAAATAATTTCTGTTCTCCATTTGGAAATAGTAAGGACATTTTTATTATGTAAGAATATCCTTAATTGAGGTTAATGAGTACTTTCCAGTCAATTAATAGACATAAAAAACAGACATTAAATATTGACATCTGTCAGTAGGCCTGAATAACTTTAACCCAAGAGTCATAAAAGACTTCCCAGGTGAGAGCACCACTGATGTCAACTTTTAATAAACTTTGATATATCAGAGAAATTCCAGAAGACTGTGAGAATATTGCTGGGCCAATATTCAGAAAGGGCAAAGGGCTCTACTCAAGTTAACTTGAGCCAGTGAGGAAAATAGCTGCTTTGGGAACCAGTTAATAGGGAATTAAAGAACAGCTCACAGGAGATTAGGGAAATTAATTTTTTCAAGCAGACCTAACTTCTGAAGAAAATACTAGTATTAAACTGTTCTTGTTTCCATTAACAACCCCCAGTGAATTAATGGTAAATGACTAGTGGGTGGCTGTTAAAAAAAAGGCATATGAAAACACGGATTTTCTGCTAGGACCTGAAGGGAAAAAGAAGTGTGCTTGTCAACATTTTCATCAACTAAATTCAGCTCAAAAATTGCTGGTGACATAATAAATACTGATGAGGTATCAAATAAAGCACTCTGCTTCACTTAGTGAGAGGGATCAGTTCTGATGTTTTAATACAGATGAAAGTTGCAGTGTCTGCAAAATATGGGACCGGACCCCAGCCAGTAGTAACTAAGCAAAAGATTTCAGTGTCATACTGAACTCCAACACTTCTGTGACAAGGAACAGATGGTGCTATCCATGCAGCTATAGCATAGTACAGGGTTAAATCATGTCAATATAGTTTAGTTGTGGGGTACTTTTAAAGAATAAGTTGCTGAGTCAGAACTGGAATAGAAAAGAGCTCTCAAAAATATTTTTATTCAGAAAATAATGCTTTAAAGTGAAATGCCTAAATAATGCATCTACTCAGTTTATCAAATGATAAATTGAGCAGGGACTTGACTAGAGTTTGTAGCTATCTCCTTGCAAAACACAGGCTGGGTGCTGAAGGGCTCTTTAATCCAGAAAAGAAAAGCATAGGATGGACCAGTGGCTGCAAACTGAAGTAAAACAGATTAAAAAGAGAATTTAAACACCATCTGTTGCCACGGAGGCTGATCAATCAGACAAATTACCAAGGTAGGCTGTAGGATCTTAATCTCTGAGATGAAGACCAGGTGACTTTCAGAGATGTGCTTCAGCTAAACACAACTAAGAGTTTAGACAAAAGGTGGGGCCTTTGAGCTCAGCACAGGAGAGAACAGATGAAGTTCAGTGGCCTATGATGCTCAGAAGGTCACAGTGGTCCCAGACTTAAGCTTTGGGAATTTATGAGTCAATAAAGTAAACATACTTGTCATCTCAGCTGCAGTTACAACTGAGGTAGTAACACACATTTTGACTTTTATGTTATGTCTGAAATTTGAAGGAGAGACATAGCCTAGGAAAGTGGATTATGGGAAAGAGATACAAAATTTTGGGCCTCAAAAATTATCTATATATTCTTCCAAGTTCCTCTGTGGCTTCCACTTCAGGACTGGGGTGAGTTTAAGAGGCAGTTGATCTGAGCTATTTTTATCACATATGATTCCCTGATGTCTTATGGTGTGGTGCTACTCCCATAAACCCTGGAAGAGGACTTCACTAGCACTTGAGCCCCTTGTGTTTCTATTCTCTCAAATATGCCATTTCCATGGAATCTCAGCACCTGCACCTGCACTTGAAGGTGGGGTCTTTCTGCACCCTTCAGGTGGGCAGACATGAGTCCATCACTTCTTGTCCTTAGTCCATAACTTAATTGACTTAGGCATTTCATCTGGAAAGAAAAAAAAAAGGCTGCTCATAAGATGTCTGTGTCAAGGCTTCAGATGAAATTTCTCAAAATTACACTAGGTATAATCTTGTGTACACCTTCTTCACTTTGACCTGCCTGTCACCTTTTGTCTAATTAGCATCTACTAATATTTCTTAAACATATTATAAAGATTTCTAAGTAAACTTTAATTCCATGTATCCTGAAAACAACTGTGAATAGATGAACCTTTTATAATTACAATTATTATTAATTTGAGTGCACCTCTCCTCTAGCTTCAAGACTGGGGCACAGAAAACATCTTCAATGAGACTTTTGTAGGGGGAAGTTATCCCAAAGCTGTGGAGTGGACATTGAATCTCAATGAGGTAGATCCCCGTTTTACTCCTCAGCTTGCTTGGAGTAACTTCCTTGTAGTAACACCAAATCTCTGTGTTGCAGGAGAATTTTCACACTCCTTTTATCCCATCTCCAGTTTTCCTCCCTTCCTAACAGGGATGCAGAAACCCCAAGATGTCCCCCAACATGCTTAGAACGACAGTTTTAACATCCAATTCTATGCTTATTTTAGAAGAACTGAGTTGCATATTTTCCTGATCATTCTGTAACTATTCTAAAAATAGAAACTCAGGACTTTGTATTCCTCACCCTCTCCTGCCCACTATAACTGCAAAATCAGCTACACAAAAAATGAACCACATTGTGAAAGACTTCTGAGAATAAACAAGATAAAACTATGTTGAAAACTGCTTTTCACCAGCCTTTAAGGCATTAGGATTTTGATTCTTGTTCTCGTATTAGCCTTGAGGTGTTGGTAATCTTATTGATCCCAGAATTAGTTGCCTACAGTTCCCCCCAGTAAAATTACTTGGATACTCAAAATCAAGCAAGCGCACAAGTGTTTGCAGAACGAGGCCCTTTAATAAGTAGCTATTCACTTGACTGCAAGAGCATGGAATGAAAAAATGATTCATCAGCCCTCTGAGGGCAGTGTACATCAGCTCTGTGTCTGCTACTGTGGAACATAATCAGACACCAAAATTGCAAATGTCCTTTTCTTCTCAGTTTCCTCCCTCTTCCTCTCAGAAGAAGAGGAGTCCTGACATTGTGACATTTCTTTGTGCTCTGACCATTGTCGTTTCAGACATCTGAAAAATTTCTCTGAGGAGATTATGGGTGGTCTGGTTAATTAGTTTTTCAGTCTGACATCCCAGTACATCAGCACAATTGCTTTGTAAAGGGAGGTCACAGAAAAATTACACTTTTTGGATAACACCTGGAGGACATCAGCAACACCAGAGCATTTATAAATGTACAGTTGTGGGCACACAGAACAGGAGAGCTTACTCTGAGAGTCTGTACTTCTGGAGGACTGAATGTGCATGGGGGCATCCCTCCACAAATATACATTTATTTTTGGGGATTTTACCTGGGCACTAATCTTTTGTGAGGATTATGCTTGCTTGGCTATGAAGCAGAAAAGGAGTGGCCCACATGTCAACTGATCAGCAAAGGCCTTCATCCTCATTTCTCTTGCAACTTTTGCAGTTTTCATGATTGTCAGTTTTGCCTGAAGTATGCATACTTTTGCCTGAAGTATGACATGAAATATCCCTCTTCAGTTACCACATCAACCAACTCCTTTCCATACTTTCAGCTTCCTTTATGAAGTATCTGATCCCCAAGACAAGTGCAATCTTAATGAGGCATATTTAAAATAAAAAAGTTCATGCATTTTTTAAATCAAGTTTTACTGCACAAACTCCCAGCAAACAATTGCTTGTTATGTATTGGTAGGATTTTTGTGTTTGCTTTGTATTTCAAAGAAATGATCCAAGGTAGAGTTAGTCTTTGGTTAAAATCATGCCATAAATATGCAGGGTGACATGTTATAAATGATCTGATGGCACATAAGAGGATCTTATAGAATTATTGCCTAATTTCTTATTATATATCTTCAGTGACCTGATGTTGTGAACATTTAGCTGGAATCGATATTTTACTTTCTACTTTCCAACATACAAAGCTCCTAGGCAAGGAAAAGTCCCAACATACACAGTTCCTAGGCATGCCATTTATTTGCAGCTGACCTTACTCTTGTCCCTGGTCTGGGGCAGGGTGCACTGACTTAAAATGGACTTCAGTGGGGTGGCACAGATACCTGCCAGGGGCTCATTAAACTAAGGATGTTCATCTGGACTCATANTAACATATAAATTTTAAAACTTTCATTACCAGTGAACACTGAAGAAAAATTGTCTTTGCATCATGAAGGTTCAAAGAAAAATAAGGAAGTTAAATTATTTTCATCAACTGTGGTTGTATCTGCTAAGTATTTTCTAACCATTCTGAAAGAAAAAAAGAAGACTAACTCACAGTGAATAGAAACAATAATGATCAGTAGCATGTGTTGCATGTTATTTGAATGGAAANTTGCTTTGTAAAGGGAGGTCACAGAAAAATTACACTTTTTGGATAACACCTGGAGGACATCAGCAACACCAGAGCATTTATAAATGTACAGTTGTGGGCACACAGAACAGGAGAGCTTACTCTGAGAGTCTGTACTTCTGGAGGACTGAATGTGCATGGGGGCATCCCTCCACAAATATACATTTATTTTTGGGGATTTTACCTGGGCACTAATCTTTTGTGAGGATTATGCTTGCTTGGCTATGAAGCAGAAAAGGAGTGGCCCACATGTCAACTGATCAGCAAAGGCCTTCATCCTCATTTCTCTTGCAACTTTTGCAGTTTTCATGATTGTCAGTTTTGCCTGAAGTATGCATACTTTTGCCTGAAGTATGACATGAAATATCCCTCTTCAGTTACCACATCAACCAACTCCTTTCCATACTTTCAGCTTCCTTTATGAAGTATCTGATCCCCAAGACAAGTGCAATCTTAATGAGGCATATTTAAAATAAAAAAGTTCATGCATTTTTTAAATCAAGTTTTACTGCACAAACTCCCAGCAAACAATTGCTTGTTATGTATTGGTAGGATTTTTGTGTTTGCTTTGTATTTCAAAGAAATGATCCAAGGTAGAGTTAGTCTTTGGTTAAAATCATGCCATAAATATGCAGGGTGACATGTTATAAATGATCTGATGGCACATAAGAGGATCTTATAGAATTATTGCCTAATTTCTTATTATATATCTTCAGTGACCTGATGTTGTGAACATTTAGCTGGAATCGATATTTTACTTTCTACTTTCCAACATACAAAGCTCCTAGGCAAGGAAAAGTCCCAACATACACAGTTCCTAGGCATGCCATTTATTTGCAGCTGACCTTACTCTTGTCCCTGGTCTGGGGCAGGGTGCACTGACTTAAAATGGACTTCAGTGGGGTGGCACAGATACCTGCCAGGGGCTCATTAAACTAAGGATGTTCATCTGGACTCATAGGTTTGACTCAAAACTTCCTTATATTTATGGATTGACTGTGGAACAACATAATTATATAAATGTGTTTTTATGTCCAAATCAAGGACACAGACATAATCCTTCACAATGTTACATAAAACCAACCATACTCAATCAGTAAAAATGCAAACCTATTTTTATGCTTTTAAATAATAGTCTTTACTTAACAAACATGTTTGGTTTTTTTCATGCCAGATGTTTTTTTCCGTATTTATAAAACACAGCCTCTAAAAACAGTCCTGCTTTTCTCTAGGTACAAAATACAAATTATAATTCTTAACTCTTATTTTTGGGGGGATTTTGAATAGATATTGATCTTTCAACAGAACAAAAATATGTTGAGAATTATTTTCTTTCTTCATGCTTTGTGCTATCTGTAGGGAATCCTTTGCCAGTATTATTACTAAGTAATGGATTCTGGACATGCATACTATAGTATATTTTGTGAATACGTAAAGGTAAATAGCCAAATTTCCAAATCTATTGTGNAAAAAGTGAGAAACTGTATCCCCATTAGCATATGAATACTTGACATATCAAATTGGTTGTACAATAATAGAGGGACATTTGCTATTGGTGTATGCACACAGACAAAGCAGCCATTTTGGGAGAGAGGGGAAAAAAATAAAATGAAATGGTGTGGGTGTTTAAACTATTGTTTGCCTCTCTGGTTTCACATGGCAGTTTTGATCAGGGCAGCCAGGCAGAGGGGCTGGAAATTCCTATTCCTGAAAAAATAAAACCTGAGCATGCAGGTTAAACGTTGATACAAAAAAAAGACGTGTTAAATTTGTATTCAGAGGGTAGTAGATGAGAAAATGAAAGCAAAATACCAGTCTCAAATAAGCAATTTTGTGTGGTCTTTTTATGTGTGCACCTGGGGCAGGGAAGTAGAGAAACAAGGAGGTTGTACAGAAGTAAACCATTGCCTATGTACAGTTTTATTTCATGGCAACAGCATCACAGGCCTTGGGTCAGATGTGTGAAACTATTTCTCAAAGAGGCTGCATACATAATTGAGGCCCTATGAAGGGTTCTCAGTTGAAGTTGCCAGGCTACATTCATTCCGAGAGCAGAGCCATTTGTTATCAAATTTAAATTAACTCTCTCGGCACTGGGTACACAGTTTGAAGCATGGCTTTGCAGACCATACATGCTGTCTGAGGGAGAAGGAATGGTGCCTGCTCACCAACTGTAATGTTATTTTGCAAAGGATGGAAATCTTGCCTGTGTTTAGGCCTGAAAAGCACTAATCTATTACCGAAAAAAAGGTTTATTTCTAAGGTATATCTTTATGCTTTGTTTTCTCTTAGAAGGCACAGTGACCTTATTTCTTCTGTTCTTTTCTTTTCCTTTTAAAAAAACATAATGATTTCAGCTTTAATTTGGGGAAAAATTAGCAAATCAATATTTGCAGCTGTTTTTCTGCAAGCACACTCTGGCTGCCTTCACCGATATATATGTATATATATATTTGCTTTTTCCTTAAATGGAGCTTCAAGTGTTTAAACACATAGATTAGCAACCCAAGATATTTGTATTTTTCAGACCCATAACCTGCAACAGCTGAGTATGACCCCACAGCTTCTACTTGCACTGGTAATCCTTACAGGTGTAACTGCAATGTGACTTTTCTCATTCAAGAGTTACTTATAAGAGAAGAGATAGCACTAATTGTTAACAATTTTTTATTTACTTAGTTGAGCATTCCAGTGTGTCAAGTGCTTTCCAAGAACAGGAAAAATGTCTGTGCCCCTAGGAGGTCATATGGCTGTCACACACAAGACACGGGACTTGAGATGCCATCTCTTAAGTAGCAAAGGGCAGCCAATAAAAACAAACACCCAGAATGACAAACAGCCTTTCATCATATGTAGTGGTTTGAGTTCGGCAGTCGCAGTTTCTGGCAAACCGCCAGCACACTTAGCAAAATTTGCCTGATTTTTGCTGTGAGGTAAGGATCAGGAGTAGGCAAAGCAGGCTCAAACTTTAAGAATATAAAGAAAGTTTATTAATAAACCTAAAAAAGGGGGAAAAAAACAAGAAAAACCAGAACAAAACCCTCAGACCACCACTACTCCCCCCACCTCTCCATTTCTTTCCCACTGACAACACACAAAAAGACAACACTTTGACTTTCAGTCAATTTACCACCTCTAAAATAGTCTTTTCTCAGTTCATTTAGGGAGAGAAGTTTCTCTTGTTTATACCATGGATTTCTCTATAAGAAAACACAGTTTTCTTCTCTATAAGAAAAACCAGTTTTTATGGTTTCAGCCTCACAACCAGCAGCCATCCAGGAGGAAAATCTGCTTGTTGCGGAAGATCCCCCCGACACCAGCAGCCTTCCCACAGCCACTACGGTGGGTTATGACAGTCCATGGGGTACTCTTTTAAGGATGAGCAGTTCTATTACAGCAGCAAAGAAAATCCTCTTCTTCTGTTACTGGTAACACAAGTTACCTGTCTGCTCTCCTGGCAGCACAAATTCTCCAGCATTTCCCAGGAAAAGGGACAGGTCACAGCCTCTTCTGTGCCTCTGCTCAAGCTTCTCATCAGGCTGCATTTACTTCAGCATCTACTTATCTCTACACAGGTGCCTTGGCTCACTGGCTGCAGTTAGAACATCACATCCCCCTTTGGACCATCTTCTCATATATTGCAGGGAATATTTTAGATTAGTCNGCCCAGTCTTACTGGAGAGAGAAAGCAGGGACCCGCTTCTCTCTGAAAAGCAGGAAGGCCAAGAGGAAGACTCTAAAAAAGTTCTCTGATTATATGGGGTCTTTTTTCTTGAAGGCGGATCCACTTTTAATTGGTTGGCATACATATCAATAATCAAAACTGCTTGGTTATTGGTTCTCTCTCTCACGAAGGAAGGAAGTTTTATTACTTCCTGCAGCATGGGTCACTTCCAAGATTTTGACCCCTCCTAGGCCAACCCAGGAGACCATAGCAACCTGCTTTCACTGGGTTCGTGCCCTACTGCTACTGGCTTTCAGTAAATGCTGTAACAGTTGAGTGCTAATAGCAAATTACTTGTAGAAATCAAATTTCATATGCTGGGAAGGAGTCTGCTTGCTAGAAACTTGGTGCCCATCCTTGATGGAGATGTAGGACAGTCCTGAACTCAGCAGGACTATACCTATGCTTGAAGGGGTCACATTCCACTGTGGGAAACCACAGGGAGTTCTTTCGAAAACGGATGGTCAGGAGTGAAATTAAACCAAATGAGGCAAACCTTGTGTCTCAGAACAGTTTAATGGTAATGAAAACGAGAAGGGAAAGGAGTTGCCCAGATGAGAGAGGGGTGGAAAAGAAGGGAGTTGCCCAGATGAGAGAGGGGTGGAAAAGACAGAAAAGAAGGAAGGAAAATGGAAAAGGACTGGGGGAGAGGAGAGGGAGAGAGAAGACAGAGGAAAATAGGGCATTACCACCAGTGAGTCAGGGAAGTGCTGTTGGCGTCCAGGCGGGGCTGTGTGCTGGCTGTCTGCCTGTGGACAGGCTGGCTCCTAACGAGCCTGTGCAGCTGTCAGAGAGGCGTGGATTCACAGGGGTGGCTTCACACATGCGGCTCCCACGGTGACGACACGGTGGTGAGCAAGCACTTGGACGAGAGGTCCAGGGCCCTGGACAGAAACCTGGCAAGGGTCATGGCAACCGGTCGGATCTGGGCAGCAGGGCGGCTGGATCAGTGCAGCAGGGTTGAATGTGGGCAGCCCAGAGGACACGGGGGCGAAGCGGCA
>VZTZ01026287.1:0-12854 GCA_013400955.1 Drymodes brunneopygia | reverse complement strand
GTGTTGCTCAGCTGGCAACAGAACTNAAAAACAAGGACCATGTTTACAGAAAAAGCACAGGAAATTACAGTTATGGTGTTACAACTTATGGGGCCCTGTAAAACCAGGTTGACCCCTCTGCTGGAGACCCTGCCGTGGCTGAGTGCTCAGCTCTGAGGTGCTGCTCGTGGATTTGACAGCTAAAAATGGAGATTTGTGCTCAGTCAGCTTTTACACCCTCGTTTGGGCTGGCTGGGGATGTGTGGGTTAGTTGGCAACAGAAGAAACACGTGGGTCACAGAGCAGCAGTGGTTTCACCAGGCAGCACCGACCAAAAAACTCTTGCCCTTCTTTATTTACCTATTTTTATAGGTTTCTAAGGACAGTCAAAGATTGGTGAAAGGGGTCAACACCCCTGAAGGTTTACAGGACAAAGACGTGGTCAATTATTTTTTTTTTACCATCAGGGAAAGGAATGAAAAACAATTCTACAAGTGCAAAACAATCCCGGCCGGTTAAGGAAAACAAGGACCATGTTTACAGAACAAGTATGGGAAATTACAGTCACAGTGTCACAACTTATGGGGCCCTGTAAAACCAGGGTGACAGGGATGTTTCAGGCTGGGGGTTGTAGATGAGGAGTTTAATCTGAGCCATAAATTCCCCATCCTGATGCAGCTGCTGGAGGGAAGGCAGGGCTGAAATCAGAGCTGCCTTTGAGCTGCTGCAGTTCCTGCTGTTGCTCCATCCAATGTCCATCTCCATGACTGTTCTAGGGCATAAACTATTTCTCAGAGTGAATTAAGAGAGGATATAATCTCACCCTTAATTTATTTTTTTTTTTATGCCTGATGTGTTTGAAGGAAGATTTGCAATTATGATACCAGATGTCTGGGGCTGGAGAAGTGCTTGATGGAAATCAGTGGAGCTCTGTTAATTATGGACTGAATGGAGTTTCATTTTAAGCCAGCACCACCCTTTGTACAAGGCAGGGAATCCAGCTGTGAGATAAGTCACATTCAGACAGTAGGGATGCTGTTTCTCCAGCCTAAGTAAAAAAAACAAAAATTAAAAAAAAAAAAATTAAAATCCAACTATTCAGCCGCGGTCGAACACAATGGGTGGATTATGAAGACATTGTGCCTTTCATTATTGTGTTAATATGTATGCAGAAATCAATCAACTTAAACATGATTTACTGTTGTTTTTAGAAAAAGCAGTTAAAGGTCTCCTTTCTTCTGGTAAGTAATGTAAATGAGCAGAATATTAAATCCTGCACTCTATCCATTAGGAAATCAAGCAGTTAAACAAGTATGAGTGCATTAATTCTCAGAGCAGTTTAAAAGCTTTTCCATTAAGTTATTAACCACACATTAGCAAAGAATAATGCTTAATGAAAAACGCCTTCAATATCCCAAAATACACAAATCAGCGGAACACAGAAACCTTGGCATGGCTTCCAAACGTTCCTGAGCAGTGGCTGCTCTGCACAATTTATGCAGGACCTCATTAATGAAGCAGTCAAGGGCTATGAGATCTTTTATGTATGACATGAGCTCAGCAAGGTAGAAGGAATAGCTAATTATGGTCTATTAGTGCCAGGGAACTTCAGGAATGCTGTGTGGGGGTGAAGGGTTCTTTTTTTGTTGTTTTGGGGGGGTTTGTTTGTGATTTGGGTTTGTTTTGGTTTGGTTGTATTTTTATCTGACAGCCTCGTTTGGAAAAGTGAATGAGAAATGTTTGGATTTTGTGCTCAGCCAAGTGGCAGAGCTGTCACCCAGGAGCTGGTTTGCACCTCATTCATCAATCTTCATCTTCCACTGGTGTCCTCCATCCACTTCTCCCCTCCACCCAACAGCTGACAAGAGAATCTCCTGTGCCACATTCAAAATTCATCCCTGAGTAGGAATGTGTTGCCCTGATTTTTGCAGTGTTCTGTGTTTTTACTTCTGTAGTAGAATTTCTCGTGCATTTTCTATAAACACAGTCCTTGTTTTTGTAACCAGCCAAGATTGTTTTGAACTTCTGGATTGTTTTCATTCCTTTCTCCTAAGGCGGAGAAAGATGATTGACCATGTCTTTATTCTGTGAAATTATAGAGGTGGTAACCTCATTGACCAATCCACGATTGTCTGAAGAAAAATATAAAAATGAGAAAATAAAGAAAGGCAGGCCCTTTTTCTGATCCTGCCTGGTGGTTCCTGACCTGCTGCTGAGAATTCTGTGTGTTTATTTCATGTCCATCAGTACAACAGGAATGTTGAAGCTACTCCTGGACATGGGTGATTTTTTTTTTTTCCCCTCACAGAATTAGGGCATGAAAAAGGATAATGAACGTTAAGCAAAGTTAAAAACAGATTTAGAGGGAATTGAAAAGACAGAAATGTAAGCTTAGGTTGAACTCACACTTAGAGGGATTAAGAGACTTTTATTTGTGCTTTGATCCCGTTTGTGCTGCTGTAAGATCTTTGGGGTGGATGCTGTGGAGGATTATCACTGATCTAAATCATCGTTGGGATTTGCAGTGAGGAATCACACAGAGCAAAAAGGGAATCCTGTGGAAATTGCACAGACCTGACTCATTGCAGCCTCCCTTTTCAACTGGGGGTGCAAATCCCAACAAATGCTCTGCAGTCAGGTACCCAGAGAGAGAGAGGGACAGGGACAGGGAGAGGGAGAGGGACAGGGACAGGGACAGGGACAGGGACAGGGACAGGGACAGGATCAGGGGCAGGGACAGGATCAGGGACAGGGAATCACCCCCTGTGTGAGCAGAGGGGTTGGCTCTGCTTGGCTTTCCCCGTGAGGAGTTTCCCATGGAACTGGGGATCAGGGCAATCTCCTGCCATTCCCCTTTTGGGTTTTTTCCTCCCAGGTCCTATGATCAAGTGGCTGCTTAGGAGTTATTTTTTCCCAATTAAGAACTCACACTTGGAGGGATTAAGAGACTTTTAGTTGTGCTTTGATCCCGTTTGTGCTGCTGTAAAGATCTTTAGGGTTGATGCTGTGGAGGATTATCACTGATCTAAATCATTGCTGGGATTTGCAGTGAGGGTTCACAAAAAGGGAATCCTGTGGAAACTGCACAGACCTGACTCATTGCAGCCTCCCTTTTCAACTGGGGGTGCAAAACCCAGCAAATGCTCTGCACTCAGGTACCCAGAGAGAGAGGGACAGGGACAGGGACAGGGACAGGGACAGGGACAGGGACAGGATCAGGGGCAGGGACAGGATCAGGGACAGGGAATCACCCCCTGTGTGAGCAGAGGGGTTGGCTCTGCTTGGCTTTCCCCGTGAGGAGTTTCCCATGGAACTGGGGATCAGGGCAATCTCCTGCCATTCCCCTTTTGGGTTTTTTCCTCCCAGGTCCTATGATCAAGTGGCTGCTTAGGAGTAATTTTTTCCCAATTAAAACCACAAAAAAATCCGCTGGAGATCTCATCATGTCCTGAATGCCTCAAGTGGGATGGATCTCCAACTGAGAGCCTCTCAATCCCACCAGAACACAAACAAACACAAAAATTGTTCAGGATCTATCCAAGAAAACATTTCCAGCAAATTTATCCTGATGGGTTTGTAGGGCAGCCTTCCAGGAGCCTGATCTTTACTCACATCTAGTGCCTGCAGCATGGATAGAATTGCAATGAAATGCATTTTCTCAGAAGGCAGGGGAAGAAAATAAATATTTTCCTAATGAAGATCTTGTACTTGAGAAACTCCTTCTCCTCAGGAACGATCAGACTGAGCAGTTTCCTTTACACAGGGAGGCAGAGATGTCTTTAAAAAAATGAGGGTTTGCTGACTCCAAGATCCTGAGCATCAAGTGAAGATGAAGAGCCCCACACTTGTTTTTTCCATTTGAAATGCTCCATACTAAGCTCAAAACCAGACAAAAATAACCCATTTTTATTGTGGTGTCTTTAGATGCTGCAAACCAATGGAGCTGTGCAGGAACAGAGAATCAGACAGTGCTCACTCCAATCCATTCTCCATGGATTCTCCATCTGCCCTTTATTCCAGAAACAAAAAGTGTTTCCCACATAATCTGCTGCTCACAGTGGCCGTGGATGGGCTCTCACATCCTGTCTTTTAAAAATGAGGATTTGCTGACTCCAAGATCCTCAACATAAAGTGAAGAGCCCCACACTTGTTTTTTCCATTTGAAATGCTCCATACTAAGCTGAAAACCAGACAAAAATAACCCATTTTTATTGTGGTGTCTTTAGATGCTGCAAACCAATGGAGCTGTGCAGGAACAGAGAATCAGACAGTGCTCACTCCAATCCATTCTCCATGGATTCTCCATCTCTCCTTTATTCCAGAAACAAAAAGTGTTTCCCACATAATCTGCTGCTCACAGTGGCCGTGGATGGCCTCTCACATCCTGTCTTTTAAAAATGAGGATTTGCTGACTCCAAGATCCTCAACATAAAGTGAAGAGCCCCACACTTGTTTTTTCCATTTGAAATGCTCCATACTAAGCTGAAAACCAGACAAAAATAACCCATTTTTATAGTGGTGTCTTTAGATGCTGCAAACCAACGGAGCAGTGGAGGAGCAGAGAATCAGACAGTGCTCACTCCAATCCATTCCCAATGCTCCATCTGCCCTTTATTCCAGAAGCAAAAAGCGTTTCCCACATAATCTGCTGCTCACAGTGACCATGGTTGGGCCCTCACATCCTGTCTTTTAAAAATGAGGATTTGCTGACTCCAAGATCCTGAACATCAAGTGAAGATGAAGAGCTCCACACTTGTTTATTCCAGTTGAAATGCTCCATACTAAGCTGAAAACCAGACAAAAATAACCCATTTTTATAGTGGTGTCTTTAGATGCTGCAAACCAACGGAGCAGTGGAGGAGCAGAGAATCAGACAGTGCTCACTCCAATCCATTCCCAATGCTCCATCTGCCCTTTATTCCAGAAGCAAAAAGCGTTTCCCACATAATCTGCTGCTCACAGTGACCATGGTTGGGCCCTCACATCCTGTCTTTTAAAAATGAGGATTTGCTGACTCCAAGATCCTGAACATCAAGTGAAGATGAAGAGCTCCACACTTGTTTATTCCAGTTGAAATGCTCCATACTAAGCTGAAAACCAGACAAAAATAACCCATTTTTATAGTGGTGTCTTTAGATGCTGCAAACCAACGGAGCAGTGGAGGAGCAGAGAATCAGACAGTGCTCACTCCAATCCATTCCCAATGCTCCATCTGCCCTTTATTCCAGAAGCAAAAAGCGTTTCCCACATAATCTGCTGCTCACAGTGACCATGGTTGGGCCCTCACATCCTGTCTTTTAAAAATGAGGATTTGCTGACTCCAAGATCCTGAACATCAAGTGAAGATGAAGAGCTCCACACTTGTTTATTCCAGTTGAAATGCTCCATACTAAGCTGAAAACCAGACAAAAAGGAGTCACTCTAACGCATTTTTATTGTGGGATCTTTGGATGCTGCAAACCAACGGAGCAGTGGAGGAGCAGAGAATCAGACAGTGCTCACTCCAATCCATTCCCAATGCTCCATCTGCCCTTTATTCCAGAAACAAAAAGTGTTTCCCACATAATCTGCTGCTCACAGTGACCATGGTTGGGCCCTCACATCCTCCCTCTGTTCATGCCCAGAAATTGGATTTGCTCCTTCCCACCAGGGTTTGCTCTAAAACCACACTTACAAAAGAACAGCTCCACTCACAAGAGCTGCGAGCTGCAGCCACAGCTCCCACTCTCCCTGCTAGGGAAGATGAAGTGCTTTACCTTTTAATAAAAATTTTCTACTGTTTTTGCCTTTTTTTTTTTTTTTTCAAGTGTCTCTTTTGTCAGGAAGTGCCCATAATTGCTCCTTGCTCTTGTTGCTGCATTGTTTTTCTTTTCTGATAGAAACAGTGGGAACTTTAATTGGTTTCACCTTGTGGAGGAAGTGACAGCTCTCTCCCTCCTTTATGAGATGCATTTGTCAATTAAGTAATTTTGAATATTTCTTTGGGAAGCAGCTCCCAGCTGCTGTTTATTGTGCAAATGCAGCAAGTTCTGTCAGGCACTGGAGTGTCAACTTATCCCCTTTTTTTAGTTTTTATTCTATTTTCAAAGAAACTCAGAGCTGTAATCCTGTCCATGGGAAAATGGGCTGTGTGTTCCCTGGGAAGATTTCTGTGGGGTCAGATCACCAAATTTCATGTATGTTTTTATCAAGAAACAAAAAGGGATAAGAAACTTTGTCTGTGTGTTTTGCCTGGGTCAGGCTGTTGATATTTGCAGGTTGGAAATGGAATGGTCTTCTCTCTTTTTCTCTTTCTCTTTCTCTTTCTCTTTCTCTTTCTCTTTCTCTTTCTCTTTCTCTTTCTCTTTCTCTTTCTCTTTCTCTTTCTCTTTCTCTTTCTCTTTCTCTTTCTCTTCTCTTCTCTTCTCTTCTCTTCTCTTCTCTTCTCTTCTCTTCTCTTCTCTCCTCTCCGAACCTCTCCTCTCCTCTCCGAACCTCTCCTCTCCGAACCTCTCCTCTCCTCTCCAACAGCCAAAGCAAGGACAACATGAAGAATTCAGCTCTCCCTGCTCCCAGATGATTTGCCTGCTGAATAGAAGTGGTTCCAAGTTGTTTCTCTGCTTCCTTTACATGGAGCTCTTCTGTTGTTCATTAGAAACAAACGAACAGACTCCTCCATTTATCCCACTCTGTTTGAGAGACCCTCCTCTGTTCATAAACGTGAATGTCTTTGACTTCATGGCCACCCAACATGCTGAAATTTGGGCTATACACCTCAAAATACTTCAAAATAGAATCTCAGAGAAGCCAGCGGCCTGGAAAACCAAATAAAAATGCCTCCAATTAATAAACCAAACAGCCCTGGGTTTATGATTTAGCTGCAGTTTATCATGGGAATGCCTCTTGTTCAGCACTTTATTGAGCTCCATTAATAACTCTGTCTGCTGCAAGCTAATGTTGCCTCTTGGTTCCGGATTATTCATCTTTGTTTTGATCAAAAGCACAGAATATTGGATCCTATTGTGTTTCAGCTCTTCCATTTCTCATGTTCCTTGTTTCCTTTTCCCCTCACAAGCTGCGCACATCCATCTAAAAGTGAAATTGTTCCCTACCAAAAAAATAAAATTACAAGTCCCCCAAGGGTTTCAGCTCCTGTTGCAGTGGCAATTGTTCACCCTTTCCACTTGGAGAGCAATCACCATTTAACACAGAACTCGAGTCAGATTTCCTAAAGAGAGAGAAAAAAAAAAAAAAAAAAAAAAAAAAGAAAGGAAAAAAGTGAGAGCAGCTTGATGACAGAAGGTGTTCTGCTGTAAATCAGCCAGCTGGAGCACGGTGATTGGGATGCAGGGCTGACACTGCTGCACACTCACCTAATATTGCCTGCCATAAACACCATCCATCAGGGCACCCTGCACTCCCCAGCAGCCTGCTCCGAGCTGCCAGCCATAAAACATCTCCCTCTCCCTCACTCACTTGTTTACAGCTTGTTTGCTGCCTCTCTAAACTTCCCCATGGCTCACACTTGACATCAATTGCTGTGGCAAAGGGAGCAGGAAGGAGTGAGGCACACTCCCAGGCACTGAACTCGGGCAAATCACTTCTGGCAGGCCATGACTGAAGCAAATTGGTTTTGCTTCTTAAGGCAATTTCAGCATCATTTTTAGTTTTCCCTTTGCTTCCTGGAAATAATTTTCAGAGGGTTCATGTTTGGGTGACCGGCGTTGGAAATTCCCGTGGGTTAAAGCTGGAATCACAGCCTGCTGCTGGCTCTGGATGTTCCTGGGACATTTTTTGGGAGCTGTCTCTCCTCTGCAATCCCTGCGAGCAAATGGGTGCCCTGGATGGGTTTTAGGGTAACATTGAGGAGGTTTCACATTTATAAAATATTCGACCTGGTGCTCCCATTCCCCATCAGAGTTTGCTGAGTGTGAATTCTCTGCCCTGGGACCTGGGTTTGGCTGCTCCCCATCCCAGCTCTGGGTGGATTCAGCAGGTGAGCTCAGCAAACTGGGAATTACAGCCAGGAAAACAGCAGATCTGAGGCACAGCCACCTCCTTTTAAAAACTTCTTTCTCTTTTTATTGCCCCTCATCACAAATTAGCAGCCACTGCAAAGCACTGGGTTTGTCGTGGGCTGCTGTTGTGATTTGTCAGCAGTTCTTTTTCAAGTGTTCTTTAACAAATAAGAGATGATTTTCTGTTTTTCACATCTCTTTTTTCCCCCTAAAGCTGGGCAAAGTTCTTTTCAAGTGCTTTGTGGCTCCTTAGATCCGAACTGCGAGATTGTCAGAGGAGACTCTTCCAGGATAAAAATAGGAATTTTCCATGGGGGTCTGTCTTTAAAACACCTACAGCTGTTGCCAGGAGAATGCATTTCACTGCTTTACCTTTCTCTTTAGTATTAAAATCCCTTTCTTCTCCTGTCCTCACAAGGGAGCAGAGAGGCAGAGCAGCTGTGAGAGCTGAAGACAAACAAAATTAGCTCTGAACACAGCAGCTTTTAGTGACACGTTCTGGAATGATGGCAGAAAATAAAGCTGCTCTGAGTCCCCTCTTTATCAACTGCTGGGAACCTCCCTGAGATCTGATCTAATAGGGACAATTTTATCTCATTAAACATCTCAGCTAAAGCAGGGCAGAGGTGAAAACTTGTCTTTTCTTATATCACACTTTTAGTTGAATTCTTGGTGCGGGGTGAAAATGAGTCATTTCAAAATCAATAATTGTTGTATAGTTGGTAATAGAAGAAACACGTGGGTTTTGGAGTAGTAGTTGAATTTCTAGGTAGCACTGACCAAAAAAGCCCTGCTTTTTTTTATTTACTTATTTTTATATGTTTTTAAAGACAATCAAGGATTGGTGAAAAGGGTCAACATCCTTGAAGGTTTACAGGACAAAGACATGGTTAATTATTTTTCTCTACCCCAGGGAAAGGAATGAAAAACAATTCCACAAGTGCAAAACAATCCTGGCTGGTTAAGAAAAATAAAAACCATGTTTACAAAAAAGACATGGAAAACTACAGTTACAGTGTTACAACTTATGAGGCCCTGTAAAACCAGGGCGACAAATAATTCACAGGGATATTTTAGCGTTTACATTGATTAGAAGCTGAATTATAAAGACAAATTAACATTTGTGGAACTCTCTTGGAGCTGTAGGAAAACTCCTTCCTGGCCCCCAGATATGGAAAGGACCCAGATCTGCAGTTCAGGATTCCTGCCATGCCCAACATGAGTTATCCTGGTGAAAATTGTTGCTGCAACTCGTCTGGTTTTGCCTAAATTCAATTTAACACAAGTGAAACGCTGCTATTTCTTTTAAAAGAGGGTTGAAACAGAAATTATATGATGTGACACTCCCGAGCCTTGCAAATAAATGCTTTGGTTTGCTGTGAGTATAATATCAAAATTAACTTGGGAGAAAATCCTAAGTAAATTAACTGCAGCATGATTTATTGCCCGGAAATTCGTGGGGGTTGATTCAAACAGCTGCACATTGTTGGTGCCAGGTGGAAGGGATGGAAAAGAGTTTATCCAAATCTCTCTCTTTAGGCCTGGGTGTCTATTTTAGGTGCTGCTATTCGAGGTTTTTGCTCATCACTGGAAGACAAACGAGAAATGCCCAAAGACCTTGTGTGGGACATCTTAAATTCACAAATTCCTTTCTAAATTCAAATTCTAAATTCTAAATTCAAATTCCTTAACTGCTGAGTTAAAAATTACTGCATTTCCAACAACTTATTGTGCAGTTTGATGTGTGTTTAACATTTCCACAGGACTTGGGGCCCACAGCTGGCAAAGATCTTTGGGAAGAACAAGAACTGAAATGTGAATTTTGAATGAAGAGCCCCAGCAGCCTCGACCCCCAGCAGGACGTGGATTCCTCAATCACCAGAAGCTTCTGAGAGATAAAACCCCTTTTTACTGATGTGGAAGCCAAGGAGGAGGGGACAGCTCTCTCCCCCCTTTAAGAGATGCATTTGTCAGTTCAATAATTCTGAATATTCATCTGGGAAGCAGCAGTGCAGAGCTTGCAGGAGGCTGAGCAAGAGGAATGGAGCCACATCCCAATTTTTTTGATTCTGAGCCCAGGATTCCAGCACTCCCTGCTAACAATTCCTGCCTGCTGCAAAATGAAATCATGGCAGGCAGGGCTCCAACCTCATCTTGGGCTCTGCTCTGGAGCAGCCATGGAAAAGCAAATCCAATTTCTCCCATCACAGCCTGGTTGTGGGAGACTCTGAGCTCTGCACCTCGGAATCAGTGGGAGTTCTGTCCTACCCCTTCCATTTGGGAATGGGAATGTTGGTGTCTCCATCCATTTGGGAATGCTGGTGTCTCCTTCCACTTGGGAATGTTGGTGTCTCCATTCATTTGGGAATGTTGGTGTCTCCATCCATTTGGGAATGGGAATGCTGGTGTCTCCTTCCATTTGGGAATGTTGGTGTCTCCATCCATTTGGGAATGGGAATGTTGGTGTCTCTATCCATTTGGGAATGGGAATGTTGGTGTCTCCTTCCATTTGGGAATGTTGGTGTCTCCATCCTCTTGGGAATGGGAATGTTGGTGTCTCCTTCCATTTGGGAATGGGAATGTTGGTGTCTCCATCCACTTGGGAATGGGAATGCTGGATGTCTCCATTCATTTGAGAATGGGAATGCTGGTGTCTCCTTCCACTTAGGAATGGGAATGTTGGTGTCTCCTTCCATTTGGGAATGTTGATGTCTCCATCTGCTTGGGAATGGGAATGCTGGATGTCTCCATTCATTTGGGAATGGGAATGCTGGTGCTCACCTTGAACCAGGCCTCACAAGAACCATTGAATCAGGAGAAATCAAAAGTTCTTCAGGTCATGCAGGGCAGCCACAGCCCCCCTTCCCCACGGGCGCCCTGCAGAGCAGCAGGGATGGCAGAAAAAACTGAGATTAACTCGACTCTGCTGAGCCAAATGGCATCTGACACACACTACACAATATCTGCATATGTTATTAAAACTAGGAGTAACTAAATGCCATTCCTCATTTCCATTCCAACACGACCCATCCCGAGGCCCAGTAATTGCCTGGATGTGACATCTGTGGGTTGGTTTATTTTTTTTTCCCAAATGCCAAGGGATGCATATTTTTATTGCCTGGTGCTGAATCACTCCTTGCCCAGCCTGTTGGTTCCCTGCCCTTGTGCCTGAAGGGTTAAGTGAGGTTTGCATGCAAATTCTGCACTGCACTGAATGACCAAGCTGCTTTCCTTTCCCATTATCTTCGTATTTCCCTGACAAATCTGTCGGTTCAGAACTGAATCCTGAGCACTTGCCTTTCTCTCCTGCAGTCTCCTGGGCTGCTCTCTCTCTCTCCATTTTTATTTGCTGCTAAATGCCTGATTTTGGCAGAACTTTGGACCCAAAAGTACTTCAGTGTGCAGACCAGCCAAGTACTTTGAAAAGTGTATTAAAGCACCTGCCAGAAAATGGGATTTTCCTCTCGTGGAGAGCACGTGAACATCGATACCACACTCGTGGTGGAACTCCTCTGGCCTGAGAGAGAAGTTCCATTTTCCCTCAGGGAATCCTGGATCACAATTTGCTGGGCTCAGCCACTGGGAGAAGAAGCAAATGGCACTTTTTAAGAATTACCCTGTATTTTTTTTTTGTCCAGCACTGTTCGGCTTAAAACCAACATTTCTGTGCTCTTAATGCACGGTGATTGCAGAACCTCCCAAAATGGCCAAGCACCTCCAGGCTCTGATTTAACCCCTGAGATTTCCTAGGTTTGCTTTCACTCTTCTGCTTCAAGTTCTTTTTACTTTCATGTGCACAAAAGCCAAATTTGTACTGTGCTGGCCAGGTGTGAAATCCCAAATTTTAAGCATCCTCTTGGAGAATTCTGCTTTCTCTGAGATCCCACTGAAGGAGCTCCATCTCAAAGCCCACAGGATCCACGTTTTTTATTTAAAAATTTCAGGGTTTGCCTCCAAAACTCAAAAGAAATGAGAGACCAAAATTCAAAAGAAATGAGAGAGTGACCAAGCAATGGGAATGGAACAATTTTGATTTTGTGCAGGAAAATCAAGCAGGTTCCAACAGAATTATGCAAAACCCAGACCAATCCTCGGTGTGGTGGAGATGACCTGAGATGAAGGGGAAGACAAACCCAGAAAAAAAGGGATGTCTTGGCACAGCTCCCTCACTCCACACGAGTTTGATCCCCTGACAGGAAAAGAAAAGCAAAAATCACATTTAGCACAGGATCAGGGTGCTGGCAACAAAAGGCTGATCCATTAAAGGACTGAAAAATCGTCGTATTTTAGGAGTAGGTGATTATAGCTGGATTATATTTGTAATGTGCAAACAGAATAAAGCCCAAATCTGTCATGGAACGTACAGCAGTGCTTTTAAAAGAGCTCATTCCATGAAGCTTAAAATAATTATGAGCCACACTGATTTAGAGGAAGAATTAAGACGGGAAAAAATTTGAATAATTGGAGGCTGCGTGAGGATGCTTTCCTGGATGCAGAAATATTTCCACAGATGAGGAATTCTCATCTAATGATAAAATATTTCCCTCTAATGGCTCTAATTATGGCAGATGCTAAACAGCAGGCAGTAAAACTGTCAGATTTCAATTGGCAAATCAGCTTTGGCTGCATCCTCCACTTGTAAAGGCTTGGCCAAGAAACTCAGGGCTGGTACTGTTGGTTTTCAGCCCTAGAACAGAGGAAAAGTTTAGAGAAAAGAAAGCAAACTGATGGTATCATGCCAGTGGTTAAATTTAAGGTGACAGGGTATTTTATAATGTTTTATGAAGAAATTTTTAAAATGTGATTATTAATAATTTGTGGGGTTTTTATGAACAAAGCAGTCCAGTTCCTACTTGCAGGATTAGTTATATAAATAAA
>VZTZ01026241.1:1499-13232 GCA_013400955.1 Drymodes brunneopygia | reverse complement strand
AATAGGCGAACTGAAACCACTACTTAAATTTAAACAGGGAGGTATAATTGAAGCAAATATTTACATGAGTCAAAGTGCAGTGATTAACATTTCTGGGCTTCAAAATTGGGTTCTAGACAGTGACCTTTAAGGTTTTCACTTTAAAATCTAATAGAAAGAATGGACACAAAAGCTAGAACCACGTCAGATGACCAAGCCACAGGTGATTTGACAGACAACTAAGTGGGGCTCTTTAAAAAGTTTAATGAAAACAGGAGGTAATAGTCTCCCAGGGCAACATAATGGATGCTAAAAGTCTCAAGCAAATGACATTAGGATGTCTGTATTTCAGAAATGATAATTTTCTAACACAGAAAAGCACCACACAGAAATACATCTTATCATATTAAGAAAAAGAACTTGTGGCAGAACTGAAGTAAAAAGTATCTTTTAGAGGGTGTTATCATGACTTGATTACATTTGTTATGTGCAAGCAAAATAAGTTCAAAACTAGGAGTACAAATACTTCATGAGAGATACTTGAACAAAAGCTGAGAGAATCAGGAGTGAGAACAGCTGCAATTAAATTTAAAATGGGAACAACTAAGAGGCATTTCATAACATTTCATTAAATAGCTAGACAGCCTCAATTCCAAAAAACAAGAAAGCATGAAAAGCAGTAAAAGGAGTCTGGATAAGAGGGGATGTAAAAAGAGAAAGTTGAAATATGCAAGTCAAAACCTTCAGAAGTATTAAAAATCGTTAAAGGGAAGGACGGGGGGAAAGGGAGTCAAATGAATGAAAGGGTTCCAAAGACTGGGGGGGGCTTTTTTTTGTTGTTTTCTAAACTTCATATTTTCATGAAAAAAAAAATACTTAAAACTACATTGGTCCTCTATTAAATGGATATGGCTCTTCATATTAACACCAAAAAATCCACACACAGTTTGCAAATATTTGTTTTGGTTTTAGGGAACCACAGATCATATTTAAAGTGAAAATAAAAGTGTTTCCACTACAGCAGTTACTGAAGATGTTACAGAGCAGTTACTAAAGTCAGAACATTGTTGTTACTCGGTAAGTCAAGACACCTCTTATCAAAGGGATAACTGACCAAGAAGCCCTTCTGCCTTATAAATCTTGAAATATCACCAAAAAAAACCCCAAAAACCCAAGGATGGGAATGGGATGTGGGAAGAGATTGCATACCAAGAGTTCAGCAGTTACAACAGTTCTAGTGGTTTGGTTTATAGATGCAGCAGTTTTGAGGAACTAGACTTCTGCTAAGCAACTGATTTGGTATCATACAACAAACAAACAGCAGACATTCATTCTTTAAGCAGAAAGTATTAAGTTGAATTACGNAATTGTTCAGTTACATTCCAAACTTGTTTCAACTTGGTTCTCTAGTTAATCATTGATTCTTTTAATTAACCTCAGCTGGGTCTGCTTACTAACTCTATTTTCTTTAAATTAAACCTAGCTGGACCTACTGATTGAGTTCAACTGATTTTTACTAACTTTTTGTCTATGGTTCTAATTTTTAAAACTATGTTTCGAAATTACATAGGAGAAAGTCCTCAGGCAGCTTTGTTTCTAATAGGATGCCAGTGATACCCCCATTCTGATAAAAAACTTAAATATCTTTACCCATGAGATTTAAAAAAAAACCTCTTAACTTACTACTGACAATACCTGTAGGTGATACAAAAGCTGTGAACTGGTAAATTATGAAGAGGATATGATGATGTGAAGTAATTGGAACAACCTATAAACCAGGAACAGGCAGAGATTGCTTCTAAATACAGGTAAATATAAGGTTAACTATACAGGAATAGAGAAAGCAGGTTGCAAATGGTGAATTAACCCACCCTGAAAAGCAATTATTTTGAAGAATATTTTAGTTATTGTAGATAGCCATCTAAACATGTATAGTTTGATGCCATAACTAAAAAGGTCATTGTTTTTCTTGTACAAATCTCAACAGTGGCATCTCAACTATCACAAGAAAAGTTTTACTTCTGCACTTGTAGTAAAGAATGCATACAACTCAGTGCTCATTTCTCATAGTCTGTAATTCAGAAGTGATGCTGGAAAGGATGAGAAAGATAACTATAAGAATGATTAAAGGACTCAGAAATTCACCCTACAATTAGCATTAGGAAATCAATTAATTTAGTTTCATAATAAATACAAAGATTAATGACTATCTTGGTCTCAGTTTCTAAGTGCCCATGGGTCATATATCTAATATCAGAGGTCAAAATAGACAAAAAATAACAAGTGACTAGAAGCAAATCCTGGACAAATTCAAGGTAGGAACAGGACAATGTTTCACAGGGGAAAGTTATTTTTTATCACATACTAAGAATTGTGCAAGCATGTTGATCTGTAAGAGTTTTTAGCTCAAGTGCATTTTTTGGCTTTGTATATCAAGAATAGTTTAATAGATGAAGGAAAAGCTACATGTGTAAGCAAAGCAAAAAGAGGCATTAATTCACTGTTTTGACACTTTCTGGACCTCAGGATTACAATGCTATTTGGGATGACAAATGCCATTTCTCCCTTTCCTCCTTCTTTCCCAGAGCTTTTATTAATGAGCACACCCTACCAGCCCCTCCCCCTCCCTTATTGACTTGAGATCAGGGATGGGGGAAGGGGGGGGGGCAGAGTGGGGGAAAAAAAGATAAAATCTTGATACTGTGAAAGCACTGCTCAGCAATAGCCAAAACATTGACAATATCAACACTGGTTTAGTCACAAATCCAAAACACAGTATGATACAAACGGCTATGAGGAAAATTAACTCCATCCTATCCAGATACAGCACTGAATTTTTGTTGCTAGCATTGCCCTGGTCTATGAGGTGAAGTGGCACACATAATGCTTAGTAAAGCCAATATCAGAATTTAAGAAAAAAACATTCCTTATTAGATCCTCAGTTTCCCAAGCCTGATAGGTTCCTAAAACCACCTAACTAACACCTTTCCCAACTTTCATGCATTTGAGTTTTTCTGGCCTCATAAGTTAGCATTTGCTGCTACAGAAACCTTCTGTCTTTCTGGCTGAAACCCATTTACACAGAAACATGGATAGAAGTAGTTTCAGGAATTCTTATCCAACATTATCTAACATGACCAAGAGAACATTCAGATTAACAATTTAAGAGTATAAATTGGGAGAGGAGTGGCTAGAGAATAGCTCTGCTGGGGGTGCAGGTCAGCAACAGGTTCAATTGGAGTCAGCAGTGCACCCTAGCAGCCAAGAGGGCAAAACACATCCTGGGGTGCATCAAACACAGCATAATCAGTCAGTCAAAAGAGGTGACTGTCTCTCTGTATTTAGCATTGGGGTGGCCTCACCTTGAGTACTGTGCACACTTCTTGGTCCCACAATTAAAAAAGGATTTGAAGGTCCTTGAAGTGCCCTCAGAGGAGGGTAACAAAGCTGGCAAAAGGGCTGGAAGGCACGTCCTGTGAGGAGCGGCTGAGAACTCTGGGTTTGTCTAGTTTGGAGAAATGGAGTCTGAGAGGCAACCTCATGGCTCTCTGAAGCTTCCTGAGGAGGGGAAGTGGAGAGGGAGGTGCTGATCTCTTCTCCCTGGTATCCAGACAGGATCACAGAATATGCTGAGTTGGAAAAGACTCACAAGGATAATCAAGTCCAACTCCTAGCTCTGCACAAGACCATCCCCAAGAGTCATACCATATGCCAAAAGTGTCGTCCAAATACTTCTTGAACTCTGGCAGGCTTGGTGCCGTGACCACTTCCCTGGGGAGTCTGTTCCAGTGCCCAACCACCCTCTGTGTGAAGAACCTTTTCCTAATATCCAACCTAAACCTCCCCTAACACAACTTCAGGCCCTTCCCTTGGATCCTGTCACTGGTCATCACAGACAAGAGATCAATGTCTGCCCTTCCTCTTCCCCTCACAAGGAAGCTGTAGACTGCGATGAGGTCTCCCTCAGTCTCCTCCAGGCTGAACAGACCAAGTGACCTTAGCTGCTCCTCATATGGCTTCCCCTCACAGCCCTTCACCATCTTCATTGCCTGCCTTTGGACACTCTGTAGNGTCCAGAATGATACTATGAGAGGATGTGTGGGAATGGTTCAAAGCTGCACCAGGGGAGGTTTAGACTGGACATTAGGAAGTGTTTCTTTACCCAGAGGGTGGTCAAACACCAGAACAGGCTTCCCAGAGACGTGATCAATGCCCCAAGCCTGTCAATGTTAGAGGCATTTGGACAATGCCCTTAATAACATGCTTTAACTTTTGATCCACCCTGAAGTGATCAGGCATTTGGACTAGATGATCATTTTAAGTCCCTTCCAATTGAACTATTCTATTCTCAAATTAAGCATGAAGGAAAAAAAAGAAAAGAACCCACAGATATATATTGTTCCTAGAACTTCCCCAGGAACTTTGAAAACTTTTCAAACTGTAGTATCACTTAGACTTATGCCCCTCAGTATCTTATTTCTTTGCAATGTTAACACAGTACTTAAAGCCTGTTGCCCACTTCTCTGATTCTAAGAAAACTATTTATATGGCTTCATAGTATTTCCAATATTCAAGTGCTTCCTCAGTTTTTATTTTACTTTGTTGCTCTTGAGTCCTGCAAATTAGACTTTTTAAATAAGTAGAGCAAATGACAGTTGAATGTTGAAAAACTTGCCATAATTTTATTAGCAACAGCTGCATGCAATCTTGTTCAAGTCTGAGAACAGGTTTCCCAAGTATTAATCCATTCAGCAAAGCAAGAAACACACATCTACCTTAACATGCTCTCCCTTCCCAGGATTAATTTTGCAGACTGTCGTATTACTTCAAAAGAAATGCTGTCGCTTATTAAATTACCACTGCCTTTACGCAGAAACATAATTTGAAGTAGCTAAAAACACAGAAATATTTCTTAACATTACAATATATACCCCAAAGTCCCTTCTCAAGAGAGTCCTCTGTTTATCATGTTTCCCTCCTGTACAAATTCAATAATATTTTTTAAAGGAAGCACAAATTTGGGGTCCCTTGATTTTTTGACATATGAGCAAAACTAAGTTAGCCAGAATTCTTTGACTACTGAGGTTCTAAACTAATTTCCATTAACTACAGTAGATCACTTTTAAAGGAGGAAAATCAAAACAAAATAACCCAGAAGGAAATCCTTTATAAGAGCTAAAAATAAAATATTCCTTTATCATGCATTAAAAAATTATTATGCCCTTTTCCAGCAAATGTGAAATCATTATATCACATAGATATCAATATGATGATTCATGTTTTCCTCAAAACCAGTTATTTTTATAAATGAATGTATATGTCTATATATCTATATCATAGATCAGTGTTTGTCATACAGAATCAAATTACATAACCTTAGAAACAGCTTCTCCAAACTAAGATATACTTGCCAATCTAGTTTCAACATACATCATCAAGATGTATGTTAAGTATTTGCTTGTTTTCTAATCATAAATACATACTGTTATAATTACCTAAACTTATTTGCAAGTGTTCAGTGCAAGTATGGATCAATACAAGATAAGAAAAGGTTGCAATGCTCTTTCAAAATAATTACATTTTCTGCTTCAATGAAGAGCAAAGAAAATAGTCAATTAGGATATGTCAATCAATACCAGCATTTTTAAATTGTGCACAAAAAATCCTGCAACGTGCAGTATCAGTTTATCTACTTATATAAGTATATGATGAGACTGTCTATTTGTATACATCTTTCAGATTACAGCAGGGAAGGAAGATTGATTGTTGGCTTGATGGGCCCACTTCCTCTTCAAGGTTTTTGAAGTCTAAGTCTGCTAATTTACAGAGTTCTGTAAACAAATCTTTCATTCAGCTACCTCAGGTATACAAATAAAACCCTACAACCTATATATATCCTATAGGTTTGGAGAAAAAACAGTGTCTCCCACTTAAGACTAGTTGCAATTCATGCTAAATTCAAATGGTTTACCTCCCACCTGTTTCCTTTGGTAACATATAGATAATGAAAAGATACTCATATTTGACACCTTGCTTCACTGATTCATCTGCTATTTCAAACAAAAATAACACCTTTGCCTTAAGAGCCATGTTTTGCATGTCACAATACCTGCAAGCATGATACAAAATAGCACACATACAGTCAAGCCCTCCAATACCTAATTTTGCCAAAGCTTATAGATATTGCTGATTATTTTCTTAGATACTCCTGATGAGAAAATAATGCATAACACAAGTATATACAGTGTACAGGCATATTATGTCCAGTAGTGAAGGTTTATGGCTACAAACTAACATTTAAGCCCCAACATTGCTTTCTGAGACCAGGTAAAACTTCCACTGATGACAGTCAAAATTATATACATAGAAAGTTAGATCACATGCCTCTTGCTACTTAACAATAAATACGTACATACATGCATAAAAAACAAGCATGCAGAATACTGTACATTGTTTGGTGCTACCAATATAAAACACTAAAAACACATTATTTTTTTTTGTACTATAGCAATATATGTATTTACAACAGCAAACAACAAATACATGTTAACTTTATGCTCTGGAGAACAATCATAAGGTTTTACAAAATGTTCAGTAGTAATGGAATACAGAAGAATTTCAAAAATACAGGAGATAAAAACCAAATTCAGTGGAAGACTGAATTTGCTCCAAAGTATACTAAACACTGCAACCAACTGCTAGCTGAACTATTTTCAGTGCATATGCTAGAGTTCTCACTTCTTAGAATTACAATAGTAAGAGATACTTTGCTTAATTTTTTACAGTAGATTAGAACAGGACAATGATGTTCAATGAAGTACCTAAAACTGGTATTTTAATGTTTAACCATGGAGAGAGCTTATTTTTTAACTAATAATTTAAAATAATCTTATCATGCAAAAAGTCTTCCAGAAATTACTTTCAAAGTTTTAAACTCTGATCCCATGAAAAGTAAAAACATATCATTAATACACAAGACAGGTGTACACAGCATAATGTGTTAGGAGGGAAATATTTCACTATGCAAGGAAGTACTATAATTTCTACAAGCTAAGGAGGGAAAAAAATCCTCAGTTCTGACCCAGAATTTTTTCTTTATATTTGCTACATGTGTGCATTTGTATGTATGTCTAATTTTTAAACAAGAACAAAAAATATGGCATAGACATGCTCAGTTGTTCCTTAAAACCTTTTGATTTAATACTATTTACTTTGCACTTGCAACAAGTTCAAAAAGCACATGTGGTCAGTTAACACAGCTCAGCTTAAGCTGTGTTCTCACCTTATGATCAAAAGGATATATCTTTTGTCCCATGGTCAAAAGCCTTTAACCCACTTAGGCTTCTAAGTCCAACAACACTTTTCAATGTGGGACTGAGAAGTTGGCACTTTTAAAAAAAGTTTGCCTTACATTTACGTAAAATAAAGTTAAGCACTACTGCTACTTTAAGTTTTGATGGCTAAAGATACATAATGGGACAGGAAAGGTCAAGTCAATTTTAAAAATGGATGGCAAACAACTTCAGACATTTATTTCCCAGTTTCCTCATTTTAATTATTATTTTCCTATTTTTAAAATGGTTTTCTCCATCCCAACCATATGAATTACCCAAACAATGCAAGCTTGAGAACTCAACAAATGACTATGCTGGGGAAGCAGTGAGAGTGACTGAAAGTACTGTCAGATACCTAAAAGAAATATACTAATTAAAACAAATTTTTAGAAAGTTTGAGTTTTGGTTTGTTTGGGGTTTTTTAATAAATTGAAACTTGAATCTCTGTCCAACCCCATGACTTCAACAGTGGTTTACTGCTATACTGCATTTTACAATATTAACTGTTAAACAGCTGCACATGCACAAACACTTTCAAATATGTGACTGCAGCTGACAAATCACAATACGAAAAATGTGTAAGCAATAACAATTTCTATACTGATTTCTACTCAAATACAGATATGCTATTAAGTATGAAGCAGAACATTTACCTTGGTTTCATGTACATCATACACATTCAGAAGCACGGTTTATACAGATACTGGTATATGAAGAAAACATTCATACAGGCAATCAATGTGTTTTCTTCAAAGCTTTCTAAGTGATGGCTTCTTATCTATTTGCTCTGAAAACACTTTATTTCATTTGATCTAAAAGTAATGCCACAATTAGGCCCTAATCTACCATTACCATACACTTACCATTACCAGTGGGTGGATCTTATAAAACAATACAAGAGCTGCACTACTGACTGTGGAATCAAATCTCTGAATTCCTTCTCTGTGTGGTATATGTTGGTACCATTCAGTAAGTTTCATGCATTTTTAAAAACTTGGGAGAAACCTCTAGCATTACTGCAAGAAGACCAGGAAATGCAGCAACAATTTTGACCCAAGTAACAAGTCAAACATCAACTGCCTCTCCTGTAGCAAATGCATATAGTTAAGTAATTATATTTGAACAGCCATAAAATTTTTAAAATGCAAGCTATCTGTCCTCCATTTTATCTTGGGTTTGGATCTTGAAATAGCCACAGCACACATTTCCATCAACCCAAAATTAGGCCAAAATGAGACAGAATGTTATTACTGGTAGCACTGTATCTGTCTCCACCCCTCCTTTTTCCACATCAGTTAAGGATGTCAATACCTTTCTCCACATACAGAAGACAAACTGTATTATTTAAAGCAGAAAATAACACATTCATAAGCAAGCATTAAAATAAATGAGTTCCTTTCAAATCACCTTACTGTAAAGGCAGTTTATTCCCCCAGTATAAATAATTACTTTCATGTACCTGACCCAAGACAAGTCTTTGACATAAACACCCCACATCCACTTGGAACATTCCCATTTACCCAAATACTGGTGCAGACATATTTCAAGGCCTGCTAGTCTACGACAGAAGCTGTATTACACAAGAACTACACAGTGTAGTAGAGCACCTCAGATACAGACAAATGTGTTTTAATTCAAAAAGCTTATTTTAACACAAGCCAAATTCCTATTAAACGAACATTGCCTTTGCACACTCGTGGCTCCAAAATAACAACCTGTTTTAATTAAAGATAAATGATACAACAGATTTTATTTCTGGAACAGTGGGTGGATTCCAAAGGTCTTAAAGATCCTGATATCCACCAGTATACTTTAAGGTTGCTTTTCACCTTCATGGATGCATCTTGGTCTTTATGATTTTTCTCCTTTTGCTTTAAGTCAGTCTACAATCTGGGCATAAGCCCCTTATCCCATTTTGCCTCATTGAATAAAAATCACAGTGAAAAAAACGCAACCGGTGACCCAGCAACCTAAGACTCACAGAACAATGCACCAAAAATCTGCAAAGCAACCTCCCCGCAAATTTTCATTAATCTGCTACCTTACCATCACTCTCCTATACCCATCATCGCCGATATTCCCCCAACATCCCCTCCATTGTCCAGCCATCCTTTCCCTCTCCATTTTGGAAGGACGGGTTTCCTACCATATCAAACCCACCCAAAGGAACCACGGTTATTTACCCAGCTACAAGCGCCTCGGCGAAGCCTGCACACGAGCGTGCACACACAACGCAGTGGCGGAGGAACGACGAGCGGGTCACTGCCACCATCGCCACTGCCGCCCCGCGGTAAAGGTGGCAGGCGCCTGGGGTAAACCGAACCGACCACGCCATGTAATGCACCGGGGGGCCAGCCGAACAGAGCCCGGGACAGCGATGTCTGGGCTGCACCCCCAGCGGCGCTTAAGGCGTGTGTGCTGACGGCGGCCCACACTCACCCAGCAGCAGCAGCTTCAGTTCCCGACGGGCGTCCCGCTTGTCCCGGCGCAGCTGCCGCTCAATCTCGTCGTTGATCCGCCGGGCTTCCTTGGCTTCCTCGCTCAGGCAGCACGCCATCATGGACTCCAAAGTCATTCTTCCTAACTGGTTCAGACACAACCCCCACCCTAAAAACGCGCGCGCACACACTCCCCACCAGAGCACAAGCCCCGGGGGACACAGATGCTCTCTGCCCGGAAGTCCCCACCTAGGCACTGTAGGGCAAGTGCAGCGAGCTGCCTCGATGCCACACACAGATAAGGAAAAAGAGAGCGGGCCCACAGCAGCACAAATCCCCCCGTTCCCTGCCTCAAATAGTTGCCGCTTCCAACTCCTCTAAATTATGCACCAAGCAACATGAAAACATCCACCACTGCAGCCGTGGCGGCAGCAGTGCTTTCTTCGCGATCCAAGCTGCTCAGCACGAACACCCCTCTCCCTCCTTCCCTCACTACTACTTCTGCTTCTGTCTCTGCTACCGCTGCCACCACCCGAGTGTCCCTCGCAAACTACACGCCCACCGCCCTCCGAAATAACCACCTCCCACGGAAATGCTAATATCCGTTAATCCCTCCCCTCCTCCTCGATTACGCTTCCCTGTCGCTCCTGTCCTAAAGCGGGAGTTCGGCTCCTCCGAAAGTGGGCAAGGCCGCCGCCGCCCAGCAATCTCAGCGTGCGCCTGGCGGGAGAACTTCCTTACGGTGACCCTTTTTTCCAGCACGGTCGCTCAGCCCTCTCGCGAACTGCTGCTGAAGAGCTGTCGCGGCTCCTTCCTGCCCTGGCAGTAAGAAAGAGAGGGGGGACGAGTAGAAAGGGCTCCACCAGAGAGGAAAAGAAGACAGGTGGAGATTGGGGCATGCACACTGTGAGCCCAGCTCAACGGGCTTTTCAATGGCTTGTCTCTGCGGGCGTGGTGAGGTAGAAATATGGCGGACTGCCTCTGTCACTGCTTCTCCACTCTTCCCCTGCGCCGCTGCGCGATGGGAATAAGCGGCTGGAGGAGCCAGGAACTCCCGGGATGCAGCTCCCGACCATGAGCGTTCTATTTGCTTTTGCTACCTTTGGTTTCAGTCGATAAATGCACATTTTTATTTTACCCTTGCATTCTCTTCCTAGAAGAGATGTCTTTGGTTCATAGGGAAAGGGGGGAAATGTAATAATTTACACGAGGGGAGAAGTACCTTCTCCACCTTCAGATGGCAATTAAAATGTGGGAGATAAAAATATACTAGACACTAGTAACTTTTTTATTCTGGTAATCCTGAAAATGATACTTGCATACTTCTGTCATATACCGGAAATAAAATGTTTACAACAGATAAAAACAGTAGTATACTTCCCTTGCTTGTAAGAACCTAATATTCTATAATTTCAAGGCATCGTTATATTGCATTTTATATTCTGTTGTTGTAACCATTATTCAACCAATGCTTTTAGCTACTGTCGTGGTTTGATGCTGGCCCAACGCCAGGCACCCACGAGAGTCGCTTGCTCACCCTCCCCTGCCACAGCTGGGCAGAGGAGGGAAAAAAATTAACGAACACTTCATGAGTGAGATAAGGACCGGGAGAAATATTTCAAGGGCAAAATGGGCTCAAATTTAAATTCCAAAGCGAATTTTATTGCTAACAGAACCAGAGGAGGATAATGAGAAGTAAAATAAGCCCTTGTAGTATATGTTGCAAAATACTTCGTGCTAAAATTTAAGATTACAGCATTTTACTGAAGTTGAGAGAAAGCCCAAATACCGGAAACAGGTGACCACCAAAATTGTGCATTTCAAGGGATTTCTTTCTGAAATCCTGAAGCCCTGGTGAGATACATTCAATTCACATTCCACAGATAAGCATTTCGTGGGATTTCCTCATCTGGCAAAGTTCCAGGATATGTGTATATACAAATATGGGGCTCCAGGATGTGTATTCCATGTGTGCATATGCA
>VZTZ01026225.1:0-10751 GCA_013400955.1 Drymodes brunneopygia | reverse complement strand
GAACAAAACCAAAACCCAAACAACCAACCCCCAATTTCTGTGCATAAAGCATTTAAATGGAATCTGTCTAATCTGGAATGAGTTATGTTCCTACTCTTTGTGGTGGAAAATAACTTGAGTGGCTCATTACTGCAGCACGGTGTTAATTTAAATTTGTATTATTCTAGTTAAGATTTTAAAAAACCCACCCCAAACAAACAAAATTCTTGTCAGTGTTATGTTGATATGTCTGTTTTAGAACTCAATGCTCATTATTTTCCATCATTTAAAGGCCTATTGATTGATCCCCATTTAGTGTAAGGGTTTGCTTTTAATTTAGAAAACAGGCAGCAAAAAGTCATTAATTTGAACAAGGTGTCTCTTTGCTTTAGCTCTTTTATATGGGAACAAATACAAGATTTATAAAATGCAGTTCTGTAAATGTATACAAATAGATTTGCCTTTTACAGTGCAAGATCAGGCTTCAGGTGGTCATATCCCCAGTAGTCAGATGGCTGTATTTCCAAACCAGTACCTACTTGAGTCGTGATGCCCAGCACTGGGCATCATGGAGATGCAGTGACATGGCACGTTTGCCCTGTTTGTGTGCTTCTGCCTGTGCTTCTGCCTGCCCTTTACAGATAGATTCAGTCTTTCAGGTTTGTGATCTGCATGGGATAGCATCTGAGTTTTGTAAGACTCTGTGTGAATGTAATTACTAGATAGATGCATGCACTTGTGATGCATATCTGATACAGCTGCAGGTGTTTTGCCGTCTAGCTGCAAGAACCACTCTGCATTTTAATTTATTGGATGTTTGTTCTTTTACTGGTACAGGTGATGAAATCAGAGAGAGCTTGGCTCTCTCTGTAAGTTGAAGGCCTACAGAATTTCACTCATCTGTGCAGGACCGTGGCATTTTGCTGGCTAGAAACACGTAGGGATGTAGCTGCTTAAAGGCAGGGCGAAGATAGAAATTCAAAAGCTTAAAGATAACTCATCTGTTAAACCCATTGTAGACAAAGTCCAAAATAACTAAAAATACTCTGATTTCTCAAACTGAGGCTTTTTGTCATTTTTATCATTGCAACAAGCTTAGATTAAAATCAACATTCAAAAAAAGTGCTTCTTAAATCACAAATGTGAACTTTCTCGCTCTCAGCAGTCACACACTTGTCAATTCTCTTTCACACAGCAGACTGGAAGGTTCCTATAGATCCATGCTGTATTTTAAAGAAATGGGCATAGGAAGGGCTATAGCCACAGGAGTCTTGGTCTGCTTTCATACAATGGCACATTTAGTCCAATGCTAACCAGAAATCCTACTCTAATCCACATTTTCCCACACAAACTTTCTCCCTGCTTTATCTTCTGATATATGTCTAGAAGTTTATAAAGCTTTAAAGAGACAGAGAAACGAGTCTACAAATCATGTTTGATTTCTGGGGAGGGTGAGGGGTGAGTTTCTGTGTAAATTCATCACTTGGGTTCAGCTGCTTTACTTTCCCCCCTTCTCTCCTGCGTCATATGTTAGGAAGCGACAAACTTTGAATCCCAAGCTGTCTAAGGATCTTTCTTTCCAAGACTAAGATTCCACTGACAGCTGAGGGTGAAAAAACCCTTAACTTCTCCAGATTAGAAGACAACATATATTTTTATAGAAATGTAATTGTGTATTTTAAAAAAGTTTCCTGCAGCTCCTCCACATGTATTTTTCCCCTTGTAGTTCAGATTTGATATAAACCTTTTTTTGTGTTCATTCTTTTTATGTTCTGTTTTTAAATTTGTAGTCAAAGCTTTGATGTACTGTACAGGAGCAGTCAGCCTTTGTAATTACTGTATAAATGCTTTATAATAAAGTATATTACTTTTATTTTAACAAGTGAGCAGACACTTCCTTTTGTGTGTCTGCTGCCTAGGGCACCTTTTAAAAGACTGTTACATGTTTAAAATGTACATATATAAATATATTTACCTGTTGCTGTACAGTTGTGATAGACTGGACTGAATTTATTTTTTGTGTGCTTTTTTTATAAAATATTAATACACTAAAGGAAATCTTGCTGATGTGATTGTAATGTATTATGTAACTTATTTGCTTAATATCCTCTATATATCTAAAAAACCTTTTATTAAATGAGGTTTAAAAAATAGTTCCTTAGCTGAGTTTTTTGAAGGTGTGAGGGAGTGTCCTTGTGCAGGCTGTGGTGCACAGGGGGCTGTCCCGTGTCATTTTGGCTGCTCTGCTCTCTCTTCATACTTGCCTGTGTTTTCCACAGCAGCCCCCAAGACTGTTTCTCATCTCTTCCTGGGGACACAAGCCTGTGTTTTATGTCTCACATCCAAGAAAATAACTGGCACATGCAGCTGTCGGAGACCAGAGGAATCTGCAGCTCCACTGCTTTCCAGAAGTGTGGAGGGAATGTGTGTCCCACTCCAAGCTGAGCACCCTCCCAGAAAGCAAGAAACAACCTTGACAGTGTGCTAGGAATTCCTGGGGCATAGTTCTAGGTCTGCTCTGCTGTAAATAAGGCTGGTGGATTCTGACACTACCTGAAACAACTATAAAGATCATGGGCAAAGCAAAGGCATCACAGAGTAACTCAGTACCTGAGGGGCCTGCATCTGATGCGTGCAGTAATTACACAAGGGCATAGACTTCCCATAAGATGGAGAACTGCAAAGGTGTTTATTGCTCTAAGACTACTACAGACTGCTACTAACACTTAGGCTACTCCCTAGACTACTCTAAGACTACCACAGACTACTCCCTAGACTACTTGCTAAGACTACCCCTTAGCATGCAGTGAAAATTCCTTAAATACCAGCACCCAGACAGGATATGTCATCATATAAACAGGAAAGATGTTCACCACAGTGTTCCCCAATCACCTGGGTCATTTCACAGACGTTACCTGTTACGGTAACAGGTAAACAATACCCTATAAGGTCACAAACTACAATCTCACACACAATAGGTCCAGAAGGCCACAAACACTCAATCCTCTTTCCCATGCCCATCCTTGGTGACCTGGATATGTTTCCATGGTCACCTCTGGGCCTAGGGAAGAAGCTCACTCTGGGCCTTCCAGGCCTGCTTTTCTATAACACACATAGTGTAACCCTACAGATGTGAATTCTGAGATGGCTTCAGTTGTAGATCATATTGTATCACACTTTTCAGTGACAAAGTTTGAAAAGCCTTTTAGTAAATACTGTCTTAAAGGCACTTATCTGTTACCTGAATCTAAGGGGGAGTTTTAACAGGTTTTGTTACACAGCATGTCTTTTGTTTCTTCTGGCAGCAGCTGGATCTCTTGCTGTGGATTTTAAATACGCTTCTGTCCATCCTCAAAACATCTTCCTTCTCTTTTGTGACTTAATATTTTAGTTAACTAGGCTACACAGGTGTTCTCACACCTATGGGCATGATGTCTTTAAAGGCTACAGAAATGGCAGAAATGTGTATCAGTGCCTGACTGGTCTCCTGTGAGACTGCACTTACAATCTAAGGCAGCACACCTGTTAATTTATGCTGACCTTTTCATTTCAATATTCTTGGCAAAGCTGGCAGGAGAAAGACTCAGCCCAAGACATGAAAACACTATTTTTTTCAGCTCAGTGTAGAAGTCCTTGCTTTAGTTTAGTGCTATGCCTGTGGCAGTTGACGAGCAATAGCATTTGGAGAAAAAAGTAATTTGCTTCGCTTGCTTACCTCATTTCATTTGAGTGCATTTGGTTGTAATCTGTCCATTTGCAAATTTGCCAGTTTTTTCAATTGCATTTTGGTTTGATCATATCTCCTTGCCAGAGTGTTTGTTCCACTTTGTCTTGCGATTTCAAAATTTCATTCCCTTTCAGGAAAGGATGAACCTGAATTTGAATCAGAGTCATCTTAATGCGGAATTCTTCAGTGTCCATTTGTACACCACAGCAGAACTTCTCCCACCAGTCTGAAAATCTCTGTGATTGACAAGTTTATTAAAAACTGGGAAAGATTGTGTCTTGTGCTAATCCAATGATAACTTCTTCTTGCTAATCTCAAGAGTTTTGTCAAATTCATTTTTACCTGCAGGCCTTTGTTCATGGGCTGAGCACTAAAGCTCTGATACTTCTGTGCAAAACCAAGTACACAGCATGGAGTAGGGCCAACTTGAGAATTCACAAGTGCAGAAGCATCTCTGTAAGACTGTATGAAAACAGAAGTCTTCTCCCACATCCTGAGAAATGAGTATTGTAGTTAAATATCAGGATGAAGTAGCAGAGAAAGGAGACGAAATCTCCTTTTTATGACTCATTTCTAGGGTTATACCTACACCTATAAATTTGTTCATACAGCCTTTGAGATCCCTTCTTTACAGTGCAGAAACTCCTTATTTATACCATTATTGATGTTTATAAGGTTATGAACAATTTCCTGTCTGGATTATCCCACAGTTTATATGCTGCTTTATCAACGCAAAAGACACACTGCAGGAAATCAGACAATTGCTTTGGACAAGGTGATAAGCTGTTGCACAACCTTACATTTTTGGGCTCACACACTGCAAGCTGAGTTTCTGAAAAGATCTTTCTACAATGGAACTGCCACAGTATATATGCATTTTCCCTACTGGTAGAAGCAAATTCCATCATTCTACCATTTTGAGAGAAATGCTGAGAGAGAGAAGAAAAGTAAGCAGAGAAGGAAATTTAAAAAGAAGCACGGAGTAGAGAGATTAGTCAGTTGAAGGAGAGTGCAGTGGGAGAAGGAAGAAGGGTCCTCTAGGGCTAAAGCTTTGCCAAAAGGGAGCCTGTAGGCTTTAGTCACGTTTGTCAGCCATCATCCTGTGTAACCAGAGGTAATGCTCCTGGGACAATGTGCTGTTCTGAAATGGCTGGCTGGGACACTGCACCCGGGTGGCCCTCGACCAGCTCCATTAGCAGCATTTGTGGCCCCTGTTGTACTGGAAAGGTAAAATGTGGCACTCCCTCCGAGTCACCTCTCCTTGCATTCACACCATGCACCACCACCTTGCATCAAAACTGCTTGTCCCTGCAGCCATGTCACATCACCAGCGTGAGATGCACATGACAATAGCATGGTGAAGCTCATGAGGCACCCCGTCAGCACATAATGGAGCAAAGAAATGCCTCTACTTGAAGTGATACATGCTAAATTTTTTGCCCTTACTGCTTATGCAGGCATTCTCAAGAGACTACTAATTAAGATAGAGCACTGGGGCACAAAAATATTTTGATCAAAAATATTCCTATTTTATATTTTCTGGAAAGTATCACATTATGTTAGATGTATGGTTTTCATTCACCAATTCGGTCTCACTACCTTTGGTGTCTCTGATCTGTTGCTTCTAATCATGCNTCACACACAATAGGTCCAGAAGGCCACAAACACTCTCCTCTTTCCCATGCCCATCCCTGGTGACCTGGATATGTTTCCATGGTCACCTCTGGGCCTAGGGAAGAAGCTCACTCTGGGCCTTCCAGGCCTGCTTTTCTATAACACACATAGTGTAACCCTACAGATGTGAATTCTGAGATGGCTTCAGTTGTAGATCATATTGTATCACACTTTTCAGTGACAAAGTCTGAAAAACCTTTTAGTAAATACTGTCTTAAAGGCACTTATCTGTTACCTGAATCTAAGGGGGAGTTTTAACAGGTTTTGTTACACAGCATGTCTTTTGTTTCTTCTGGCAGCAGCTGGATCTCTTGCTGTGGATTTTAAATATGCTTCTATCCATCCTCAAAACATCCTCCTTCTCTTTTGTTACCTAATATTTTAGTTAGCTAGGCTACACAGGTGTTCTCACACCTATGGGCATGATGTCTTTAAAGGCTACAGAAATGGCAGAAATGTGTATCAGTGCCTGACTGGTCTCCTGTGAGACTGCACTTATGATCTAAGGCAACACACCTGTTAATTTATGCTGACCTTTTCATTTCAATATTCTTGGCAAAGCTGGCAGGAGAAAGACTCAGCCCAAGACATGAAAACACTATTTTTTTCAGCTCAGTGTAGAAGTCCTTGCTTTAGTTTAGTGCTATGCCTGTGGCAGTTGACGAGCAATAGCATTTGGAGAAAAAAGTAATTTGCTTCGCTTGCTTACCTCATTTCANACCTATAAATTTGTTCATACAGCCTTTGAGATCCCTTCTTTACAGTGCAGAAACTCCTTATTTATACCATTATTGATGTTTACAAGATTATGAACAATTTCCTGTCTGGATTATCCCACAGTTTATATGCTGCTTTATCAATGCAAAAGCCACACTGCAGGAAATCAGACAATTGCTTTGGACAAGGTGATAAGCTATTGCACAACCTTACATTTTTGGGCTCACACACTGCAAGCTGAGTTTCTGGAAAGATCTTTCTACAATGGAACTGCCACAGTATATATGCATTTTCCCTACTGGTAGAAGCAAATTCCATCATTCTACCATTTTGAGAGAAATGCTGAGAGAGAGAAGAAAAGTAAGCAGAGAAGGAAATTTAAAAAGAAGCACGGAGTAAAGAGATTAGTCAGTTGAAGGAGAGTGCAGTGGGAGAAGGAAGAAGGGTCCTCTAGGGCTAAAGCTTTGCCAAAAGGGAGCCTGTAGGCTTTAGTCACGTTTGTCAGCCATCATCCTGTGTAACCAGAGGTAATGCTCCTGGGACAATGTGCTGTTCTGAAATGGCTGGCTGGACACTGCACCCGGGTGGCCCTCGACCAGCTCCATTAGCAGCATTTGTGGCCCCTGTTGTGCTGGAGAGGTAAAATGTGGCACTCCCTCCGAGTCACCTCTCCTTGCATTCACACCATGCAACACCACCTTGCATCAGAACTGCTTGTCCCTGCAGCCATGTCACACCACCAACATGAGATGCACGTGACAGTAGCATGGTGAAGCTCATGAGGCACCCCGTCAGCACATAATGGAGCAAAGAAATGCCTCTACTTGAAGTGATACATGCTAAATTTTTTGCCCTTACTGCTTATGCAGGCATTCTCAAGAGACTACTACTAAGGATAGAGCACTGGGGCACAAAAATATTTCGATCAAAACTATTCCTATTTTATATTTTCTGGAAAGTATCACATTATGTTAGATGTATGGTTTTCATTCTCCAGTTCGGTCTCATTATCTTTGGTGTCTCTGATCTGTTGCTTCTAATCACGCCAAGAATCCTACCCATGAATCCTATTCAAATCACTTAATGATTGTGTCAGACGTAAAAGCAGCTGCATCTCAGCTAGAACCAGGGAGGCTTTTGTGGGTCTAAGAGGCACAGTGCTCAGGAAGACAGAGATATCTCCTGATCTCAGGTGAGGGCTGTTCATTTTCTAACACCCACAGTGGTTTGCTGCATGACTTTAATCCAGTCACTGTTCTGCATCCTGGTCTTTGTCAGATGCAAACAATGAGAACACCACTTGCTGGGCTTTGAGAGCTCTGAACAGAATTTGATAGCCCTCTTTACATGCTAAGGTCACAAAAGAAGGAATGAGACTCTCCTTTGTTAAGTGCCTAAACGGCAGGTTTGCTTAGGTGGTCCATAAACCACACTTGCATAAATCAACAAAGATGATTTAGACAAAGAGGAAAAAACCAATACAGGATAAAGGTAAACTTTCTGTACTTGAGAATGTTTCTCCCCCTGTCTCTGGGCTATGCTATGCCATATATTATCACTGTCATCAAAAGGGGTGTATATAGGAACTTGTAAGACCAAACCAGCCTGTCTCTAAGGTGTTCCATATATCACAGTCCTGCAGGTGGCTTTATTCCTAAAGTGCTGGGCTGTGCTGCTGTTGAAGCCTCCTGCTCCCCCTTGCTCCCAAGATCTACTTCTGGTCTTAAGTGCTGCATCAGGAGTAGTCACCTACCTAAAAGTAAGCTCCATTTCTTTACTGAAGTAATTGCTTATAAAAGAGCTGTAGGCTGCCAAAATGGTTTTGCTGTGATAATTTTATCAGGCACTCAACTGATGTACTGCCTGCCATTCTCATTTCTGCATCACCAGTTTTCTCAATGATAAACAACTGACTTTGCTTCAATGAATTAATGGTGGAGACAAGCATGAGCCTCAACACCTTTTAATAAATCAACAATCTCGGCCTGTATCACTGAATCAAAAGAGATTGTTTGCAATGTGAAAACTAATTTATAGATTCTGTGAACACAGCACTGGATGGAGTTAAACTGAGAGCTGCAGAGCTCTCCTGTTGTTTGAAAAAACCCTGCCTGATTCTTCCACTTTCTGTGTCTTATAAGTGTATTTAAGCAGATATGTGCAAACATAAACAGCACTGGCTAATGGTGAGATACTATTCGATGTGACCCAAACCAATATCCTGTTTGCATAAAATGCATGAAAAATACATTATCTTTGCTAATAATACTAATAATTACCATTAATTTCTGGAACATCCAGAGCCCTATATGGGCTGTTCCAGAAATTAATGGCAATTATTAATATCTTTGCATATGGTTAAAACAGGATTTTTCCTTCCCAAATAACTTTTGCTGTCTGTAAAGCATGTGGTCAAACCTGCTGATAGGACTTGAAGCTGGCAGCTTTACCCCACACCTGTGAGCACAGATCAAGTCCTCAGTAGGGACTGAGGTTGCCATTCCACTTCACTAACTTAGTTTCCCAGCTTGGAGAAAGAAGTTGTCCTCACAATAACTACAAAATCAAACACATGTCTGGTTCTAAGTTGTTGGGTTTTTTTTAATCCAGTGGCTTTGGATTTTTTTTTCACACTTTTTGCTTGTAACAGTTCAGCCATCTTCACAGATACTATTTTACCTTGAGGATATCTACTTTCCATGGTTCATGGAGTCTGGATTTCATTCCAGACATTTATTTGTGGGAAATCCTACATATTGGGACACAGGTATGAAGAGTGAATGAGATACTTTGAGCAGGTTGTCTTTGCAATCATTCTTAAATTGTGTCTCTCCGATGATCTGTGGAGATATTCTATTCTCTCCAAGATGGCAATTGGCTTTCAGCTGTTTATTTCTGCCCAGTGAGTTGGCAGCACCACACAATACACCACCACAGCTATTGAGAACAAGTGTGAGATTTAGTTCCTAAAATGCTCTGCAACTTGGTAATGAAAGCAGTGACCAGGTAAATACACACTAAGCTGGCAAGAACAAGGATTCTGAAAGGCACTAGAGAAATGCATCTGTAATAATGCAAGAGTTCCCCACTACAGAATTGCTAGTGTTAAGAGAGCAATACTCTGTGCATTGGAAACCCTACACTTTAGCAGGCCTTGCATTTCCTGTGGGGAATCCCAACTCTGTTTGAAGGAATTCATTCCAAGTGTTTTGGTGTCAGGTCAGATCCCTGCTCAGAAGTTAAAGTAAGCACTATCTTGTTAGAAATCTTCTCCCCTCTAAACAGTTCAAATTCTTAAGTGGTCCTGACACTCTTCTCTGCACTCAGGCTGAATCATTCAAGAGGCTCTGAAAGGGGAGGTTGTACAGCCCACTCATGTAAATGAACCAAAATTTTGGTTAGAACCAGGAAAAAATTATGGGTGCATGCATCATTTTTCTCTTCCAAAGATATTTTGTTCTTTTATATGACAACACTGCTGGTCTTATGGAAAAGACCTTACCTGCCAAGACACAGTTTGAGTAATAACAGTAATTTCCACATGGCTTCTGGTGGTGCTAATCCAAGATCACTGATCATGTAGTGTTTTGTTTCTACATCACTAAGTTTGACATATGAGAGGAATATAAATCTTCATGCTTCAAGTATATGGTTGCATTTAAAGCCCTGCAGGAACTGAATTTTTTAAATCATATTGTTTTAATATTAGTTTTCATTCCATGCTAGAATACAGTTCTAAATTTTATTTGAAATGACAGAAATCACAGAAAATATTCTGTTCTAAAATTTAAACGTGCATTTTAAATACCTGATGTGATTCACTCGAAGTTAATTTTGGATCACTCAGATGAATTAAATTGATTTTTATTAAAGATTTGCCTGTTATTTACTCTTCTTCCAATTTTTAAAACAAACTTACAAAAAACCCCAAATACAAACCCCACAACACTGATATTGGAATAATGCCTAGGGAACTTATGATATCAGCAGATCAGCAATTGCCAAAGGCAATGCAGCCCATCTGAGGCATTTTGGCAATTTCTAATTTTATTGCAGACTGTTACTTGTTATCATTATAAAGTCTGTGATGCAACAGCTGCACAGCTCTAATTTCATTTGGGTGAACAGCAGTGCAACATATACACCCCAGAAAATATGCTAAATTGAATTCCACAAGTAGCTCAGGGTAAGCTTCTTCAGCTCTTAAGAGATGCAGCTTTACACAACAATCAGGTCAAATGCCTCTTGCTAAGCAAAGATGAGCTGAGGAAATAATGAGCCCTTTCTGACCAAGCAAGGAGCTATGCTTCTTCCTCCACGTGTTTTCTATTACTTAGTACCTGATGCTTTTAGGCATTCTAGCAGTCCTTCATGGTTACAGTAATTTCTCTCCTGAATCAAATTTGTACCAACCTGGGAATTCCCTTGTCATTTCTTCCACAGTAGCCTAGAAGTACGTAGGACATGTTGAGCACACACAGATAATGCCACTACAGCAGTGCCACCAGGCAGCATTGCACAGGCAGCCCTTGAACAGAAAAGTTCACTTTGCTGTGAAGCCAGAGAAGAAGGTAGGTCAGCATAACATTCGACCTACACTTTCCTCTGATGACAGTAATAGGCTTAAGGATTGTGATGCCTTTTGAAAACCTAT
>VZTZ01026151.1:0-12872 GCA_013400955.1 Drymodes brunneopygia | reverse complement strand
TGTAGGTGATGAGTATGTAGTAGATCTTTCTCAAACCTGAATTGGCTGTAAATGTTTCAAAATCTAGATTAAACAGGCAGTTTAACAATGTGACCAGGGAGGTCAGTTTTTACATCAACAGATTACCAAAGTAATCATCAACCAGTCACTAACCTGAAAACATTATCCTGAGTAATGTTAATGACTTTCAACCATCAAAAAGAAGGAAAAAAGCACACCTGTGAAATGGGTGTCTCTCTAGTTACAGAAGTGTAGTTTCTTCTACCTGCTACTATACTGACAGTGTCTATACAGTTGGTAGGTGGTGACTTTTAGACTGAATGTCACCATTTGTTGTGCACTCAGTTTTGTTTACTGTAGACCAGGGAACCAGAACCATGAAAAACTATACCATTCTAGGTGCATTTTCCAATTGTGGCATGGTGGAGTCCTCCAAGCAAAGCAATGGTGTGAACAGCTGACTACTTACAGAAAACTGCCCAGCTGTCAAATTTGCATTTTCCCACTCCATAATCCCCAGGAGGAGGGTGGGGGTGGAAAATCAAGCTTTGTAAACATAGCAAGCACGACTGCATTTCACAAGAATTGCCTTCTCTCCTCTCAGTCGTTTTGAGGAAAAAGGGAGGGGGAGAATAACTGAATGAACAGGAAAAAAAAGTCTGCTAGGTGTATTACACATTTATCTTACTTTAAATAATAAACTGGTTGTGTCCTCCTGGAAGAACTCAGTTCTTTCCTGTATGCTGAAGCTTTCATATCATACTTTATACTTTTTTTTCCAAGGCTTCTAAGGAGCAATTATCACCACAGCTGTCTAAAATAAATACCCAGTCTGAGCCTGAGCCAATCACGATTTCCCCTCTCCATCCCTAGTTCCTCCTCAGCTGGAAAAATCACTTATTCAGAAAACCATTCCCAGGGGTGGCCCCAGTAGCATGCCAAGGAGGCCACCCACTTTGAACCAGAAGATATGGAACAGCCATGATATCATCATTCTGAGGGGTAATCACTAACTACTCAATTACAGTGAAACAGAACTAACTTCAGTTTCTGAGTAACTTGCTCTACACCTGTGCTTCTCCCCAGTTTCTGTCTGAGGGAGGTGCTGGGGCCTCGCTCAGGGAAGGCAGCAGTGGGATCAGCTCAATGTCACCAGCAGCCTTTAGACACTGCTCACAACTCAGTAGTGCCTGGACTCGTGAAAATGAAAAGGGGCCATAAAACAAACAGCTTTTTAACTTTCAGGTACTTAAACCCAGCTCATCAATCATACTAGAAACCTCTGACAGCTCACCAACAACAGAGTTTTCCGCTGTAAAAGCTGAGCATGTTATTAACGTGGTTTATTTTGTTACGATGAAATTCTGTGTATCACTTACAAACCAGCTAGTCATATCTTGTAAAAAGTCTCTAGGCAAATAAAAATCTAAAGCAAAATGCCCTGTTAATGGATCTTTCATGAACAGCCAACTGAATGTTAAAAACAGATTTTTTTATTTTCCCGGTCTCCATCTATTTAAAAGGAAAAGCTGCACAAAAAGCACCCTCTGCAGCAGACCATCTACCTGGAGAATCAGAGCTCTACTCCCACTACCTGTGTCTCTGGGAGCAGTCCCTCTCCCAAACCTGCAGGAAGCAAAGGGTGTGACACTGTCAGACAGCAGGTTCACCCCCAGAGAAAGCATTCTTTTCACATTTCTCATCAGAGAAAGCACTCCTGTGCAGCAGGCCTGCAGAGGTGTGTGGGGGGGGGTGTGTGCAAAACTGAGAAAAAACCGAAAAACACACTTTACCTTTAGGTTCCATTTTTAGCCATATTCACAAGGTAACACTAGAGCTGCATGTTTCTTTTTAGAGTATGTAAACCCTCTGGGAAATACATGCAAATGTTTTCATAATGGAACCAGCACTTATCAGAGGCCCCTGACAAAAATAGAACTGATGAGAAAGTTAATAGCTTTGGGACTATTTAGATGTGCTGTCTCTGTGTAGCTCTGGAAAAAAAAAAAAACAGTTTAAAAAGAAGAAAAGAATGAGAGAGAGTGTTAAGTTCCTCATCTGTGTACAATTATTAAAAGACTGGATCATTCAGGCATGGGTTTTGGATGGATGCCCTACCTCCATTTCAGTACTTCAGAGCAAAATAAAGCAGCTCTGCAGTGTCACTCCACAGGGAACCAGCACCACTTGTTGCAGAAACAAACATATATAGGGTAATAATAACCACTACTACCAGTTTGTTTCATATTTGCAAAGGAAAATTTAATGACAAAAAAGGTTTAAATTTGTGGGCATAGGTCAATTATTTTTACTGAATTACTGAATGGGAAATAATGCATTTAAGCCTAACACATAAACTGAATTAATTAATATACAATAAAAAAAGTTTTATTGAAATATGAAATGATACAATTATCACTGAGCAGTACAACATGGTCCATGGTCTGCTCCCTTGTAGTAGATGCCTTGCAAATCTTTTTAAATATTCACGTTCATACCTAGGGAATTTATAAACCTAAAACTTCTCCAGAACTGCCTTTGAAGTCTGATAATCACATCTGCACTTTTGAACCCACATAGGAATCTTCCCAACCCACTGACTTCAATTACGTTAATCACTTTCCTGTCTAGGAACAAAAATATAGGTCCCTATATAAAAGTGAAAATACAAAACATGAAGTTCATATGACTATCTCAGCATAAGAGGTACCATATTGTGTCAGCCCAAAATCTGATCCAAATCAGTGCTCTGTAACACGTGCTAAGAAATAGAGAAAATATAAAGCAGTGTTTTTGCTGGCACACTTCACACTTTCAAGTGGTTATCAGGAGATTACAGAGAGATCAAGAAGTGTGAAGTTTAGAAACCATTTCCATCCACAGTGCAGGAAGTGACGCTACATCTATAGCAGTGTCTTTGTGGGATAATATTTGTTTAAGTGTGAAAATTGGAAACATCATTCTGAGGTTTTATGATTTACTAGCTTTCTAAAATCTGAAAGAATAGAGGAAGTATATTTCTGAGCTGTTAAAAGCACATATTAAGCACTCCAATTACAGTAGATTTTTACCTGAAGTTACTTATTTAAAGAGAATTTATAGTCTTAGCTTTTCCTCAAACAGGTTATAAAATTCTTGCCTGAGAAATTTGGCAAGTAAACTTGATGGAATATGCTTTATCAAATCCTTTTGCAACTTCTCTAACTAGGCAGATTTTAAGGAAGTTCTATTATAACAACAAATCCATTACATTTACTAAAACGTCCTAACAATATCAAAGAAATTATTTTCTTCTTTCTACCACTGAGCTAACATACATCCTGCCATTACACCAGCTTAATTTTAAACAGAAAACTAAGTTCAACCTTATCAAACTTATACCTGTTGTATATCCCCTGCTCTCTGATGCCTCATCTTCTTTCCAGTGCAATATTACATTGCCCTCTAACGGATTACCTGCACAACTGTACAAACCCATGTTCCCTTTTAAAAGTCCTGAATAAGCAAAAAGGTTGCATGAGAAATGGAAAAGTAAAGTCGTTTTGTTCCTCTTTAATTATCTTTTTCTATTTCAATTAAACTTTGTAAAATTTTCATTTTCAACCTTTTTGTTTTAATTTTTTCAGATACAAAATGAAGTAATGCGTGCTGGAAGTTCAGGTCTTCAAATGGTCTCAGGCTGTAAGCTGAATTTGAAATCCAGAGTCAAAAAACTGTTTATAAAAAAATAAAATAGAAGCTGACCCAGCAAAGGATTTCTCAAGAAAATTTCATCTACTCCAACTCAACATTTGAACTCGTTTACCTACCCCAAGTCAGACATAAAACTTGCCAAATTCACCAATGTCCTCTTGTCTCAGCAAGGTGACATCAGCACAACTGCCTGCCTTTCTGCCCTTTTCTCTTTTATCCTCAGAAAGTGTTTATCTCTTCCAGATGGAAAACAACTAAATTTTACAAAAAAACCTAAAACTTTGTGAAGCGATCTAATTGTATCTAAAAGTCATGTCTAAAGTAAACAACAGGCATGTGGATTTACACTAGAGAGCATATGCACTTTAAGGTAAAAGGCAAGAGTTTTTTGATGGTGGTGGTAGCTTAATGCCTCTTAATGCAGCTCCAGTAATAATTTTTAATTATGACATTCTCAAAATGCTAAATATTCATTGTGTATATCACGAATTAAAAAGAACCCAAATGAATTTCAAGTGAATTTCAAATTAATACAACATTTAATGCATTAAAAGAGCAAGACTGCACAAATTTAAGCATAGCAACTGTCATCCTGTCATTGCCTAGCTTGATCCTTAAAAGCACCAGAACCATCATTTGCAAATTAAAACCATTTATCTTTAAAGTAGGGGGAATAAAATTTGATAAAGATGAAGGAAGTGGAGACTCATATCTGTGAACANAATATATATTTCCACATCTAAGCACTCAAAAATACATTTACTCAAAGAAAAGTGTAGTTCAGGGAGATTCTTTCTTTCTTTGTCCTCTTAAAGTTGTAGCTTACATGAAAACTAATAGATCTATTTCCGATGACTGAAGTTTAACTAAATGAGCCAGTTGGCTAATACAAAACAGGTTAAGGTGAAAAGTAGTAAAAAAAAAAAGCCAACTAAAAACCTCATTTTTATAAAGAAAACAGATGCAAAAATTTCTACTCTCATGAAGGAAGACAAGGATTTAAAATTAATTAATGAAGAAAAAAACTTTACTGGGCAACTATCTCTATTCAGGGATATTCAAAGGCTGAAAGAAAATATTGTTAAACATAAAAAACCAATTTGTATGAAGAGATTATAAATGCTGACTTCCCAATTTCACAAAGCCATCTTCAAGGCATGTTTGAGATCAAGAGTAGCAAACCCTATAGTGAAGAGAGAACTCTCAAACACACAGAACTCAGCTTTTTCAACAAAAATTTTGGAACCCTGTCTTAAGCCCCAAACCAGATTAATCACCATAAAGTATAAAGGGAGAGATGTTAGGAGATCAAATAAAGGGTTTTTGAGCAATCTGGTCTAATGGAAGGGATCTTTGCTGATTGCATGGGGCATGAAACGAGGTGATCTTTAAGGTTCCTTTCAACTCAAACACTTCTATGAAAGGTATTATTTGGTACAAACTCCAGAGAGAGTAGAAAAGTGTAAAGAAAAGGAGAAAAAGGCATTGCAATGCTAACTGATGTGTAACATCATGGTTGTGACTCTGTGTTTGGCAGAAAAGGTTACCTGACCTGCTCTAGAAAGGCTGCAGAAAGGTCTCTGTCTCTCAGCCTTCTTGTTGTTATTTAAAAGAAAATACAGAAAGAGGGGGGAAAAGGGATTGCCTAGGCCTTTCCCAGATCAGTAGGAAGCAGAAATGTTTATTTTGCAAACAGTAGAGGAAGCTGTTTGACTCCATGGGAAATGGTGAAACACCATGACGTAAGAAGTACTGGCAAATAAAGTAAACAGTTCAAGAGAATATTTTTCCTCTTTTGATTACAGCACCTTTTGTCTTCTTTTTCTAAGAGTAGTCTATCCTTCTCCTGATGATACTGCTTCCAAATTAAAGACAGCATTTTTGAAACCATTATGGATTACTACGGAATCTGGTTCAGTTCTGGGATGACAGAAATTGTAATTTTATATTATTCATGAGAATGTGCAGTAAAGTCTAAAGATAATTTTTCTTCTCCAAAACAAACTGCTAAGGTTAAGTAAAACACAATAGACACATCATTAGCATCTCTGAACAAATTCTTATTAATTCCTTAACACCAACATTCTCATTTTGAGGAAACAGGGGTGAATGCCTTAAGGATGGAAACTGCAACTTGGGAAAAAAACCCACCAACCTGGAAGTTAAGCTGATTGCATGACTAACAATTCACACTTCTCCTCACCAAGCTCTATCAGGAAAAGCAATTACTCTGCAGAATAACTAGGTGTTCAACTAGACTACAAATTGTGCCACATGTGGGTTGAAGATACCATCTCTGAGATTTTGTTCAGCCTGCATTAGTTTTCTCCTGCTAGAAATGCATTCCTACATTTCTTCCACCTCATTTCAAGATCCATATCTAATGGTGCTACTATGTAAAAACCCCAACAAACCACTGTTTCAGCATCCCTGTGTGTAAACCTGGGGATGACATAAGAGAGTGCCTTCAGAACAAAGGCTTGCTCTGGGTGGGAGCAAGATCTGATTTGGTTTCACCTCAGCCACCATCTTCTGACCAGGGAAGGGAAAGGAGTATCTTTTCAATCAGCTGATGAGCTGATGAGAGTCTTTGCAAGACAGGTGAATATTCAAGATCACAAATTATACTGCAGTCATGCAATTCCTAGGACCTAAGAAACGTATCCGAACAGGAAGGAGCATCTTTTGGTTCTGGCAACAATTCTAGCAAGTGTCAGGCAAAGATGCAAAACTACATCATCAGGTGATGAAAGATAAATGATAGGAAAAGAAGAGAGAGCCAACAGAAGTATATACTTGTAAAGAGCTGCCAGGTAATTTAAAAGGAAATAAAAATCTATGCATATTTGTGAGATGAAGAGAAGTGGTGCAAGTTGTTGGCAATAATGAAGCTTGGAAGGAAGCCTTTTCTAGGCACATCTCTATTTATAAATTGGAATGTTTCGGTTAAAAGCTTATTACACCTTCTGGACTCTGATTTTTAAAAGTATAAACAACTTTTTTTTATTGCCTCAAAGCCAGTTCAGAAGGGCATAAACTCTTACAATTCTGATTCTGGAAGTGTCAACAAGTATATGTACAGCAATTGTGGGCCCTCTGGCCTACAGAGAAGCTGGCTTTGTGAACAACCTTTTTGAAAGACTTGTTTTGCATTGAACAAGTTGTGTATCACTAACCATGGCATCAGTCTCATTAAATCTCTGCTACCTGTATTTATTTTCAGTGAGGAGAAATGTTCTCTCCTTTCTTTTCACTTCAAAAGACTTTCTCCAACTCCACTGCAGCTGGGTTTTTCTTTAAAGTGCTCTTTAAAACTCTCATTTGAAACAGAGAAACAAACAGACAAAGCACAAAATTTAGACTAAGATGCCTAGCCTAAAATTATCTATTTTGCTGTGCTTCAACATTTTTAGCCTCTGTTATTTGGCTTTTACCTGAATTGCAAGATGAAACAATCTTTTTGCTCTGCATTTGCACTGCCAGTGCAAGCCCAACAGTGTCAATCATCATTTCAGTTCAAATCAATTACAGAAATAAATACTAAGTGGTTTTATTTCATGTTATAGTATATAAGGATTTTTTCCACTAATTCAGCCTTAGCTCATGAAAATCAAAGGCAACAACCTTAACAATTGAGAAAAATACTTCTATTTTCCCAAACTATTATGGCTACTTCTTATAGAAAAGTAAAGAAAACTTTGAATTTCAGCAACGGTTGCATAAAAAGATACAAAGAAGATGCAAATTCACTGCCATCAAGTTACAGTCTGTAATGAAAAACCACAGTGAAGTCGCATTCAGATAGTTCTTAGACATTTCAACAAGTAAACATGCAGAGATTTCCTTTAGGTGAAATCTTGTTTAAGTGGGCATACATGACACAACCAGGAAGAAAATTTCAAAGTCCATTTCTTAATAGAGAAGAGATTTTGGGGTTTTCGTAACCTTAAGCTTCCTGGATTTTTTAGTATTTTTTTTCCCAATATAAAGGNGTGGGACTCAATGGCCCATTAACAGAAGATATCCCCTGGAGTTATCAGGGATGAGTAAGGAAGAGTGCCCTACCTGGTTTTAACAGCTGGCCCATTAGAAGACATGCCCTGGGGTTATCAGGGATGAGTTAGGAAGAGTGCCCTACCTGGTTTTAACAGCTTATGAAGATGGTGATAGAATACATACTATTGTAACTTAAGACACCCTGAGAAATACACCCTAAATCTCCTCCAAAAGACCTTTCCAATAACATTTTCTCAGCATGGGTAAAAAAACTTTCAGGCTAGTGTGGACATGAGATCTTGAAAGTCACTGGCAGTAACTCAGGAAAGCCTGTTCTGTTTAACTCTGAGGAAATCACTTGATAAATCACGTTTGGATTTTTTCCAAAATGGTACAGGTCAATGAGCGTATGCTGATTTGATTAATTAAGATACTTCCACAGGTGATGGTGTTCCTGGCAATACCAGAATTACCACAATTCTGACAATATTAATAAAAAATAATTAACAAAATTGGTGTAGTGAAGAAAAAATGCCTGCTACCACACGTCAACCAAAGGGACCTTATACCAGCTATATCTCATTGCTAAAGAGGAGACAGAAGACCAGGTGGACTGTTGCTGGATTCCAGCAGCACTGTACCATTACTCATTGCAGCTTCTTAATATAGGTCATCTCCTGTAAGCAGTAATGTCTTCAAATTACTTGTCTGTGAATAGCTTTTCCATGATGAAATCAGTCAACGTAACAGCAGTAATTAGTCCCACCTTCAGACGCTCTTGGAAAAAATTGTTTTTAGACACACCCCTCAAACGCAAATACTGAGACACTGCAGTCACTTCATCATTTCGGTTTTGTCAGCACTTTTAAGATACCCTCAAATTACATATGAAAAGCTTTGACTGTCTTGACTGTCTAGAGCACTGTCATTCAACAGCTTTGTTTTCCTTAGCAGCTTGCCCCAAGGATACAAATTCCCAATGATGTGTCAGTTCATCAAGATCATGCGGTACAATGCAGCAAACACTCATTTATCATCCATGTCACCAGGCTGCAAAAATATTTCTTTCAAATGCAGTATTGACAAATACAGCACATTATAACGGCTTACCCTGGCTTGTGTCACCCCTTCTTTACAAACTCTGTCAGCTTCAATTCCTGGCCATGAGTATCAGCCCTTTTTCTGGCATCATCTGCTATAAAGAGCAAGTGATTTCAGACAGCAAATAAGACAACTGACAAAATAACTTATAACAATGAAACTGAAGAAGTGGCATGTTTGTTTATGTGGGCCATGGCTTAATCCTCCAGTCTCTCTGGAATTTCAGACTTGCTGTTGTGCATAGATGGAATGACATGTTATAAGTTAATTCTGGAGGGAAAAAAAACTCCACAGCCTCCTCCCCCTCCAGTANCTGAATATTGGGAAAATGTGCAATAGCTGTAGGAAACACTATGCCACTGAAATGGCATAACCATAAATACCGATGGAAATCAAACATAGTTGTCTAAGTCAGGGGTCTGGGATTTGATTAACAGCATTTTTTTTTGAACTTCAGAGATATGAAACTGTGGTGACAAACAGGGCCCCCTGATATGCATAGAATCCCACTAGATACAGAAGATACAAATGAGTTGTTACTTCTTTCATACAGTTGGAAGAAAATGCTACCATAGGCTCCAATTAGGAATTCCAATTTGGAATTAAGAGCAAGTTTCATCTTAAAATGTGTAAAGAAAAAACAAAACAAAACCACAAATAAAACCAACCAAAAAAACCAAAACAATCCCATCACACATCTTATATCTTGAATCCAGACTGCTGAACAATTCTGGACTAACAACACTGTCTAAATTGCTCATAATGCATTTAGAACACAATATTTTTCCTATAGTAAGTGCACAAAATAAATTAATAAAAATTAATGGCTAATAAAAGTAAAATGTAAACTAACAAACCTTAATTTATTGTTGTCTTCATAACATATTTCTAAAATGCTCATTAAAGTGAAAACGTATCATTATGGTTTCTGAGTTAAAGCCCACAGGATGGATTTCCTCAAGCTATTTAAAAGGATGTATCTATAACTAATCAGCTAGAATTATTATGAAAATACACATTGTAGGTAAGAGCACTGATAATGAGCCAAGCTCTGGCAGCTGCTGCCATGGTGTGCTGGTCCTGGCTTTGTGGGGACCCTCTATTTAGAGGAACAAATTAAATTCTGGAACAAAGCCCCAGCAATAAAAAATAACTGGGGCACACAGCTGGTTGGTGATCAAAACAGACACACTTCAGCCAAGTTAAGCCTTGCAGCAGGAGCAAGCAGCATATGAGGTTGTCTAGAAAAGCAGTGACTCAAGTCTGGGAGCACCCACATAGCTGGTACAGAGAGCACGACCGACTCTTGATGGTACATTTGCTAAATCCATTGAATTCATACAGATGGAGGGCACATACCTTGTTTACCTTGGATTACTGAATCAAGGCAGAAAATTTGCTACCTACTTGGCAGGAAATCATTTAGTTAGCCTTTCCTGTTAGTAAATTAGTAGTCTGTACTTCTGCATATTCTTTAAACAGGAATTTTAAATTTTAACTTGGATTATTTATTACTCTCCTGTAACAAAAAAAGGCAAACAAAAATGATACAAATTGTACAGTTAGTTCAGCTTAAATGCTGCAACATGACAGAGTATGAAAGCATCACACTGAAGACTGTGTCAGACCACCAAACAGCAAATCTGTCAGTTAAAGCAAGTGACACTGCTTTATGGACTCCATGTGACAGAAGCGTTTATGGCCTTGAGGCTTTTACTAACAGCAGCTTTTCTTATTAGCAAACTATTGATGAAGGAAGGTAAGATATCCCTGAGGTGCATTCTAAATATGACAATGAGATTCTACCCTCTCATCCCACCTTCTGGAGCAGATGATTTCTACTGGTATCAAGTGATCAAAGAATTCACCAGGTGAGATGAGAATGCACAATAGCAAAAAGCCTACAGCAAAACACCTCTTCTACTTTAATATGACTTAAAACAAATGTTTCAAAACATTCCCAGAAAACACATGAGTAAAACACATCCCCTCTCTTTAAACTGTGGCTTATAAACATTTCCTAACCATGAATGTAACTCTTGTTAGGTTTACCACTGACAAGATGCAAATCAACTTGCAGAGGACAGTTTCATGCTATATTTATCACTTATGCTATGATCCCCAAACTTTTTTAACTCTGAATAGAGACATACCTTCCTTTCAGTACAGATGGTCTCTGCTGTGTTTATGATCTGCCTTTCTGTTAAAATTCAGGTTTTCTTCCATCTGTTGGCATCTTCAGCTAATTATTACTTACCAAGTGTTATAGGTCATTTCAGTCAGCAAAAAAGTGCACATTGCACTCCTTAACACAACCTACCTTCATCATCTCTAGGTACTTAACAATATAAAATAACAAAAAAAGAATGTCTGAAGAGGCAGTGATTAATTTAATATTGGATCTCCCCTTGCTTAAGGCTATTTTAACCCATTTATAAAAAATGCTACATGAACAAATTGCATTTTCCCTGTTTCATGCTGAACATTTTTATGCATTTATACATACATATGGAACAATATTTTCAGGGCTTGTTAAAATGTGTCAAGTCTAGTCACAGACCAGCAGTATCACAGTGCAACGTTCCCTACACCCTGAGTAGGCTACAATACATGCAGATGTACTGCATCTCTGTCTTTGCAGAGAGATTTCATCAGAACACTGTGACATCATCCAGCTTTTCTTAGATTTCATGCAACTTAAAGCTACACTTATGACAACTTTCAAAGGGTTTAGCAAGAATTCAGCAGTATCATATACAAACACCAGATGGGATGATCTGCTTAACTTTAACAGGATAAGGATAAGGTTAACTTTCAGAATGACAGCCCCTCAGCTGTCCCAGAGAAGTGTAGCTCACTCACATCTTTTTTTAACTGCCTGCTCCATACAGGTCACTTCCTGGCTGCCTAAAACAACAGTCCTGCCTAGCTCACATCTGTAAAATCTTTTAGCAAATGGATAAATGCCAGCCCTTCATGCAGCTGAAGTATCCAGAGATGGTTCAAGCTCTCTAAAACCTCGTGAGCTGCAGTCTTCCTTCTGCCAGGGGTTACAAAACAAGCCCTTTCCCTGAGAGTTTCTGCCAGCACAAGAGTTACTGTTTCTTTCTCTAATGCATCCTTACTTCTTAGTTTCTTTACAAGGATTATGGTACTTTTCTCCTTCATTTAACCTGTACATACCCAGAGGTCAATGCTATTAATTACAAAATTACTTTGGATTAAAAAAACCCAAAACAACAGTACATTTTAATTACAGTAAGATTAACTCTCTGAGTTAATCATGTTGAAGTTACATTTTCAGTGAACAAAACTCTAATTACATGCCATTTTCATAAAAAAAAGCAAACCCACAAGAGTCTCGCTGTACCAGAAATAGCCCCTAGTCCTTAGTAAGTTCTATTAAATAAAGCAATAGAAAGGTTTATTTAATTCCTGACCAGTTCTTATTTGCATATCTACTGTTATGAATTATCTCAGCAATGAGGAAAAAAAGTAACATCACAAAACATCTAGGTTTTAATACTTCAAGAGAAACCCAGGCAGAAGCTATAGTGCTATTGGTATGTGTGATAGAGGACAAGATGGGAAAGACAAGTTCCCGAACCTGCTGTTTTCCAAGGGCTTTTGCCAGGGCCCAGACAACCACTGTCCTGGAGTTACTATGGGGAGCAGCATTATACCTCATATAGGACTCGGCATGAACATGGAGGACTCAGGCACATTGCTCAGTGTATGATTAAAAACATCCACTTGTAGAATTGAGGATAATCGTTTTAGGCTTTAAGATGACTGTTGCAAGAGCCTCAAAGTCTCTACAAGGCCATGGATTCACACTCACAGAGAAACATGAAGTTATTAAAATTGAGCCAGAAATACTGCAACAGGGATTTAAGCTACAGATTTGGCCAGTAATTAAAGGCATGATGATGAGCAGCAATTACAGCACAGGACTGAGTTGCAGAAGGCCTGAATGCTCAGCTCAGCTGTTTACTTGCCAGATGACGCGACCCAGGTTACACAAAGCCCTACACACACCCTTATGTGTTCCACGTACACGAAGGTTGAGAGTGCCTGCCTGA
>VZTZ01026136.1:0-14490 GCA_013400955.1 Drymodes brunneopygia | reverse complement strand
GACAGCGGCGACAGCTGGGCTGGGCCCCGCGGTGGCAGCGGTGACAGCCCGAGCGCGCCCCGCCGGTGACTGCGGTGACAGTCCGAGCGCGCCCCGCCGCAGCCATGTCGGCCAAGGACCGCATCGAGATCTTCCCGTCGCGGATGTGAGTGTCCGCCGGGGCGGGTCGGGACAGCGCCGCGGGGGAGTGCGGGGACTCCGAGCCGTGCCCGAGGCGGCGGGAGCGGCGGCGCTCGGGGCGCTCAGGGCTCCTCACCGGGGCCGGCGCTGGGAGTCGTTCCGCCGGTTGTGTGCGCGCTGCGCCGCCGAGCGAGGTTTCCCCGGCTCTGGGCTGGAGCAGCTGAGGGCCGCTGCTCCTGAACCTCAGCTTCTGCTTCCAGGCTCCATATCAGCTCTGTCCACCCTCAGAGGGCCATGGCAGGGCCCGGCACCGAGATGCCGGGTGTGGTATTTAAAATCATGTGACTACGCAAACCTCACTTAAAAAAGAACAGTTTGTAGAATGTATATGTAGGAAAAATGGACAAATGGAACCACAGTTTCCCTAAAGTTTGCAACAGACGATACTGCTGTACGAGAGGTTGGCCATAAAGTGTTAAAAAAGAAGGAGGAAGTAAAGTGCTCCCAGTGTAGGGGACAGTCAGGTAATTTTCCAGATCCAGGCAGCAAACTATTTGTCATGAAATCATATGTCTCCTGAGAAGGCTTAGAAAGCTGCCTACATTGGAACAAACACAAGCAATTGAATAAAATTGCTGGTTTAATAATGTTGTTCAGTTTCTCTTTGGAACCCTCCAGGACAGCCAGACTTTGCTTTAAAGTGAAAGGCTGTTCCAAATCTTCTTGTGTAAAAGTGGGTTGGTGCCTGCACATAATCTTTATAATAAAAAGGATGCCTTGCAGGACAGAAAACCTCAAACAAAAAATAATAATTATTCACTCTGTATGAGCTCAGGACATATAAAGTAACAGTTTATGTGGAAAGATTAATACATTACATGGTAAAGGTTCTGTTTTGAAATTTAGTTTAGAAATAAACTATTGCATACAGAGAAATGAATTATTGCATACACTAAGTCATCTGGTCTCACTCCTGCTCTTTGGCAGTCCTCTTTTCATTCAGTTTAGGTGTCTAAAGAGGGGGCACTTCAATCACTTTTGAAAGGTATCTGGTTTTGTGGGGTGATGTGTTGCTGTGGCATGAGGGTGGTCATATACAAGGGCCTAATATTTACAAGCCTGGTTTCAAACGAGGTGATAGACAATAATGTGGATGGTGTTCCCAAAGGAATATAAGTTAGAATGGCAAAATAAAGATGACCTGTGTCTGCAACAATGAATTTTGTTCACTGACAGAAGAGGATTTCACAAGGTTGGCTTTTTATGTTGGTTTGGGGGGTTTTTTATTGTTATAAAGTGGCTTGCTGGTATGAGCCTCTTCTGTGCTGGGTATCTTCAGTTCCAGAAGCTGCTCAGTTTCCTTGAGAGTAAACAAGACTTTGTTTATTGCACTCTCACAGCAAGTGAGATCTTGCTTGAACTAGAAGGCCAGCCAGTCTCTGGCAGGTGGTGAACAGAGCAAACAAGTTAGTTCAAGGTGATGACAGACACCTGCTTCTTGGGAAAGTAAAGTTGCCTTTTTACTCTATGATATTTTTTTTTAAATCATAAACATTTATGGTTTTCAGTTACACGTATTTGGTAGATATTAATGGAGCTGTTCTCATCACATGCCAGTAGATGTGGCCAGTAATGGATTCCACTGTGTAGATAGAATCTTAATTATGCTTACTTTTTCCAAGGTCAGAGAGGAAGTGTGTAAGAACTGGAGTGTTGTCCTTTGTGCACAGTGGCTGCATGTAGAAAGTAGTACAGTTCCTAATTTCATACAGGAAACCTGTAAGTGTGCTACTGGAAGTAAAGGGTATACAAAGGTAGAACTAATTCACTAATATCCCTTTTAAATTGTTGCTGCTTTTGATTGTCTTTAATTGCTTGTAAATCTCATATGCAGCATGTGAAGCTAAGGAAAACTGCTGTATCTTCTTGCTGTATCTTCTTGCTCTGTAAAATCAGAACATGGCATCAACAGTTATGACCATGTCAAGAATTTGCTGTGTGGTCTGATTTTGAGAAGATGACATTGCAGTAAAAGAACTTAAAAATAATACCAGTGTCACAGTGACAGTGGGTTTTTGGAGTAGTTTGATTTCTGGTACTTGTAAGTCATGAAGAAAAATGAAAACTGTTATTTCCTATTATGGAAGCACTGAAAGATGTCAGTTTTCCATGAGCTTTGACTTCAGAGATAATGACCTTGTAGTTCTTTAAGTTCCCTTGATTTTAAATGGGAATCCAAAATTATTTCCTGAAGTGGCCATCTTACTGCAATGGTGTTTCTTGATTGCTTCATAATTTCATTCAGATGCACGTCAGAAATCTTTGCATAAGTTTTTTTTCCCTAATCCCTTCAGATGATGCAGGATGTTTTTTCTTTATTCCTCTGCTTACCAGGGCTCAGACCATCATGAAGGCTCGTTTGAAAGGAGCCCAAACAGGTCGTAACCTCTTGAAAAAAAAATCTGATGCTCTGACACTTCGATTCAGGCAGATCCTTAAGAAAATTATTGAGGTAGGTAAATTAGAATTTTCCTTTGTTTGGTTACTTTACTTGAAATCTGTCTGTTCTGTCTGTTGTGCATTCCTGTTCTGCTAACTTCATTAGGCTGGCTGGAATGTAGGACAACTGTCTGGATAACCTGTTTTTTGTAAGTGAGACTACTGAGGACAGATGAGCAGAATTACATTTTTTTGGCTACAATGATACAGAAACTTGGAAGAGTTAATATTCTTCACCTTTTTCCAGACAGTCTAAGCCTCTGCTTTCTTTTGTGTCCCAAGTTCCCTGTCATCTCTTCTATATTACAGGGAATTTGCTCTGATGCTACCAAATACTTTAGGATTGGTATTAACATGTTCTGTAGCTCATTTTTATTGCTTTATTAGGCTTGAGGAGATCCTGCGGATCTATAATGTTTCCTTCATGGCTAGGTACACTAGCAGCAGAAGTTTTGTCCAGATGGGACTTGTTCCTTTATGAAGAAACAGAGTCGTGCTTCTTCCTTTGCCACAGGGACGACAAATCTGAGACAGTCAGTAGTGCCTAACGTGTGTTGTTCTGTTCTGCTGTACCAGATGGGTCTGGTTGTACTGTTTTGGCTGTAACTGCTGCAGTGTCCATGGGTAGCAGTGGTCCTTTGTTGCCATGCTATAGGCAAGCTCTCGTCACTCTGTGTCATTGCTTCCCATAGATGGTCTAACACACAAAGGCTGCTGTTTCTCAGTAGCCTGGTTTTTAGCTACAAGGGCTACAGAGCTGTAAAAATTGGGAGAAAACAGAGTGGGAGGAGAGTGCGGCTTCACAAAGCTGCATGCATTTGTATGTTGAAAAACAACTTCAGATATCTCATAGTATTCCATACAATGTGAAAGAAGGGTGTTTTCCTACCAAGACACTTTATTGTTGTGATTTAACCCCCATGTAATAGATTTTTATGATTATTAAGACAGACAAGTCTTTTGCTGTTTCTGTGAGTCCTACACTGTGAAACAGCTGAAAGATTTCTTTTTTTTTACAGTCACCTGGGAATTACAATTTGCAGTTTTAGAGTAAGCTACACATATAGGAGTTTCTCACTTTCTTGCATTTCTTCTATTTATGCTGCTAGTTATTTATCCTGAAGAAGGAGTAACAATGTGCCTTGTATTTGTTGCCTTTTCATTTTTTTTAAACAGACTAAGATGCTGATGGGTGAGGTGATGAGAGAAGCTGCCTTTTCACTTGCTGAGGCAAAGTTCACAGCAGGAGATTTCAGGTGAGGATTGCTGGGCTTGCATGAGGATGTCCTGCCCATGGGAAAGAGCTATCAACAAATAATTTTCTCTTTTGGGAAAAAAAGGTAAAATTCTTAAATGCACTTAAAAAAAGATGACAGTAGACAGGATGAACTGAATTCTGTTATGTAAAAGTGGGCGACATCACTGCAGGAGAGAGAGAACTTGCATGATGAAAACATATACTCCATTGGAAGCTAAATAAAGTGGAAAGATTAACAGAATTTTCTTTTTGTTCCAGTCCTTGATTTGAGAAGGTGTTACTTTTTGCAGCTTGGAGTCAAAAATGTAGGGAAGCGAGAATTTATATCAGAGGAATGGACAATTTGTTAATTTGGTCTTTCTTGTGAATTTGAGGGATGATGTAATGAGACGTAATGTGTGCTCTTTTCTGCCACTAAGTCACACAGTGATTTTACTAGTTGTTCTAATCTCCTACCTCACTGACCTTTGTCTCATTAGGGCTAGTGAGGGCTGTATGCAGAGGGGAAACAAATCCTTTTCCTCCAGCAGGATACCTGAACTGCATTTTAATAAATTGCAGTTCTGTCTAGGGTGTTCATGTAATTCATTCAAGTGTCTACAAACCTTGTGGAATAAAGCTGGGGAAGTGTTAAGGACTTAGCTAATGGTAGTACCAGCTAATGGGGAAGAGCCAAGTGATCAGACAAAGCAGTAATCTGCGTGCTGCTGAAGAAAAGTCTTTTTGCCCTTTCATTTGGATAAAGTGCTATTTCCTGTCCTAACCAGTCACAGTGTTTAGCTATAAACAAGTCACATTCCACCGTGTAAGTAGACTGGACTTCAGCAGAGGAGTTAGCTGCAGTGATCTGTTCTGTTACTTTAGAATGCTTCAAGATGAATTGTTGTACAAGTTCAAGTTTGTTAATATGATAGTTAGTGGGTAAACAAACTCATTAATGGTCTGAAAGAACAAATACTTAGAAACTAAAATGAAGAAAATGTTGTGGCCTTGGTTTGCATTTAAAGCCTTGAAATTCTTTCATTGTGAAAGAAATCTCAGAGGTTGATTAGACTCAATGTTATTAAAATAGTTTGCCAGATAACTGGCTAGTTTTGTAGCTATGCTTTGTAAATTTGGTCTAAGACATTTTTAAAGTTACATTTCAAAGACTCTGTCTTTTCCAAACTTGGCTTGAAACCTGTTTCTATCAAAGCTTCTGTGTTAGCTTTGAAGACTGTGCAATGAATTGCATAGAGAACTGAGCTGACAACACTTTCTAGGTCCTTGCAGCTATTTGAAAACTGATTCATCTTGTATATAATGATGAGTTAATGAACCACTTCAGCTTTCCTGATTAAGATCTGTGTTTTCTTCCTTACAGTACCACTGTGATCCAAAATGTGAACAAAGCACAAGTCAAGATCAGAGCTAAAAAAGACAATGTAGCAGGTGACTCCTTTCCAGGCCATGAGTATTTCAACTCATAAGGGAATTGTGGGAGGAGACTTGGAAATAGGCAGGAATGTGTCCAAACACTGTCTCCTTTTTTTCTTTCTTATCTAACAGTAGGAGCACTTGTAATTTGTTGTTTTTTTCACATACAGCTTATGATTTTTGTATTTGGTTACTTACCTCTTATAAAAGAAAATGATAGTGTGTAAACTGCAGTCCAATTTCTGTATCTTTGGACAAAGCATAACTTCCATAGAGCTTTACTGGAAAACAGATCAGGAGTTAAGCCCCAAAGTTAAATAAATTTCAAGCAATTGTGTATCCACAATTGTCTATGAAGAAAACAAGACAGGTAAATCAGGACTGAATGATTAAAATATTCCTTAAGCAAAGGGAACATATTACTAAACAGAAACTTAAGGAAATGGAATAAACCAGAATACTTCCCTGAATTTTCCATGGGTCTTGATGTCCGCAAGCTGAACACAATATTGAAATTCTGTATTATGTGTCAGAACCAGCATGACTCAATCGTTCCAAGCTATGTAGGAATATTTTGTAAACAAAACTTCTGACATTACATAATTAGAAGCAAATGGGGTAAAAGTGAGCTGCACCTAATAAATCCGTTAGCCTTTATGTCTCTTACATGCATTTTTGTTTGCTCTTGTCAGGTGTAACCTTGCCAGTGTTTGAGCATTACCAGGAAGGAGGGGACAGTAAGTACAGCCCAAGTGTTTTCTGTCTTTATGTACTTTTGGCTATTCCATGCTCATACAGAAATATTGTCATGTCTTGATGGTAAGTCAGTTTACATCATAGGCATAGGGGTACTTACTTCTTTTGATGCTTTGTCCTGGTCCAGTGACATGGGGGGATTATTAGGGACTCTAATAGATTCTACTTTCCTAAATCAGTCAGTTTTTCAGGTGAGGTGGACTTGTTTCATATTTCCAGATTTTGAGACTTCTAAGTCTTACTAGAGACATGCACAACATAAACCACTATAAAGACAATTTGTTAACGGGCAAAGGCTTTAGCTTCTCCATGAACTCTTTATATGCCTGTAGTGTGTAAAGTATTAATTTTTATCTAGTAAGGAAACACCATAGTAGCAATAGTTACAATATTTTTTTTCAGGCTATGAGCTGACTGGCTTGGCCAGAGGTGGAGAACAGCTGGCTAAGCTGAAGAGGAACTATGCCAAAGCTGTGGAGCTGCTTGTGGAACTGGCCTCATTACAGGTTGGTGGGATTTAAAAAAGAATAGGATCGTTGGCTTCTCACTTTCCTAAAATGGAAGTACCATCTCTCAGCACTTGTTGCTTAATCTAGCCCCAGTGCTGTACAAAGTTGCAAACCTTTTTTAGTCATATTACTGCTTCAGAGAAGTCCTTATTCTTTAATGCTAAGAAGAGACTATTTTGGAGAGTTGGTATTTATAACCACTAATGTGCAGTATTCAATGTGCTTGTGAGATTAGTAGAAAACATTCTGCTTCTATCAAGGACATAGTTTGTAAAGTTACATTATAGACTTGCCTCTCAAGTGCTATTTTGTGTACAGAATTAATGGAAATGTTGAATTTCTCTTGTTGTCTATTAATTATTTAATTCCATTCCATCAGACATCCTTTATTACTTTGGATGAAGCCATTAAAATAACAAACAGACGTGTGAATGCAATTGAACATGGTGAGTATTTTTCCATTTGGGATGCATAACATTTTTCTGCCTCCATGCAAGAGGAGGAGCAGGGTCAAGGAAGCCACACTTCTCTTTCTTGTTAGAGTTTCTTACCAGTTCAAGAATGCTTTCTAGAAAGCATTACAATTAAGCATATTGCAATAAAGAAAAAAATTAAAAGCCCAGTGGAATGGACTGGAGGACACAGAGATAAATGAACAAGCAAACATGGGAAAGTAATCAGGAAATTCTATTAAGAACCTACAGGACAAAAGTTTTACAAACTCTGCAGTCCCTGCTAGTGACTTTGACTTAAGTGGTGAAGCCTGTTGACTAGAAGCAAAAGATACGTTGTTTCTATGTGTTAAGGGGTTCCAATAGCTACCATAATAAACTTCCAATAACTCAAATATATTGAACTTTAAATCAGTCTAATAAACTTTAAAACTGTAATAGTGGTGCCCAGTGGAGAGACTGGTGACTTCTTGGTTTTGGATGGAACAGTCCTTACATCAATATCCTGGTATTTTTCTTTGATCTGAATACTTTATTCTTGTTCTTATTTGTAAATTTGTGTCTTGGCATTTCTTAAGTACTACTACAATCCCAGTATTAGCTGTGATTCCTTTTGTTGCAGTGTCCAGAGTCTTTAATTGTTTCAAGTTGCTTTCTGAGTTTTGATGTCCTGGATTTAATCATTTTTGCATGCACATAATGACATCTTTCAGTCTATGTTTCTAAATCATCCTTTTCAGCAGTTTTTCATAGACTGGTTTCCTTGAACATATAGGCCTTAACTGCAGCTTATCACTGAGAATTTGACTTAGAAAAGGTTTCCTTTGCAGCCTTCCAAATAATTTTGGTAGTGCTGATAACAAGTTTCTTCTTTCAACAAACGATTCTGACAGAGAGCTTGTGCAGTTTGATGTTAAAGCTATGTTTAGTGTCTTTTCTCTTGCAGTTGTGTTGTATTTGAATATTTGTTTTCATGGTGGCCTTGTTTGAGTAAAGGTGCTATACTGAACAGAAGTTTCTGAAACAATGTGATGGAAGAACATAGTTTTAATTCAAATTTTGCCACTTCTCAGGACTTTCTAATATTTTGTGTACTTGTCCATCAGGAAATAGTATGATCTTCCATGAAAGACATAAATTTTCCCTATCCAAAAGAATTACTAGATTGACTTCAAACAATATTAGATAACCTCCTGGCTAACACGAAGTCCCAACAACTTCCTTATTTATATATTTTTTTAGTGATTATTCCCAGGATCGAGCGTACTCTTTCTTACATCATCACAGAACTGGATGAACGAGAACGAGAGGAATTCTACAGGTAAATAAATATCAAAATATTAGATTGGTCTCTTCCTGAAATAGACCATTCCTCAGAAGGGAATTAGGAAAACTGTTCACCAAATCTGGCAGCAAATATTGTTAAACATGACCTCATTTTTACTGCACATTGAGTTTCTAGAGCTGGGCACTCAGAGCTCACCAATTACTTGTCTGAAAGTTATAAAGGAATCCCTTCCATTAAGTTGTACATAACTGTCATTCTTCCAGAGGGAATGATGGGATACAGTACACTGAGGTGTTCTGCTTTAAGGACACCTTTGCCAATAAAGCCAATGTTCTGGGCTACTTGAAACAAAAATAAAAACCTGAAATGAATGAAAGAGGAATGAACTTGATTAAAGACAAGCAGAGTAGTATAATGCAGTGTTTAGGGTCAAGAATATAATTTGTAGTTTAGTTAAGTTTTTCAATTGCAGCAGCTAGCAATAAAAACCTTTTATTTTTGCCATTTTGCCAAATTTGATATTTGTTAGAGAACTTCTGTTTCCTGTGGAACTTTTCCAGGTAGCTTTATCAAATCCAAGTTGTATGGCATCTTAACTACTAAGCTGTTGTATTAAATCATACTTGCTTCACAGATAAAGCTGCATTTCTCTTCACAGGCTAAAAAAGATCCAGGAAAAGAAAAAAGTCTTGAAAGAAAAGTCTGATCAAGAACAGGAGCTGCGGAGAGCTGCTGGTGGGGAAACTGAGCCAGCCAATCTCTTAGCAGAAGAGAAAGATGAAGACCTTCTCTTCGAGTAACCCTGCACAGTTGTTGTATATGGAGTAGGGGACCCAAAATACAGGATTGTCCAGTTGCAATATAATTCGAGACATGTTGCCTCCAAGATACTTACATGGCTTCTCATTTGGTGTCCAAGTCTTGAGTTGAATGGATTGTGGATTTCTCTTGGGAGATTAGAAATCTGGGAACTTGACTACAGCATAGGAGGAAAGGCAGAAATGGGTCAGATGCTTTACTATCAGGAAAGCCTTCTATTCCATGTTCAGCCTATTTCTTCACTTAGTAGGAATGACTGTTGATAGCTATATTTTGTTGAAGCATGGCTCTGGATTTGCCTAATCAGATTTGTCCAATTGCTCTCCTTCCTAGTACAAGCAGAGAAAAATATTACTTGGGAAGGAAGACGCATGTGATGTTCTTTGCTGCTGGACCAGTAGTGTTCAAGTTGCTCAGAGCCAGTATCGGCACAGTTGAAGTGAAATGCCTGTGAAGAAAACTCTAGTTTTCTAACCTGTTCATGAAATCCACAGTCTTCTGTGATATATTTTTTGTTGCACGATTGTTACCATTGGCCTAAAATATCCACAGTTTTAATTAGAGGTTCTGCCAACTTGTGTACTGTCTGTGCTAGAAACAAGTGTAAATTTTAACTGCTAAAATGCCTGGTGTCTGGCTCGGGTTGCTAGAAGATGACAGTCATAAAAGCTTGTTGTGCTGATTTCAAAATAAAACCTGTGCTTCACCCCCTACCCCTGACTGGGAAACCACACTGAACATATCTCTTACAGCCTGTGCCCACATTTACTTAATCATAAGTAACCATGGAGAAGTGTCTCCCTTCAGCCAAAAGCACAGAAACAACTATCTAGCTCCATGTTGCTGCAAATCTTCATTGCTTCAGTAGGCTGGCGAGCAAAGCAGGGTTGAATGTACAGCACTCCATCCTTCCTGTGATTCTCATGTCCAAGGCTGATGAGTGGAGTCCAGGTGAGTGGCTGATCAGCAGGCTGTCACTAAACCCTGCTCAGTTGGAAGAGCTGTTTTCCTAAAGACAAGCACAGAATCATTTCCGTTGTAAAAGACCTCTAAGATCATTGAGTCCAGCTTTTGACGAATCACCACATCAGTCCACAACTGCCATGTCCAGTCATTCCTTGAACACATTGGTTGTGTTTTTTTCTTGAAGACACTGGTTTGCAATCAGCAAACTGAACACAGGCCCCAGAACTAAAGCTAGTTCATGGATTCTAGTGCTGTTAGTCTGGTCTATTCAAGGTAAGCATCTTGTTTTAAACATGATCCAGCACTTAAGTACTGCTGCAGGTAAGTGCAAGGAATGAATTTCTATTAACACCTCTAAAAATCATTTTAGAATTGCATGAATAATAAAGCCATTTCTTTTCTCTTGTGAAGCTGCAGACAGCACAGCTGAATCTTAGGTGAATAGTCTAGTTTAAGATACAGATCCAGCTTGAAAAAGAGACCAACACTGGAGCTCTGCAGACCTGTTGCCTCTCCCGCAGGATGGATGGTGTCAGAAGGTGCACAGAACATCCTGTAGGGCACTCATGGGTCACAGCATTTTTCACACATTCACTAAAGTGGCAGAAAGAAGACTCCCAAGATCCACTACAAGAAGTAAAATCGTACAGTGATTTATTTTAAATCTAGAAATATTTTACATTTTTACATTAGTGTGCAGTTCATGATATCTCAAAATACAGAGTGCAGATACATGTATAAAAGTACAATGTAGGGCTAACCACAGGTCTCAGTAAAGTTACTTTAATTATTTAAGGCATGGAACCCCCCACCTAATATTTTAAAAAGTCACATTTAATTACATTCAAAAATTCTTTTATGCAATTCATCTGACATTTCTTTTTCATTAAATCTGGACTGGTAAAAATGCAGATACCCTCATTTCAGTCTGATACAGCTCACTACAAAGCCTGGGAAAAAGTTGAAGAGTTTTACCAGTGAAGTCTATGTATTTTATTTTCGAGGGAACTAGCACACATTCTTCATTAAACAAGACAGAATAATTTCTTACACAAGGTAGTTCCAGGTCCAAGCTGGCAGCAGATGGACAGCCAGGTACATTTTTCAGTGCTGCTCAAGCCCTTCCTTTCAGCAGGAGACAAAGCTAACACTGGTTAAAAGCTGTCATAGCACCTCTCCGTGGATGTCAGTGAGTTCTGAGTGCCTTGGGAATTAGGAGAGTAGAGCTGAACTTCAAGCAATATGCTTTAAGTCTACATTCAAAAGCTCATTTGTATAAAAACAGATTCTGTACACCATTTCAGAAAAACTGGGGAGACAAACATGAATGAAATAACATTAATGGCATGATTTACTGAGACTGATGCTGCCTATGAACACTGAATACCTAAGGGGGTTGAGCAGCCACCTTGAGGTGGTTGTGACTGGCAGAATTTGGACAGCACCTACACAGCTGAGCTAGGTTAACCTTACTCAACCTATTTTACTGCTTTCCACCTTCTTGTCCAGAAACATTCAATACCCAAAAGCCCGAGACATCTACAATCATTTCTTTAAAAAGGGTAGAATCAATACAGTTTTTCCAATATACCTAGACACTGTTGTTGTCATAAACTATGGATGAAACTGAGAACATGCCTGCGATGTGAGGTAAAAAGCCATAATTTTGAATACCCAGCCCTTAGGCCAACAGCAGCACAGTATTACTTCTAACACTGACTTGAACTAAGATATTCAAGTTTCCACCCCATTTTCTTTCTGAAGCATCATTACTTATCCCTGCTAATTGCTTAATTGCTTTTCAGCCCTAAATACTAATTAAACCAGCAAATAATTTTGCTTTCTAGCAAGACAGGAATGCACTCTATACTTCAATTTTTCAATACAAAATGTACTGATCATTAGTTCAGTACCTAGGACAGTTATCTGACAATTTCTTTGTATCTGCTCTATACTTTGAGCTCTTTAACTACGGGTGTGAATTTGTTCTGCTACCATTTTAAGAAAGAATATATGCGAAACAGAATATAAAACAATAACTACTTTTTCATCCTTCAACATTAGACAGGAGTGAACTACACATTGACATAACTCCAGTGTTTTATCTGTAGGAACAAAGAAACGCTATGGCTAAAAGAGATGTTCACAGTTAAGGTTCTTTGTGCTACCCAAACCCAAACCAGCTAAGATACTGCTATTCATTTAGTGTCAGCAACAACAGCCCTACTGCAGATGGCACAGCCACAGTAGTTAAACCTTCACAGCCAGAATCATTTGAGGACACAGAGATGTTCCCATCTGTTTTGCAGACTGCATTAGGATACAGACCTTGCCTTTTGTTCCCTTGTTTCAAGTTTTTTGTTTTAACCATTAAAAATATTCTCCTTTCTTGTGACTTCTCAGTCAGTTACCAGTGTTTTACACATATTTTCACTGCAGTACTGAGCAAATGCAGGACAATATGTTGGCTAGTGAATTACAATACTCATAACAGTAGCTACATTCAGCTATTTTAATTCCAGTTAGTTGTCCATTAGTCCAACAGCCACAACATGAACCAAGTGCAGAGATTAAAAAACCCCATTGTCTTCCAATGTTCAGCACATCAGTCTGTATTCTGTTATAAAACATGAAAATTTTAGTTGACTTTCAAGCAGCATGTCTTATAACTATATATTTTCACAAAAATATAACCTCTGCCTTTCTATCTCTACAGGTCTGTGAAAAACAGCGGCTCCAATCAGTCAGTATATTTTAAAGAAAATACCATAAAAATATCACATCTCAAAGTTCAATATAATAGTCATCTTTGATTGGACCTAAAATTACTGTGCAGTCAAATCTGATTTTAAAAGTTTGACTAAAAAGACACAAGGATCGAAATATTTACATTATACACATTTTTCCATTACAGTGCTATTAGAAAGTGGAATGTTTGAGAATTAAAATATTAACTCAAGCCTCACAGAGCAGCTCCAGACCAGAGCAGCATCTTCATTCTATGTATTTTTTGAACAGGAGAGGTTTCTCATTGACATTTTTCATGTGTAGATTATTTTCCTGCCCAATGATCTGTAGAATTATGCTCCTGAACTAGCATCATATCCCACAAAGTCATTAAGTTAAGTGTTAAATAACATTCATATTTATAACTATGCAAGCCCTTGGACTATATATATACACACACACACACACACACACGAACACACTTAAAATCTTTGTCATAAGGGTGATTCTAAGTTAAAAAAGGTGGATTTATGTATAAAAGTAGTTGCTAGAAAAAAATAATCTATCTAAAGCTTTAGAATTTAGTACTGACATGGTCTCCATTTCTAGACCACAGAGAAAGAAACTTGGACAATCTTTAGATCAGTTAAATTGGCTCACAAGCTGATCAGTGTATTTTTCAGTAATACGCAATTTCACTGGCAAAGAATGCAGCCGCTGAGGTCTAGAGCTCACATGCATTTATGCTAGAATTGGGCAGACCTACACATGATCTGCTCGGAAAGGTAACTGGATTGAAGTCCATTTGTCCATTTGCTCTCATCGCAGCCAGGTAGAGGGCACCCACTGGGGTTCTGTGTCGAGCTTATTTATTAACCGAAGCAACTCTTGATACGCCTTATCAAGATCAGAATTCACAATTGCTGTATCGAAGTAGTGGCCATTGTTCTGTTCCATCTCCCTTGTCTTCTCTATGATTTCTCTCAGCTCCTCTGGCTGCAATCAGAAACACAGAGTTAGTGTAGGTGTTGAGCCTCTCTCCCATAGTAAGAATAGGGAAAGGGAACAACTCCATTTTTCTACACAAACTCTCATGGTGTTGCTATTGGCTGTTGAAAAGTTTACAGGAGTACTCAACCACAATCCATATTTGAAAGCTAAGGGCATTCTAGACAATCCTGACTGATTGGCTATGAGTGGCAAAGAGTAAATAACTGCCCCAGGCTGAAGAAAATGAGGCAGATCTAGCACTGCTCATTGCACAACATTGATCTCATTGAAGGAGACTGGAGATGGCAGAGATGGTGTAAGACCAAGTCTGAACAGAGCAGAACAAGGCAGCATTCCGCTGGCACCACCAACACCGAACAGCCAGAGGAGACAGCTGTCACTGGTGACAAGTGTTGAACACACAGCAGTGAGAGCCACAGCCAGAGTTACACATTTAAGTTCACCAAACCACCGTAACATCAGGTGAATAACATTGCAGAAATATGGAAAACACCATCTGGGAGCTGGAAGGGAATATATCAAAAGCAAGAATATTGCAGTGTAGATAAATGATACAAAGGCAGAAGTAGAAATGTTTTGGTTTCAGAGTTTTCTTAACAGTGAGATTCTAAAGTGTGTTTTCTTTTTCCCAACTTATTTTTGTATTGTATAAAGAAATATTCAGGTATA
>VZTZ01026131.1:0-23621 GCA_013400955.1 Drymodes brunneopygia | reverse complement strand
AGGAGTTGTGGTGTGACTGGTATTAAGACACACAAGTATTAAGACTACTGCATTTTAATGCCTCTAATGGTAGGCCTTTAACTTATGGGGCAAAGAAACCAAACAACAAATAGCTAACACTCTGGAAGTGATCAATAAACAACTACTAACTAATAAAGACCTGAACCTTTCACATTCCCTCTGTGAAGGCAGCAATTTGGCAATGAACAAGATGAGCAATTAACATGGGGCCAATGCATTCGCACAGGAGAAGCCTTGTATTATGAGAAAAAAAAACCCAAACAAATAAACAAACAACCCAGTAAGATTCTTGCTTCAGAAAAGCAGATTTTGCCCTTTCTTCCAAAAGCAAATGTTAGGCCTTCTAAAAAAGTACATTTCCTGGGAGACCAGACAGAGACAACTCATCCCATCTTCAGGGATCTCTGCATATTAGTTCAGTTATCCTACAACAGTTTGGATGGGATACAGCTGATAGCCTGAGGAAACCTGCTGTAGCAGCTGCTAATCCATAGACCCTCAGTGCATGCCACAGAGTGTTTACAGATGCTAACATCTCTCTTATTTCTTTCCTTGTACTAAGCTAGGAAGGTTTGTCTTGAGGGTTGGCTATCCCCTTCTTTGTGTAAGTGAGCCCTTCACAGTGACTGCATTTTGTGCAGCATTTATACATGGTAGGGGGAGTATATTTGGTTTGAGGGCTTCACGGAAATTGCTATGAGTGCAGCACTTCTTGGTTCCTATCATTCTTGTACTGGTTTTGTTAGTACACTGCAAAAGTACCTGGGAATAAACTATTCCTCTAAGTGAAACATCATTTTGATTATTACTGACATTGGTGCTCATTAAAATACATAAGTGAAACACTGCCTTTTTGTAGACTCTGAAAGCTATTTCATGTTACTTGAAGGGGAATACAAATGAATAGGGACTGCATCACTTTAGTTCAAAGGGAAAAATGTTCTAAGAAACTGGAATTTGGACTGTAGATCAGTAAGCAATCAAGTATTGTAGTTTACTTTTTTCTGTCTCTTTTTTGTTTTTAATCTCTCTCTGATTTCTGATTTTTAAGGTGTGTGTACATGGAAGAATGGAGACAGAGCATGTTTATCTGTTGTATAATTAATGAAACAAATCTCTGTTGAGAGGAAACAAGATCTAATAAATGTAAACAATAGGGTTTTTTCTTTTTGTTACTAATGTCTTTACCTAACATTCTTTTTGACTGATCTCCAAACAAAAAAGCCTTCTTAATTTTTTTTACCATTATCTGTGTCAGCTGTAACCCATATCAGTGCATTTTAATGGCTGTCTCCTATCTCTCAAGAGGTTTAATATATTTCCCCTTCCATTGTATTGCTGCTAAAATATGACCTGCTGCTGTTTAAATAATGTAATTTAATGATTTCACATTTTCAGCTATGCAAGACTTCCTTTCAGCACTAAAGCCTTTCACTAGTGATTTAGAGAAATAGTTTGTTCTCATTTCTCTCATGACTCAAGACTGAGAAACTTTGACTTGTAAATAAATTATTGACATCCACTTTAGAAGCAGTACAATCGGTAGTAGAAATAAAATACACAAAGTTTCAGTGCCATGAGGCCACAGTCTCCAGCTTGTTGATTTCTTTCAAGGTTCCAGTGTTATTCTCTATCTGTATTGGCAAATAGATCTAAAAACAGGTGTACCATTACTACGTGATAAAATATATTTGGACCAACCCTTTGCAGAGAGACTCTCAGATTGTTATCCATGGTGAGTGAGTGCCCAGCAGTGAGCTGACAGAAAACACTGTCATTTTCTAATTTCAAACACAAATGCTATACTAAAAGAATAGCTAAAATATGTTAACTTTTTAGCTAAAACTGCTTTGGTTGTCATGGAAAAGAGACTAGGAAGAGAGGACAGCTGTTAACAACTCCCCAGGAATGGAATGCCTTCCCATTTTTCAGTTATTTCAACAGGAAATTCACAAGGTTAAAATTACATAAAGAAAAAAAAATCAGAACAAACTCTGCCTCCCCACTCAAAAGGTTTCTTGTTCACCTATACAGAAATATTACACTGAGACATAAAAATCAGATGGCCTTTTCATGAATATCAGCTCCCAGGCATTACTGAATATTCTGAGATTATGCAGCCACTAGTCCCTTGGAGAGTCTCTTGAGAAGGATAACTAAAATTTAAAAAAAAAAACAAAAACAGTCCTCCCAAAACCTAGAGAAATCTGACCTGGCAAAAGAGATGCAAAAACTGAAACTCTTCTGCCCATAGAAAAGTTTCCTGAAGGCAGAAAGACAAGTACCTACAAGCACCAGTTTGGATGATTAAGAGGGAGGCTGTCAGACTATTTTCTGCTTTAGGTCAATAAAGACAGGCCAAGAAGCAATGGACTAAGAGCAGAAGATAGGAAGCACACTGTCTTTTAGGGTACCTACCTCACTTCCTCCCTTCTCACAATCTCACCATTGTTATTGTGACAACTGCAAAATTTGAGGAAAGCATGGCTATGTTCCACCTGTATTTCTAAGAAATGGTGAGGGGAAAACAGGTGTGTAAGTTTCTTGGGAAGACATGGATAGTTTTTAAACTTTTATCTTTAGTGCTTTTAGTGGATTATTGTTGCTGATTTTACTGTTTTCTTCAAAGAGCTGTTGGTGGAAAGCCAAAATTTCACAGGTGTTATGTTCAGGGATTTCTGTTTAGACTAAGGTAGATAGTTTTATTCTGCCACCGTCTTCTATCTCAGTAAATTGTATTATTTGCATACCAGTTGTGCATTTGAAATTGCTTACTTGAAGCCAAGGAAAAATATTTTCCCAAGTTTCACAGCAAGAATTTACACATTCGCCTCTGTTCCTTCTGTTCACATACATTTGCTGTATTTGCTCAGGGAACAGATATGCATAGCAATGTATATGGCAAATGACAGGGTGTAATGAACAGAAAGTAATCAAGTAAAAATAATCAAGTGTGTTTGAGGAAAAGATACTTTGGAAGAGGTTTGGTCTAAACCTCTTTTCACCCATAGCAGTGAAATTCCTATCAACTTAGTGGTGGATCAGGATCATATAGCAACTGAACAATTTAATACAAACACATGTGGGGAAAAAAAAACCCAACATTTTTATAGGTAACTGGCAAGTGAAGAATAGGCAATATCACTAAGTTATACTGTGTGAGCAATCATTAAAATTAACTCTTGTTTTCTCATTTTAAATACTTAACATATCTCCTCTGTGATTCCTATCACTGAGTCAGTGCTCTTTTCCCTTTTCACGAGAATTTTCATTGTTTTATCTAGGCACTCTGAGTTCTCATACTTATCACCCCAAACCAGACATGAAAGTTCCTGAGAAAGAATTAATTTAAACATGTATGTGGAGCACAAAAAGTATAGTGGAATTACTCCCTTGATCAACATTCAGTATGAATTCAAGTACTCTATCAGATCAGAACTTATCTGAATTTATGCATAATTCAAAAAGTTTTTAGGGTGTCTTTTGAGTTACCTAGCAGGGGTAGTTTGTGCTGAAGAGTTTAGAAGTTTATTTACGAGAGAAGAAAGACAGGAGAAGACCCAGCCCACAGAAGCTGTGGACATCTATGCTTGACTTCACTGAAAATTCAGGGACAGCAAATGTTGACAACAGGAGCATTATGACAGGTTGAAAAACAGCATGAAAACATGTCCTCCCATTATCTAAGTTGACCGTGCTACAGTGACATTATGAGATGGAAGCTGATGATTATGGTCACATTTCGCCAAAAGAGCAGGAATTACCAACTGTGTCCAAGCACGGGCTTTTATGAGTATATCTATAAAAGTGCTGTCTACAAAACATTCTATATTCTATGTACACACATTCTGTGATTATTTTCAACCAACCACAAAAAAAACCCCAGGGAGCAGAAGTCAGTCAGGTTCAATGGAACTGATGACACTACACAACACTCTCACCTGATTGCTATCTTCATTCATGCATGCATTGGACAGTGGGCTACAGAGCAAGCAGTGGAAGTTTACAGCTATGACTCAGGATGGTAGGACCTATCTTGACCAGGTTACTTTGCTGCCTCGTGTATCAGTTTCACTTTCAAAAAACTGAGGGCAGGCAGTAGCACTTGCTTAGAAGATCGGGAGGGAAGAGTAGAGAAGGCAACAAATAGCAACACAACTAAATAAATTCATGAGATCTGTTCCTTTCAGATACATTATGGAAGGTGTGATTGTGTTCACAGACAGAGAACTGAACCTGCTGCTCCTGCAAGTTCCTATTTGATCCCAGGCTCCTATCTACTAGTAAAGATTATAAAGGAAACCTTTTCATCTCATAAGGTCATTGCTTGCAAAATTTATCGGGCAGCAAAGTTGTGTCTTTTAGCTAGCAATTAGGCATCCATGGCTAAACTAAAGAGCAAAGGTTGCCTGGCTTAATCCCTACCCTCCAGCTTTGCACCACCGAGTGAAAAAATGACATAAGAACTGCACAAGCTTATGTTTATTTATAATACTACATACCCAGCAACTCTAACCTGGAGCACTCCAGAGTGGAAGAATACGTTTTTATAATGCCTGTTTCTTCATTAAGATTTCATCATCCACCTACGCTAAAAAGCTACTCCCCCTTCACTTTGTTATATCTGCTTTTACCCACTCCTGTTCTTGCATTATTTTTTTAATCTCCCATTCCTACTTTACATGCACTCTCAAATTTTAAACAAGCAAAATTTGTGCATTAGTGTGTCCTTTTCATCTATCATTTATGAATGACAGGTTCTTTGGTGCAGCTTAATGGTATGAGAGAGACATTATTTTAAACATTAAAGTGAAAACCATTTACAACTATGATAAGAGAGGTCTGTTGACATTAAACTTTAAAACATGCACAAGGTAAAGGCAAGTAGTTGTTCCAACAGGTGAGAGTACTATGCATGCGCTTTGTAAGGGAGTTTGTTCAACACAAGAGCTGTCCCTTTGTTTTCTCTGTTTGACAACCTGTAGGATCTGGTGCTTCAAATAATGCATCTGGTAATCAGTAGCCACCAAAGTTTGATGATTAAAAGGTATTTAGGGCATAGGGCAGAGGATTAATTTTAAAAAATTGCCATTTTGTTGGAGGAAATTTTTTGTACCATTTACATTGGAAATAAATAATAATAAATAAATAAAGAAATCTAAAGAGTTAAAGCTTTCTTTTTACACTTCCTGCTCACACCTGTATCACTTTCACACTGGACTATCACTTCCTTTACTATCCTCTTCCATTAAAACTATACAATTCTGTTGTAAAATATTGGCTAACACTTATCTTGCTATATGTTGTACCGTTCTGTTCAGCAGCAACTGTATTCTGAGAAGCATCAACATACTTAGGAATAGTAAATAAATACATCTGTATTTTATATCATATATACTTGGATTGAGTACTGTTCTAACAGTGTTAGACACATGGATTGAACAGGGAAGGGAAGGGCTCTGTCTTATAGAACTACTTTCAGTCTGATTTTAGACCACTGGGAAAATGCAGAAGATCCCTCGGGGTAGAGCCATTGAAAACATGGTACAGCTCAGACAATAGAGAGGATACATGTTGCAGTGGTTTGTGTCCCTAAAACCCTTTTCCCTAAAAACCCTACCCCCTTAGGAAGCCTTGGAAGGAGCCCAAGGGCAGGGACCCCTGGGGTGGAGCCTCTGATGGTATGCCCCAGAAGGGCTGAGCTTCTAGGGGGCTGGCTTCCCTTTCCCTATTTGCCCTGTCCCCTGCCACTCTCCCTCCACTCTCCTCCCTGTGCTAGAAGGTTCTGTTGTATTTTATGTATTGTTGGTTTACTCCCATGTCATTCATCCTCACTCCTCCCTCTCCCCTTCCTTAGTGGTGTATTAACCATGGACCCTCCCTAATTCCTCCCCTGGACCCTCACGTTATTGGCTATCCAGTCATGTTATAAGCTGATGTCGAGGGCTGTTTGAGGCTCTCGGCACGAGACCCCTCGAGAGGAATAAACACTCTGTTTGTCTCTGCCGGGAGTCTCTCCCATCTCTCCACCGATTCGCTCGTGGTCGAGGAAAGAACCAAGAACCCATGCCCACCCTCTCAGCCCTCCTTCCCCCTGAGAGCTCAGGCTCCGAAGCTCCCACGTCTCCCCACCTGGAGGTTAGGGGTTTCGTGGTCATCAGGGAGGCGTAGGAGGACCCCTCTGAGAGGGCCCCGCGGAAGACCCCCAAGCGCAGACACCCCGGCTTCATCCCGGCCGGCGGCGTTTTATTTTTTTATTTCTATAGATACATACAGAGATTCACTTTTTCCTAGTTACTTTGGAGTCATGCAACACTCTCAACAACTTCAAAGAGGGTGACAGAACCTTATTGATAAAGCAGACCTCCCACAGCAAGAACGAAAACATATCTGGGGCATGTGTGACAGATGAGAAAACTCTAATTTTATTGTAAATTTTAAAAAAAAGTTATTTTCATGCAATACTGTATTTTTAGTTGCCTCTATTCGTACAGCTGCTTTAACCAGCAGTGGTGAAACAAGTTGTGTGTTGCAGTCAACTTGCTTGGAGGGAAGGGATAATGGCATCTGGAGGGACCTTGACAGGCTTGAGATGTGGGCTGAAGCAAACCTCAGGAAGTTCAATAAAGCAAAGTGCAAGCTCCTACACCTGGGTCACTGCAAACCCAGACATACCAATGGGTTGGGCAGAGAAGTGATTGAGATCAGCAATACCAAGAAAGACCTGGGGGGACAGGTGATGAAAACTTCACATGAGCCAGCTGCATGCGCTCACAGCCCAGAAAGCCAATCGAATCCTGGGCTGCATCACAAGGACAGTAGCCAGCAGGCCAAAGGAGGTGATTCTGCCCCTCTACTCTGCTCATGGGAGATCCCACCTGGAGTACNGGGGGACAGGTGATGAAAACTTCACATGAGCCAGCTGCATGCGCTCACAGCCCAGAAAGCCAATCGAATCCTGGGCTGCATCACAAGGACAGTAGCCAGCAGGCCAAAGGAGGTGATTCTGCCCCTCTACTCTGCTCATGGGAGATCCCACCTGGAGTACTGTGCACAGTTCTGGTGTCCCCAACATAAGGAGGACATGAAACTGTTGGAGCAAGTCCAGAAGTGGGCCATGAAGTTGGAAAGAGGACTGGAGCACCTTCCCTAGGAACACAGGCTGAGAAAGTGGGGGGTGTTCAGCCTGGAGAAGACCACACAGAGATCTTACAGCAAACTTCCAGTTTCTGAAGGAGTTCTACAGGGAAGCTGGAGAGGGACTCCTCATCAGGAACAGTAGTGATAGGACAAGGAATAATAGGTACAAATTGAAAGGGAAGATTTAGATTAGATATTAGGAAGAAATTTTTCGCTGTGGGGGTGATAAGACAGCGGAACAGGTTGCCCAGGGAGGTTGGGGATGCCCCAACCTTGGCAGGTTGGATAAGGCATTGAGCAACCTGGTCTAGAGGGAAGTGTCCCTGCCTGAGGCAGGTGGGGTTGGGACTAGATGATCTTTAAAGTCCATCCCAAACCCTTGATATTCTATGATTCTATTATTCTATAATTTGAAATTTTAAAGTGATCTGTGAGTAGAGAATATTGATCACTAATGACAGAAAAACCTAATGAGTCATTCAAGTGGTTTACATTACTGACCCATAGAATGTAAGACCCAACCTCCAGTATGTTTTTATAAAAAGGTAAATAGCCCTTAAGCATCTCTCAGGCATTCAAAACCAATCCAGGTATCATTTTTCAATATTCATGGAGAGCAACATTTAATTTGAAAAAGAGATCACTCCATTTAAAAGAAAGAGATGGCATAAAACAGGTGAAAGAACCTGTTAGAAAAATTATGAACATGACTTACCTTGTAGATTTTGCAATGGCAAAGTCATGATGCCTCCTGCTGCAGCTGCTGCTACCAGCCCTTGGATGTTTGTGAGATTTGCTGTAGGTAGAGTTAGGACAAGTCCTTGTTGGCCCCCCAGCTGCCCAGCCATGTTGAAAGGAATAAGGATTGGCTGATTCAGGGCTGGAGTGCCTCCTGGCATCACCCCCGCTACTGCTGAGGTTAACTGTTGGGCTGTCAGTAGTGGCTGTAAGAAACCACAGACACAAACCTATTTTACTGTGTATAGGTTAGCATTACACACTTAAAACCCTTCTGGCTTGAGATCTTTTCATGTTCCATTACAGGCATGCACTGCTTCAAGTATCTTAAAGCATACATTTTCACCAACACAGAAAGGTTTGACAAACATGACAGTCTGAAACTGTAAGCCTCAATCACTCAGCATAGTAGTAATCCCAGCTGAATCTCAACTGGAAAATTCATTACATATGCACCAAAGATAATTTATGAATGAAAGAAGACCTAATTCAACTTAGTCTACAAGTACCTAAATGCCAACATTTCCCAAAAATTCCTGGTTGTATACTGATTGATAACAGCAGAAAACACTACAGTAACAACTACCAGAAGCTTTGTGGACCAAGACTGTCCTGGGAAGTGGAAGAATATTGAGTATGTTCTTAGAGTAGGGCTGAACTGGGATAAAATCGTGAAGTGAGATGGGAAATATTTTAAAATCTTATTAAGTGCCATACTACTATGTCTACACTCTGCTCAAAATAAAATAAAAGTCTGGCATAAAAGATAATGAAATGCTTTTACTAATGCAGGACCTCTGTTTGACAGACATAACTGTCAGAACAATAAGTCTATATTAAAATGGCACAAGTTTTTTAATATTAAATTATTATATTAATTTCAGGAGTAATTTACGTAAGAAATTCAAATACTTTAACCTCCTAAATATGTAAAACTTCTTAGGTTTTATTTAAGAAAAACATACAAAATCTAATCTTGCTAAACTTAATTTTAAAAATACACATGATACATATATGTTCCCTTTTTGCAACACTGAGTGCAGCCAAAGAGAATCACATTTTCTACATTACACAGACCATAGATGGTCAATAACAGTTATTTATTTTTCATCAAATTGCACATCTCAATTAGTCAAAAGGAAAGATACTGACCTGAGGCCCAACAGGGAATGCAGGATGGGACTGACAGGGTTGGTGCTGGTCTGCTGGGCTTGTATCAGGCAGCACCGTGTTTCCTCTGGCCTCTGAAATCCAGAGAACAGATTGACTTTAATATCAAGCCTGGGGACTGCCACATTACCTTTTACTCTGATGTCACATAACATGAAGCAGAAAATGATATGTTAAAGTGCTTTATCAATAACTCAAGCACTTAAATCGCTTATCAGCTGCATAAATTATGCTAACATTCATTCAGACCAGCCAACTCATTCAAAGAGTTACAGAAATCTGACAGCAGTGAAACTGAAGCTATCATCAACCCATCTAATGTGGGTTGCATTATACATCAATTTACATACAGTACATGAGCACTCCATGCATGTGGGATCTGCATTTTTTTACGCCTAGGTGAGCATCAGCCATTGCAATTTCTGAAAGCAAAAATTATCTGAAAAACAATCAAGTCACATCTACTTTCTATCTTAATAAAGTATTTTCTTTTGTCAGTTACTGAGGTAGCAAAGGCTCTATTATGCACAATAAAAAGGCACTATGAAAGCTGAAAATTGGTATGCTTCCATATGACAGCTTGTTTTTTAAATTGCATGTGGAAGATGAGCAAAATTGAGATGATCAATATCCAACAATCGAACTATATGCTGGGCATTAGTGACTTGCTAAGCACAGAACACAGTCCAGCCCTACTAGGTTTTGCTGAAGTCTGCAATACAGATTTGAAAGGGAGGAAGAGAAATAAAAACATCCTATCAGTCGTAAGAAAGTACCAAGATGTTTTCAAAACTACATCTCAATCCGCCATTTCCTCTGGGTGAAGGGCTCAACTGATTCCCAGTTTTTCAGTGCAGATGGCATGATGAGGCCCACATTGATTTTGAAGTTGCAAGAATGACAGCAAGTATCAAGTGTAGCTGCAATAATACTGTGGTCTCTTATAAAGAAAACCCTGGCAATGGCACCAGATTTCCTGGTTGGTACAATATCTCCTGTTTAGTTATTTTTTTTCTGATGAGTGGTTGAAATTCTATTCTAAGTAAACCTTAACAAGATGCTCTTTTCTAATGTCCTATGAATGGCAAGGTAACTCAGAAACAGTTTCTTGGCACACCCTTGTGCTGTAAGGAAAAAGGATACAATTCTGTTATAAATTTTAAAGAGGGTATTATCACCTCATTTAAAAGAAATTCTTTTATATATTCTCCATGGGGAACAACTTCTAAATATATGAAATGTGAAAAAAAAAACCTTCACCACATTGAGGTTCAAATAAAATTGACTACTACATATTATTCAATTGACTTCTATCTCTCCAGCAACTTGTCAATCATAACAGCATTTTAGAATTGGATTAAACAATAAATGTGCAGAGTTATTATGCAGAAATCTGAAAATCTGATTAATTTGTAATATCTTTGTGCGGTCTCAAAAATTCAGAAATGGACATTGCTCTGGGAATACTTACAAATAGTCTATTGAAATATCTGATTTGGAACTAATAAAAACATACAAACTTGCTGATATTTTATAAAGTGAATTCTACAGAAATATGTTTGCCATTTTAATGACCATTGTCATTTAAAAATGAGACTAAGCTGACCTACTGTAATCAATGAGGATATCAACAATTGCCTGGTAACATGCAAAAAGAATCACAGTCATAAATTTTTTATCTGTAATTTACTCATTCAAGTTAAATGAAAAGAGAAAAATGTAACTAGATATGTGCTATTCAGTGAAAACTGTTTCTTTCAAATGCATAGTGCTGCCATCCCTAAGACCAAAGATAGGGTTTCCCCAGCACATTTTCCTCCTATACAAAATAAAGCACTATGTTACTAAACATAATTTTTCCTTTGGTAATTTCCACATAGAGAAATGGTCTTTTCTTTTTTAATCTTCACAGCTGTATGTATAAAGTGATATTAGATCAAAGGCTCAATACCAATGAAGATATCACTATCCATTAAGATCAAATCTCATAAGTCAATTTTGTTTATGTAATTTTAAGGGCTGAGAAATTTGTCTTTGTGTGTGATCTAATCAATATTAAAACAAGCTTCTGATAATCTGTCATACCATTAAATCATCCTATGAAATCTTTGGGGAAAGAACAAAACCAAAGTCAAATATTCATTAGAATTTGATTTTATTGCATTTTTTATACCTTGAGCTCTCAGAAAATATGTAAGAAGTTCTGAAATAATATGCCTGTGTTTTAGTATTCTTTTTTCCATGGTGCCCATCCAAAGAACCACTGATTTCCATTATCTGTACCATAAGGATTTTTCAATATTCAATTATACAATCTTTAAGTAGCACAAGCTAGTTACACCAGACCATCAAGCCAAAATTAATTACACTCCTTTCCTTTATCATTGTACTAATTGGAATCACTTAGGATTACATTCCTGTCACACAGTTACTCACCACAGACAATTTTTATTTTATTTCAGTGCTCAAATGTTCTGCCTGCTGCTACTAGTTTAGTTCCCATAGGATGCAGTCATCTCAGGAAAACAGGACACACTTTCATGTGGTCTTACATGGCACCCTATATGAAATTATCAATCCTATATTCTCTGACTGAAATTCTCAGATCTCTCCTGCCCCTTCTAATATACCTGCTATAACAGATGCTCAAGAGCCAAGAAAATGTACAAGAAAATCTGCCTGCTGGGCTGGCACTAAATACAGTGAAGCAAGAATTTCAGGGTTAAGGTCTGTTGCATCACACAGTGACAGCATTTTTTCCTTCCTGCACACTGCATTCACTGACACACATAGGTCAACACTCTGAGGAAGGCAAGGCAGAGCACAAAACGTCGCTAGAAGACTACTATTTCTTTTCTACCTTATAATAATGTATTTCTGACTGGGGGGATTCCCCTGATTTCAGATGAGTCAGGGAGGTCTGTCTATTTCTGAATTCTCTATTTCAGCTTCAGAGATTCATTGTTATGAATTTGGAAAAATACCTTCATTAAGACCGGCTGCCCTAAACTGGCAGCACACAATCCCCTACACTGTTTCTCCCCTCTGTTCTACTGAGTTTATCTGGGAATTAATTAGTTCCAGATGCTGGAACAACCTCTGCAGGTAAATTATTCCCTTGTCCAAATTTCAGTCCTCACTAATAAAAACGGACTGTCAAAATCTAGCCTAGATTTTCCATTTGTTCAGATCCAGGCCATTACCTCCTATTAGATTATTCTCCAACTCTGCTCAGCCTTCTATCAGTGAGGGTTCTGTCAGCAAGGAACTCCGATTTACAACAATCCCTATGGAGTTGCGGAATTACCAGCAGTACCTTCCCTGTTTGCAACTATGTTTAGCAGAGATTCTACTCTCATTACACCCCCAGCTTCTGGTGCACAAGGGGCATGGGGAAGGCAGTAGCAGGACTACTACCCTGAAAAGTGAGCCAATTCTCCTTAACACTGTTTGTCTAGGTAGGGCTCTTATAACTAACTGAGTGCTGACAACACATCCTAAGTCAATGTGTTTGCTCAATAGAGCCATATGAACAGACAGGAGTGCCACTGCCATAGCACTGCCACAACTGTAGACAAGGCTTTAATATTTAATAAGCAGTATTCATCATATATGATTCATCATAAATTAATTATAAATTATATAATACATACGTTCACCTCTCATCCCACCAAGGGACTGGAAGGGCATGACACAATAAAAAATTGAAGTGCACTGTAAAAACTGAAAAATAGCCTTCTTAAAATAAAATATTATTTAAAATAAAGATAAATAAAACAAAGACAACCATCTTCTCCCCTTATCAAAACAAGAAAAAAAATCCACAAACCAAGTGGAAAGCCATGTTGTACAATATCTGCTTTAAAAAAGAGAAAACAACAAAAGAAACATCAGAAGAAAAACAGAAATTCCACATCTCAAGGCCACCAAGCTTCATACAAAATTACAACTGTAAATGTACTGGTTATAAAAGGCTTTCCACAGTTTGCTTCCATTTTGTTTCTTACATGTGTTCAGCAGCACAACAGGTAACTCAGTTTTTTGTGTCTCCCAGTGCCCTGTGAAGATGAGAATGCTCCAATCCCCCACTTTACAACTAATGGGAAAAAGAGACTCCAGTACGGATTCTCAACTAGGCACAATTTAGCAGATCTCCTCAGCTCTAGTTCCACTTTTCAGGAAGGCATGGATCAAAATACAAAACTACTCTGCAACTCCTTGGCTGCTTCAGGGATACAGCAGTTCTGACAAGGTGCACCTGCACATGCTCCCCAGCACCCTCACTTGAATGGAATGCCTGTCCCAGCTGCCCTTCTCTCACCTGGTCTTCAATGCTTGCAAGGAACCTGCAGCTGACCGGAAAATGGAACTATACAGAACAGCATCACAGGATGGAGTGCATTAAACTTGTACGTCCACCGCTACCCTGGCCCTTCTGTGCATGTGTGCTTGTGCCTGCTCAAAGGCATGATGCACCCTGGCATCTCTTCTCAAACTCTGCATCAAGGCTCACTCAAAGCCAATGCTCATACCAAAGCACAGGATTAGTCTCGGCAGATGACCTGGATATGAACAACTTCCTTATGGTCTTTATGAATGAATTCAATATGTCTCATATTTGTATCAAAACCAGGGAGATGCTGGACCACCTCTCCTTGGCAGTCAATGCTTTGAAAAATAAGTTGGATCAAATTCAATAATACTAGATTTTCAGTAATCAAAAGAATATATAAATCCTTCTGAGATGTAATCAAATATTTCAAATGCATTAACATTAATAAAAGAACACATTTCAAGCAACAGTTCATATTAAATCTTTAGCTAGTTCCACAGTGCAACATTAAATTACTTGTATTTATCTCTCAGCAACCATAACAATAAGAAATCAAAAGTAGACTTTTTTCTTACTCACTGAGACAACTCACATTAAAGATACAGCTTTGAGAATTAAATCACTAATGTAAAAGTACTGCCTGTGAGGAAAAACTCTTACATTTTTAAAACTAATAAATTAATAAACTAAATAATCTGAGCAAAACATAGCTTCATATAGATGATAATCAAGAGAAAAAAAACTTTTAATGGAAATTAAATAGACCAACTAATAACATTCAAATTATCAGGTGTGGTGTCTGAAAGTCTATCATCTCTGATTAAAGTAACTCAGCTCTTCACTAAATGAAACCTAAACACTCAGCAATTATACCAAGAACAATCTTGCTGAACAAAATTCAATAGCTGAAAGAAAAAGATTCAACTCATAATGAAAAAAATATAACATTCCCTCCAAACAATCTTTGTTCTGCCACAAACCACCATATTTTGGCTCTTAATTTCACTATTTTCATTTTCCTGTTGCATCAGAGTTTGGAGATGTTGGGAGGAGGCATTCACAAATTACCACATTGTAAAACCTTAGTAATCAGATTGTTACACAAAATTTCACAAACACACCTAAATTTAACAATACTTGCAGGAGACAAAATAGAGATTTTATGCTGATTCCATTTTACATTGTTATTGTCTTATGGTTATCAGAGAAGATATTCCTCTTACCTCAGCAAAGAAAATCAGTTTCATAAATTATATTAAAATAATGATTCTCCCACTGAAAGGCATGAATTTAAGCTTAAACCTTTCATATTTAGCTTGTTAGACAGTTGTCTCCTTCCAGTCCATGACCAAGATGCGGCACACAATTCACTTCTTCGGATTGTATAAAATTTTCCTAGGTATCAGGTTATCCCACAGATAAGTAAGCAATTCACCTTTTTCTGCTGACCTGTACATCAGATTTTAAGGTTTTATTTTTAGGCAGTAATTTCACCCTCACAAACAAGTGTGTAGAATTCTGGATGTGTGTAGAATTAGTACAACTTTGTTAACTTTGAAACCTAACAAAATTGCAATGTTGATGTTACGATTTTATTGTTCAAACATTTCAGCACAACATGCAAATACTGTGCACATCTTCCACAATGTCAGATTGTGTCAACTTACATAGCTCTCATTCTTAATTTCCTCCTACCTATGTACAAAGCTCTTCTAGTTTACATTTGAAAATATTTGTGGTGTGATAAGGAAATGCTATATTGATTTACCATATTGACATATATGTCAATGCAGTATCCTATACAGAAGAGCTAAAAATCCTGCATTGAAAATAGATTGAATTAGACAGCAGTATGAATAGAGAAAATTTGCTTTACTGAGTATGTCATTCAGTACTTAAGTAAGTAAAACACCACAGTGTTACACTTACCTGAAATTGCCCTGCAGTTGCTACTGCAAAGCTACTAAAATCATCTGGAGAGCTCAAAGTCACTCTGCCAACAGAGTATAGAATGCCATCTTTGCCTTGTCACTGGGGTATTTCCTCCTAAAGGATCTTCTCCCACAAAGCACATACAGCAGCTGAAATCACTGCCCTCATTACCCCTATGCACAGAGCTTGGTTTGTATTTATGCACCCGCATCCTTCTGGATTAGGACTGATAACATTAAAACTCCATGACTCTTTATAATGAAAATCAGACTATTAAAGTGATTCATGTTACAAAGGACTTCTGGGCAACCACGAGTTACAATTACCGCCTAACAAGAATCTACCATACCAAGGCACAGAATCACAAATAACTCAAAATCCCAGTTCTCCCAAGGGCCGTAAATTTTCTTTTTTCCCATCTTTATTTTTGCTCCTCTTTCGTTGTCCCATCTTTTCCTTTTTCTCTTTTCCATAAGTGAAGATTTTTCTTATTGTTGCCTATATGAATATTCTTTCACTTCAAATACCTCATGTGAGAAAAAAAGTCTTACTACTGCAGAAAAGGTGAAGGGATATAATTGCAAAAGTATGTTCTTTATTCAAAATAGACTCATTCTACTTTTCTTCACCCACTAAGTACAGTGTATAAAAATCTCTTGTTAGTGGTACACACATTTTTTATGAGTCGGACCCTTCATATTGAGAGTTCTAGTTCCATTTATACTGTATGCATTAGCACAAATATTAAGGCCACAAAGACCCTATCAGTCGTCAATGAATTCATACATTTCATACTCACTGTTTGCTGTTAGTGCTGGTGAACGTGATGATGATAAAGGTTACTTACCAGAAGATGGACAGTTGAATGCATTATTATTTCATGTTGGACAGCTGATCCCTAGCTAAGAAGGCCAGGAGGCTTCTCTAAATTAAACTTTCCTTTCTTTCCACCCCTGGAAGTTTACTAAATGCCAAAGAGTGAGCACATTAAAGAACATCTATTTTGAAAAAACTGTTACAGTTTGCCATCTTTACAGCAATCTTAGCATTCTTTATGATTTTTTACAGTGTTTATCTATGCATATTGGTTTTGTTCCTTATAGGGAAGAGGGCTAGCTTGCCAACATTCACCCTCCCCACCTGACTTCTGTACCCTTCCCACAAATAAGCCAGACTATGAAGTTATCTTATGATATATATTGCTGTTTGCCTGGGGTACCCTGAACAGTTACTTAATATGTGTTTGGCTGCTGGCATTATAGCCTACTGAAAGCCAGGCAATACACATGGATGATCTCTGGTGCACAGTAGTTCGGGCTTCTGAGTGGAAGAAAAGCATAGTATATGTGATATATTTTGCTTTTTACAAATAACGTTGATAGACTAATTTCAATGGAGAGGGCACAGATAGGTGGCCAGTGACAGAAATTCAGCTCACAACTTTGACAAGGGACTGGAAAGAAAAAGCTGTAAGGTGGGAAGCAGATGAATCTAGTATTCTATCAGTCCTATGAGATCCTGTTTAAAAAATCAAATCGCCTAGTTTGATGAGAGGAAAATATCCAGTTAACGAAGGAAGTACTCAATTAAACCTAGTAAAAGCACCTCACAGCAGATTCAGTGTTCAGCAAAGTGCACCCTATAATATATGTAAACTCCTACTGGAGCAATCTGAGCAGCAAGTATGGTAAAGCAACAGTGGTTTATCACCGTTGCTGCTGAGTTCACTGGTTTCATCCCTGTGGTGTCTTTAAGATTTTTACACTCTCTGCTGTGGTCTTTACACAGCCCTGTGGGGCAGCTCCATCAAGCGTCTCATTACAGGTTATTTAGCTGTTCAGACTTTATTGAGACTCTTGAAAGAGCCATCCCACAGAGTGGCACAGTGTAGGAGTCCAGTTGATATCCAGGAGGAAACCTTAACAGTGGCAGCAACTCTCTATGCAGGAGATCACACTCCTAGATACAACTATATCACAAAACTGGTAAGTCTCCATTTTAAACTTATTTAGCCACACATGTATCTTCAGAAATTCCCAGCTACAAAAATACAACAGTCTTTCAAAAGCAATGGGTGCCATTTGATATCTGCAGCAAGTTCTCATGATGTGGCTCAGCAGGGTGAGACATTTCAAATGAAAGTGTAGGCTGGAAGTTGCAGAAACTTATGGTATGCATGCCTCCAGATCTTGTAAATCCTGAACTGAATTAACTTCCTTGTCTTTATTATTGTCTGAAATCAGCTGTAGTGACTGTTTACAATGAGCTTTTGCCAGGAGTTCCCAAACACTTTATGTTTTTAAAGAGCATTTAGTCTTCCAAACAGGTCTTGCAAAGTATGTCAAGGCTTACCATCACTAAACCAAGTTTAAACCACACACCAAGAGCTTTTGTATTGCATCCCTCCCTGCCCTTTCAATCCTTCCCTCCTCCATAGATCAAAAGCTAAAAATATAAAAAGTAGCAAAAAAATTAGTAGCTGACATTATCGTAGTGTCTGGTTTTGAGGAGCTATTTGTCAGTCAATGGTAATAAACCACTCCGCAGCAGCCACTAAAATAGTCTTTTCTACACTGAAAATACTCCCAAAATAGATCTCCATAGAAATAACCAAGTGGTTGACAAACATTTGGACACTATTCCTGTAACATGTTGATTTTGCCTTTATGTGAGTCGAACTCTCACTGGATTACAAAGGTGTTGGATTCATTTTCTAGGAAAGGTTTAAGAATACAGCACAGGTTAAAAAAGCTTTATGTGTAAGAGGCATACATCCCAGCACAGCTGAATTGCATGAAAGATCTCTTGGTTAGTAATGTCTTGTCATGGCAAGACCTCTTTGCAGCAACATGCCACAAAGGAAGGAAAAAAGCAAAAAGAAGACGAAAGACTTAGCTTTGCCAAAATAGCAAGTGGCAGGCAACTTGCTTCAAATAGAGCACTGTGACACATCCTAACAGAATGAACTTTTATGGAATATAATGTTTCTAATCCATGTGAATGCTTGTCTTCATATATATACATATGCCTCTCTATATATAGATACATAATTTAAACAAATCCGTTTCCTACATCATTTTCATTTTTATATTATTGTTCTGTGTCGCCCTGATTTTTTAGAGTGCAGCATTACAGTGACTGAAAAATAACTACTGGTAAAAGATACTATTAATTTAAGTGCATTCATAGTGTGTTATGTCACTAATAGACCTGGGTAATACTATTTCTTTATCCTTTTTACAAAGCATTATTTTACTGTCCTCCTAATTTCCATGATTTTACTTCCACTTAGAGTCGAGTGAGGGCTTTGCAGAATTCTATTATATTATTGTCCTGTCATTATTCTAACTCCAATACACAGCAACACAAAGTCAGCATCAACTTCTATTTGTCATATTACTTATTTTGAGGACTAAGTCAGATCTCAGACTATGCGTATGTGCCTACTAAACAATTTGGAAATGGGCAAAAATTAATCACTGATTCCTTCTAAAAATCCTTTTAAAGAAAAGATTCTGTAACTATTCTAAGATGCTCTGGCATCTGACTTAGACCCATCCAGCCCTTTAGAAGAACGTAGCTATATTTACAAATATAAAGATAACATTTAAAGGTACATATAGACAAACAGATTTAAACTTTTTTGTCCATACTCCCAAATGAGCTGACAGAAGCCAGTCTTGGTGTGGAAGCCACACAGTTATGGTCTCATGGTGCTCTGCAAGTGCACGCTGTTTACCTCTCTAACACAGCTGGGCTGCTTCTCTGCCCAGAGAAGCTGTCCTGTGTCTGGCTACAAATGGAGCTCAGAGAACCTGTAGCAAAGAGAACCCTGGGTCAATGTTTCCTACAACCCTATAGATCCTTCAGTGGCCAAAAGATGGTTTAGCACACTTGATGTGCTTTATGAACTGGATTGCTGTTGCCTTCCTAATGTCTTTTAGTGAGCCCAGCTTTGAGGATATGCAAAAGATAGCCAGGGATGGTTTGAAATAGTCAACATGTCTACTGTCTGTTCCTCACAGGTGTCATAATGGAAAGAAAAATCAGGCATTAATCTGGCAAAAGGAAGATTAAGGCTCATGCCCAACCATTTGCTGTGGGACCTTCACCAGCTCTTTGCATTGCACATGCAGAGTGTTGTTGGGCTGTCAGAGCATAGAGAAATCCGGGACCAAAGGAGCATATCAATTGGATTGGTTGCATCGGCAAGTATGGCTAGCATGCTGCTTCCTCCAGTCATAGAAAGCAGGATGCAATAATTTGTATTTCAGTCATTGTGAAGAACATAGCTATTATGTGCCAATGTGTACCTTGGACATGTATTGCTACAATAGCAGGGGTTTTACTTAATGTTTTTTTAATGACTTTCCTCCAAAGAGCACTTGTGGATACCACAACTCCCTAAGTGGTAACAATGGATAAACATTAGCTTGAGAAATGCAAGTCTATATTATTTATGAAACTGCAATTCTTCTGTAAATAACCCAGTTGTTTAAATACTATGTATCTATGTAATTGAGTCTTCTGTATACAAATAAATAAGGTTTACTGCAATGCCAGAAGTTAACAAACCAGTCAATAAAATCAATAACTCACTTTTTCTTGCTTATATATCTAACTTTTCTCCACCTTTCCTATGTTCTCTGTTTGTTCTGGTTACACATTAACACTCTGAAGGATATATACCTCTTGTGATACTGTTCAGTAAATAGTGATCGGAAATCTGAAGAAACACCACCTTAGGGATTTGATACTCTTCCTATTTGTTGTGTACTGTAACATATATCTCACTGGTATAAAACAGGGAGAAAGAAGCTGTCTTGATCTATACATCAGAGTACTACAGATTTTTAATATGAATGATTAGATTAATATCTAAGTAAATTAGGTTCATACTGATACATTTAGCTAAAAGTTCTCCAGACCTGGATTACATTATCATATAACCATTTTCAAAACAGCACTGCCAGATTGTAATACTGAGCTGCTTATGCTTGTGTGGTTAAGGTTATGTCGGAATTTCCGCTATGCTTCACATTTTTCAAAGATTTATAACTTGGCTGTAAAATTTACTTTGGCCTCCAACTTGGTGAACCAGAAATACAATTCTACAAATCTTTACTCAGGAAAGTTCTCCATTCTACTTCAGTCAGAGTGTTTCCATTAGCTGGGTTCTACCAGATTACAAGTCAAGGTCAAAATTTATGAGTCTGGTTGTTTTCTTTTCTGAAAAGCAGATCAGATCCTTTTAAAATATTCTTTAAAGAAAAAAAAATATGTGGAAGGACTGGGAAATAAGGCTTGATTTTGTAATGTGATTAAGTCCCCAACTCAAAAATCCCTTGTTTTTAGTACTTCAAAGAAGAAAAATTAACACCAAAACTGCTGCAATGTAAAAAGTAGCTGTGGGGCAGATGCACTAGATTTTATTCCACTAATTACATTTTCTTGTGGGTTTTCATCTGGGATCTAGCACACCTTCTAAACAGTGTAAAATTGGGAGGGCTCCAAATGAGCCATTCTCATCTATCAAGAATACAAACATGCTCACAAAAGCTATCTTATTATGTATGCTCCACACAGGCTCCTTATTCAAAAATATTTTAACAGTTGTCATGCTGGATAAATATAATGGCTCGTCTGAGGCTTAGAAACACTTTACGCACAGTAGAAACAAATTTGGGCAGCATTTTTCAAATTGAGTTAAGTCCTTAATGCACACCCACAGGCTTACTTAGACTTATAGATACAATATCTTTTTCTTTCACTCTCCTTAGCTAGCTGAGCACATGATCTGTTATCAACAAAAATTTTCCTGGTCTGATGCTGCTCTCTTGGTTCACTGCTGAAATACATCCTAACTCTTCATTCAGCTTCTGGATGAGATTTCTGTGAAACACTGGATGGATGACAAACGCAAACCCTTTCTCCATGGCTCCAGCAGCCTGTAGACTACCTCCAGAGACACACAGGAGCTGCTTGTTTTACAACAGCATCCTCTGTATCCTTTCTTTTTGAAAACTGACCACAGACAAGGTTTGCCCAAAACAGCAGAGAGTAGCAACTCTTTAACCTACACTTGTGAGCAGTCTATTAAAATAAACTCAAGCATGAAGCACTCATGATGCTTCTTTATGTTTCTGGGTAGGGCACCCTTGTGAATAGTAGTGTGGTACTACTCAGGTCTTAGAGAAGTTGCAATGCTTTGCAAGGCTAATCAAGGCTTCATAAGAATCTAAATATTTTCTTTTAGTTTACACAATTTTGTTTGGTATTGAAAAATCCAGCTTGGCAGCTGCACAGCTGCAAGTACTTTGTTAATACCAAGTGAATCTATTGTAAACAGCATGAAAATTCCTTTCACGCCAGTTACTTTCTTCTCCATAAGTCTCATTTGTGTCATATAGCAACACTGAGACAAATTGTGGGAGTAGCACACGGGCCTGCTGTTTTATACTAAAGAAGGTTTCCTTAAGGTATTCTGACTTTTACAAAGTTTGAGATCTTAAGCACTGGGTTTTATGACGGTGCATGTGTCATGACCTTTCAGAATGGCATAATGGTTGTGTTGTGTTGTGTTGTGTTGCGTCATGTGCTGGGGCTGGAGGTTATCACAGTTGTTGGCAAGCAGGAATGCTGTGCATTCTCAGGAGGGCCTGCACTGCAGCTGGGGTCTCAAAGAACAGCCCTTACCTCTACTTCCATGCTGGGACACCCTAGCAGCAGCTCTGGCAGTTCACCTCTTCTGAAATACCAGTGGGCTAAGCAGGACAGCGCTGTGGTGCTGCTCTGCAGCATACAAAGTGCCATGCAAGGGATCAATCAGCACAAATATCAGTCCTCCTAAGCCACAAGCAGCAGACTTAGAGTAAGACAGAGAACAACATGGTGAATCTGAGTTCATCTAGCAGCATGTTAGTCAGTGCTTGCTGGTTTTAGTAGGTATTGATGTTTCTACATCAGGCTTTCTATGATGCCTCATGGAATCACTATGAGCCACTATGGAAGACACAACTCAGGGAGTAGAAAAAAGAAGTGGTTTAGTCTCTGTAAAGAATACTGACATTTATGTCTCATATCTAGGCAAAGGGGGTGCTGAGTTAACTTTCATTCATTTCCTTTTGAAGTACAGAATTCTAAAGGGTTGGTTTCTCTTTCCTGCTCTGTTTCCCCTTTCTCCGTGCTGTTTTCCTCCTCTTTGGGAGGATCCTTGGACAAAACCCTCGAAACAGTGGCTTCAAGAATATTAAAAATATATGGGTTAATTGCTTATGCTTTTAAAGGCAGGCTCTTAGGAAAAAAACACCAAAAAAGCAGAATATAAGACAATTATAACACTACCTTTTTTTTCTTGCAATTAATTTGTGTTCAGAATAAAAAAATATTTTGCATTAAAATGGGAACAGTGCAGGAAATCAGAATAGATGGTGACAGATCCTACTAACACAAGGGATTAAAACACATGAGGGCATTCTGGAGGCTAAAGGCCCTATACAATTCACCCTTTCATGCTGGAACAGCAAGTAAAATTTCCCCATTAGGAGTAGCTCATTTTCCAAGACTACTTTCCTACCATGCAAAGACAAATATTTTCAACCCAATATCATATTCACTCTACTCTTCTACTAACCAACGACATAAATACCTAAATATTTCAGAATTATAATATAATGCAATAGGATTCACCATAATAACATCCATCAGAAAGGACAACTTAAAAGAAAAGCATAGAATTTGCTGTATGAAACAATATATAATGATCATTGTGGAGGAATGGACCAATCTTGTTCCAGTGGAGCAACTGCATAAGCATTCAAAACAGCAATAACTACAGGCTCTGGTGAAGTACTTTTCTTCCCAGTGTCACTTCATTTTATTGCCTCTGAGCGAGGCTGAAAATCATGCTGAAAAAAAATCCAGAGATAGCTTTCTCTCTCTACCCCCATCCCTGAAAAACATTATTTTACTAATAATTCTCTATTGGCTAGGAAATTTAAGCTGTAACAAATTGAGTCCAAATACAACCACCACAGATCCTGGGTTTTATGAGTTTACAGTGTTTGGAGATTAAGAGCAAAGCCCGGGACAACACAACATAATTTGCATTTGAAAAGAAAAGCTTTTTATTTCAAAATCCCCTTGCCATTTAAATTTAATACAATTGATGGGAATAATGCAGGTAATTAAAAGCATTGTCATGATTCTCCAGCTTTAATATATTTCTATATCTTTAAAATTGAATCTATATCTCTTAGTACACTATTAATGGGAAGAGAGGGAAGAG
>VZTZ01026126.1:0-10023 GCA_013400955.1 Drymodes brunneopygia | reverse complement strand
ATGGGGGTAGACGTCCTGCCACATAATTGCCTCTTCCTGTGCCCTTAGGAGATGGTACTTAGAATGTGACCAGCACTAATGGAATCCAGCACCTTCAAAATCATTTCTCCAGGGAACTTTATTCACTGGCTCCCCAAGCAGCCTGAAGTATGCTCTCCTTATGTCCAGGGATGAGGTGTTGANGAATGTGTGGCCACCGAACTACTCTGACTGGAGATGTTTCTAGAAAGTCGCAACACTCTCATCCACCGGTCCCGGTGGATTGCGACACCTTAGTACCTGTACCATAAAGTTGTCATCCAGGTTTTTAGGAATCTTCTGGCCTGGCTTGTATCAGCTGTGTGGTGTTTCCAGTTAGTTTTTGTCGAGTTGAAGTCCCCCATAAGGACAAGGGCAGTTGATTTGGAGGTATCCCTTAGTTCCTTGAAGAATAATTCATCAGTGTCATCGTCCTGGCTAGGAGGTCTATAGTAGACTCCCATAATGACATCTGCTTTACTTTTTCATCCCTTGATTCTTACCCAGAGGCTCTCAACTATGCCATAGGCAAATGTGAGCTCCATGCATTCTAGCCCTTCCATCACATACAATGCCACCTCTCTGCCTCACCTGCCTTGCCTATCCCTCCTGAAGAGCCTGTAACCATCCATCAGGGCACACCAGTCACAGGACTCATCCCACCAGGTTTCACTTATGCAGTGTCAAATCTCTGGGACTGGGCCAAAGCCTTGAGCTCGTCTTGTTTGTTCCTCATGCTGTGTGCATTGGTATAAACATTTCAAGTGTGGTTTGTTTTAGCAGACACCTCGTGGAGCAGATTGAGGGCTCCCACTATGATTCAGTGCTTTTCAAAGTTATAAAATTAAATATTTTGCTATTAAAAATACCATCTGTAGAGCACTCCATATCAAACTTTCTCCTAGGAATTGCTATGAATTCCAGAGGAGTGGAAGAGAAGGGGATGTAGCTTTCAAGATGGGTTTTTTTCAATTCCACATTTTTTAAAATCTGAGCTTAAAAACAGGTAGATCATAATAGAAACCTCACTGCTATGGTTATTATGCCACTCATTATAATAATTTAACATAAATGCCAGCAGAACCAAAAGGCTACAAGTCATATTGGCTGCCAACTACAGTTTATCCACTTGTGGCTTTTTTACCTGAACGTTTCCTCTTGGAAATGCTCTAACTGGGTGCCTATGACTTGCAGGGCTGTTGGGATCTTCTATAGAATCAGACTGATTCAAATGTTCCATCAGAATCTGGTTTTCAACCAGTAAAATGCTCTTCTCTTGAAGTTCTGCAACCTGTTGTAATAAAAGAACAGACTGGAATAATGGAGATGTCAGTTTTATAAAGAGCATTTTTTTTTGATGCACACAGCAAAACATTAACACAACTCATAACTGGAAACATCAAAATTCATGAAACTATTTCACAAGAACTCGTAACTTTAATACTTTTTCATTTGATATGTGATGTAACCAATGTACTACAGTATTAGGGACAGGATTTGACATAAGGAAAATAGCGTTCTTACCTTTATATCTTAGTTATCAAAGAAGATTGTCAGTGTATTAAAGTCTTGCTACTTTTCAAGCACCACCACCCCACTCTCACACTCTTGCACCCCATAGTAAGGTTTTTACATGTTTTCCAAAGGAGACAATGTTTATATAATCACACAGAATATTCAAGTCCCTCATGGCCATGCCTCTCCAAGAAATTTTTTAATCCAATGGCCAATTGCAAATGGACTTGAAACAGGAATAAAGATCCAAAAGAGGATTAAATTTCTGACAGCTTTGTGAAAACCCACAGTGGGGCAGAGAAGCCAAAGTGCTATGACACAAAGAATGTCTGAAGCATAAGCTGATATTATTAGACACTATGCATCAAAATGAAGATAGGAGGGAAAAAGAAAGAATATAAATAGCCCAAAAGAAAGGAAAATTTTAATCAGAACTTGCATCCAACATAACAAAATCAAGCAACTGTCAAACGCAAGTCAATCAGGCACAAGGCTTTATTAATCCCATTCATTGCTGCTTGGCTAAAAGCCAAATTATGCATCAAAATAGGAATTGATTGAAACGGTTCTGGGGTAGACGTTTAGTCTGTTGATGCCTTCCAAATAAAATGTGGTCTGTTTAGAGTAAAACTTAGTTTTACTTTGATTTGGTTGTAACTTTTTTTGAAATCATTATACCAGCAAAATTTCTCCTAAGATTTCTGGAACTTGCTCTTGATTTCTATAATTGCCCTGTAGTTGAACAATGCTGCTCATTTCTTTCTTGAATGCAAAAAAGCTTTGTCAGTACCAATCACCTTAATGCTGACATAATTGAATCAATACAAGTGGGCATGCACTTCTTGCTCTGCTAACATGGGTAAAGAAATACAGCAACTGAGGATTTATTTTTTAAATATAAAAGGTAGATTTCCACAATAACCCCTTCAGATAATCTACCTGCATATCTAACTCCTGACATCTCTGGGTAATTTCCTCTTTTCTTGTTAGTGTCGTAGTTACAGGAGAAAGAGTACCAGTATGGATGTAGCCAAACTATGTATTCCACACCCATCTACATTATTCCCGATGAACTGTTAATGGTGGGTCATCTGTAACAGCTGTGAGCTGGGTGTGAGCTCTTTGTCTTCAAGTGACCACTACACCCAGCCTAAGGAGGGGTCATCTCTGCTAATGGGCCATCAAGGACTCCCCAAAATATCCTTTGACTCATAGGATTACATCATTCCATTGCAAAACTCCCCGCTCTGAGGGAGGTACTGAATATTCCTGCCTGGAGTTTGAGGGTATATAATCTGGGGGTTTGGGGACAGGGACACAACTAACACCACTGGACATCCAGACAAGGACCAGACCTTTCCACAGGACCACTGCTTTTGACAAGACCACAACCATCACTCCAACGGGACTGCAAGCACCGTTTAATCAGATTACTACCACCACCCTGACCAACAGTGTGTCAGGTTGTACTCTGTCGGTTTAAGCCAGTGTTTCTGTACTATTGCCTTTATTGTAATTTTCCTATTAAATTGTAACTCCTGCCTGAAATCTCTTGCAAGGTATTTGTGTGGGGTTAATTCCTCCCACTGGTTTACCTTCAAGCCAGCACATAGAGCTTCATTTAATTCTTCTGTTGTTTTATTCAACTATCATAAACAACAATAGTTTTTCATTTCATAATCATATATCTATATAAATGATATAAAAATTTATGAATTATATGATAGTAAAGTCTTTTTTAACATTTATTTATTATTGAAGTTTGGGGGAAAAAAACACAATTCTGCTTCTACAATGAAACAATGTAGCAATTGTAATCATTGTTTAATTTGTATAACAAAGTCTTGAAACAAAACATTGAAGCTATCACATTTGTTCTGTAAACTGAGGTTCTCCAAAACTAAACATCTTAGCTACGAAGAATTTATTGGCTCTGTACATTGAAAAAAAGGCATCAACACCACTTTTCTTTATGGATGCAAAGAATACATGATTTGAGTTTTTAATATACTTTTCAAGGACAGAAAAGATTGGAAGGTAGAATACAAGGAACAAACAAATGAGTTAAAACCTGCCTAATCACTGGGAAATACTGTACAATAAGGTTAACAATCAACATTGCGATGGAGAAACCTATCCGTCTGAAAAAGACACCGAATCTTATAAGCAGTGTGGAAACATTCAGTTACATCTCTTTAAGGGACAATATAATAATTAAGACATATCTTCCAAGGTTCTGTATGAATGTAGTCAGGGAAATAAAGAAATAGCTACAAGAAAATTGGTCTGATAAAACATGCCCATAATGCACGTATATCGATTTTAATACACATAATAAATTTTAGATGGGCCTTCTACTTTCCACAGGCAAGATCAATCTCATTTTTTAAGTTTGCAATGGGCAGCTGAAATTAATTCAATCTATCAGAATTTATGCAATTCTACACAGGTAACTAAAAGGCAGTCAAGTGTTATTTTGTATCCATTATTCAAATTTTCCACAAAACTCTCCCACGATAGAAAAGGTAGACTGTTTAACAACAAGCCATAATGATTAGTCACTGATTCCCTGTGATTAGAGGAAAAGAAACATCTCGGATGCCTGACATTCAAGGTCAATGTATACATCATTTCCAAGAGAGACAGGACACTCTTTACTCATCAACTGCAATTAGATCATATTGGATTAGAAAGAAACATAAGATTTATTTGCATATTAAAGTTTCAATGAAAAAGTAGGTTCACCTTAACCCTTAGGAAAGCTTTTTTTTTTTTTTTGACAACGGTAACATTTTTTACTTCATTTTTTATATGAGGTATATTAAAAAGAAATACAAAAAGACATTCAGGACTTATAGTATCTAAAGTATGAAAAACATTACCTAACATAGTAATTCTCTTCTGAAAAAGTACATTCATTATCTATCATGAAAGCTAAATTATCCTTTGGAGAACACTGCATTGAAGCAGCATTAGACTGGTGGCAGCTAATATGTGGCAGGCAAGATAGGTCTCAGATTGTTCTCTGGCAGTTGTTTTCATCTTTTCCCATTTTGAGAGCCCACATTCTTAATTTTCGTTTTGAAACATCCGTGTCTCAACTAATTATAAAAGAATTAAAGATGACCAAGCTTACTGCTCACAATTTGTCTGGAATTTGCAGATTAAAACTTTATACTCTAAAATGAGCATTTTCGAAACAAGCATTACATTTCTTTGCAATCTGAGTAATCTATTTAGACAGGCTAAAAATGAGACAAAGACAAAATATTTGAAGTTTCTAGTAAGCAATAGATCAAAGAGGCTGAGCTCTGACTGCTAGCCAGTTTTATTAGATCCCCTGATAACACACAAAGGGCAGCTGCAGACACAATATTTATAAAACATCACCTCCTTGGGATGGATACACAAGTAATCTTGACACCAGTTCAGGTGAAGGTGAGGTTGAAAGCAGTACCATAAGAAATTTTAAATATATATATATATATACGTTGCAAATGACGAAAAAAAATGTTTTCACTCCCTAAAAAAGCAAACACAAAACAAAAGAAAAATATTAAAATATCCCAAAACTTAGGCAAGAAATCTGTCACTTGCCTGTTCTTGACAGTACTGACTTAAAGAGATAGAAAAAAGAAGCTCTTCTAGCAGGAATTTTGAGGATCTTTTTAAAAATCCTAATTTTAATAACTCTTGATCTGCAATTTTAGCCCTTGAAATTATTCCATAGCTATCAAATTAGGATCCAAAATCGATAGAATGCAGCATGAGTCTGATGCCTATATAACTTAGGTCAAAGTTACAAGGTGCTTATATAGCTTGAGTTATAAGATATCTATGTAACCTAATATCACTATAACCTAAATCATGACTTTTTATCAATATAACCTGAAGCATAACTTTCTATACTTATATAGTCTGAATCATAGCTTTTACACCTATATAGCTTGATTCTTATATAACCTGAATCATAACTTTTGATACTTATATAACCTGATGCTTATATAACACAAATCATAACTTTTGATACCTATATAACCTGATATGAATAACTTTTTATACAATGTAATGGCTAGTATATGGTTAACTAGTTGCTTAATGCTGAATAGACAAAAAAGAGAGAAAAAAACCTCACCAGGTGTATAGTTTCAGAGATAGATAAGTGTAGTACTAATGAGAAATTGGCAAGTGCAAAGCCAATTAGAGACAAAAAAAAGAATTTCGGCCAGTTAGGACCAGACAGACCAAGGAACACCGTAACTGTGCGTGCTCCGAAGACAAAGTTGAAAAGTTCAAGTGCGAAGAAGACTTTGGAAGCCTTCATCAAAGACCTCTGATGACCCCTGAATTGGAGAAGCACATGCACAGTGCAGAAGAATTATCTAATTACCATGATATCATACCATGTAAATTAGTTCCGGCAAGTATGTTATGATGCTGTAATGACATAGTAACACTAAGCAATATTTACTGTATAAATATACCACAGCACTTGACAAAGGTGGGTGAGTTAGGAGGAGGAATCCCCCTCACCACCAGCATTGCAATAAACAAATACATTCTCTATAGACATTGGTCTATGGGGATTAATTTCCAGCCTATCTTTCGGGCATCAAGTCAAAGAAATAACAGCAGAATCCTCAGGCTGAAGTGATATCTCTTTAGGGACATCTTTTAGATATGTTACAGTAATTGTGAAATTGCTCCAGTGTTCACATGAAATTTATAATTTCTTGCTCACATTCAGAAGCAATTTGATTGCCAGTGAAGACCTAGGAGGGAAAAGCATATTTACAAAGACTTTAGAACTGTTATTTTCTTCTGGACACTTGCCAAACTTTCTTGCCAGAAAGTACAGTAAACCATTCCTTTTAACTATTCCCCTGCAGTAAATCTCCATCATGAAGCCTGACTGAGCACATGAAAAGTTACTCATGGCAACAGAGTGCTCACTAACATTATTCTGGAGTTTTCTTATTTTGTGTTTTCATCTGTGTTATTCAACTTCTGGGGAGCAGCTGAAGTCACCTGGTTTGTTCAGCTTGGAGAAGAGAAGGCTGAGGGGTGACCTCATTGCAATCTGCAGCTTCCTCAAGGGGGACAGCAGAGGGGGAGGTGCTGATCTCCTCTCTCTGGTGACCCGCTATAGGACACACGAAATGGAATGAAGATGCATCACGGGAAGTTCAAACAGAATATTAGGAAAAGGTTCTTCAATGAGAGCATGGTTGGTCACTTGAACAGGCTCCCCAGGAAGGTGGTCACAGCACCAAGTCTGCCAGATTTCAAGGAACATCTGGACAATGCTCTTAGTCATATGGTTTAGTTTTAGGGAGTCCTGAAAGAAGCAGGGAGTTGGACTGGATGATCCTCATGGGTTCCTTCCAACTTGAGATATTCTACGACTCTCTGAAAATATTCTACAGCATTTGGTTACTTAAATAAAAGCAGTATAACACACTTTAGGAACTACATAGGAAAGGTAGGAAAGCCCATTATCAAAGCATTCTTTTAGTCAATGTATTCGGTTTGTGTGGCAAGGTTTTGGTAGTGGAGGGGCTGCAGAGGTGGCTTCTGTGAAAAGACACCAGAAGCTGTCCCCATGTTGGACGGAGCCAGTTCCAGACAGCTCCAAGACAGACCCACTGCGGACCAAAGCTGAGCCAATCAGCAATGATGGTTTTCTGGCAGGACCTGTGACTCTGTGGGGAACCCACACTGGAGCAGTTCATTCCTGAAGGACTGTACCCTGTGGAAGGGACCCATGCTGGAGGAGCTCTTGAAGAATGGCATCCTGTGGGAAGGACCCAAGTTGATAGGACACCACACTAGATCAAGGGAAGAGTGTGAGGAGGAAGGAGTGGCAGAGATGAACAAGTATGACCTGATTGCAACTCTTTATTTCCCATCCCCCTACATGGCTTGGGGGGCAAGGGGATAGAGAAGTTTGGAGTGAAATTGAGCCTAGAAAGAAGGGAGAGGTAGGGTCAAGGTGTTTTTAGATTTGTTCATATTTCTCATTTCCCCAAGTTGAGTCTGTTTTGCTTATGATGGTATTTGGTGAGTGATTTCCCTGTCCTTTTCTTGACCCATGACCTTTGCCGGTGTGGAGTTATAGTATGTGAGTGATAGAGGAACAGGCCTTGAAACCTGGAGTGACCTTCATGTAAAACATCCAGGTCACCAGGGAAGTGGTAAAAGATCATTGTGGGTTTGTGAACTGCTGGACCTGTCAGAAGTGAGACTCACTGTTTGTTACCTTGTAAGGCATTGTTTACCTGTTACCATAAAAGGTAAAAACTGTAAAATAGCCCAGGGGATTGGAGAACACTGTGGTGAAGCACTTCCTGTTTGTGTGATGATATATAAGGAATTTTCACTGCATAATTAAGGTCTTTGCACATCACCATCTCGTGTGAAGTCCATGACCTCTGCTCAATTACTGCATTCCAGTGTATTTTCTCCCCATCATATTGAGGATGGGGAGAAATAGAGTGGCTTGGTAGGCATCAGGAGGCTAGCCACAGTCAACCCACCACAGCTGATAAGATTTAAACTTCTAGAGAAGTGGAGCATGTGTGACAGGACCTCTCACCCCTGACACAGCAGAAGCTTATCTGCTTCCCCCCATATGGCTAAGCCAGGCCAGAATGGTTTGTCTTGTGGTGAATTATCTCGTCTGAAAACATCCTTAGCCAGCAATAAACATACTGCCTTGAAAACATGGGAAAGGATAAGCAAAAATTCGTGACTGACAGACACAGCACTTTTACAAACTGTAAAAGACCACTATAATTTTCATAAAATCAGAAATCTCTTACACACTCTCTGAGTGTGTAAGTTCTCCTCGAAAGCCAAACGTCAGCCTCAAGTTACTTTCTTGGGAATTGAGAGAAAGGAGGGTCTTTGCACACCACCATAACTCGTTGGTAAGTGACATTGGCTCCTAATCGANTTGGAGCTGCTGTCTGCTGAACCCACGGCCACTGAGAAACCAGCAAGGAGCTGCCGGTCTTTCTGCTGTGAGTTTTCCCCCTACCCCATCGGGAGCCAAGCTGTCACCAGCCCGTCTCTCCCCCGCTCCTCCAGTGCCTCTCCGAGTTTTTGCTACACTGTAACTGTGCTCCCCCTGCACGCCAGGACCTCCTGCTGTCCCAGCTCGCTGTGTCCGAGGATCCTGCTGCAGCACCAACACCAGCCACCCCCTGAGGGTTTGTGAAACAAAGCTTCCCCTCCATCCCTTCCTGCCCTGGGCAGTCGCCATTGCCGTGTGCTACCCGAGCTCACGCCAGAGCGTCCCCCCTGCAGCTGCGGGGGAATCATCGCTCTCAGAGCGCCCCCTGCAGGCTGTGACTGGAATTGCACCAAAAGAGAAAGGTGCCTGAGGCCAAGAAGGCTGTCACCGGGTTTCTAGTACTGTTTGTTGGTTAATGCCATAGTTGTTATTTGTTAGCTTTGTTTTAGATCCTAGTAAAGAACTGTTATTCCTATTCTCATATCTTTGCCTAAGAGTCCCTTGATTTCAAATTTATAATAATTCGGAGGGAGAGGGGTTACACTTTTCCATTCCAGGGGAGGTTCCTGCCTTCCTTAACAGGCACCTGTCTTTCAAACCGAGACAACTGGTAAAAAGTATGGGGTTTTGCAATACTGAAAGGCTTAATTTCTGCACACTGAAAACCTCCTGAATGACTGTCATGACATGTTGAACTGATTCTCTGATTCTTGCATCATCATTATGGTCTGTATGTACTCTGAAAATAAGAGCATTCAGATATGTTACTATTTAAGCTTGACAAAGTCACACAACATGAGATCAGTAGTCTTACTCCTACAATCTGAGCAGGTGCTGTAGATAAAACTGAAATTTGTAATTATTTTTCAAGTTTCAGGACAGCCAACTCATGAACACATTATAGAAAAAAAAGTCTAATCAGACATCAGTCTCACTGGAACACTGTAACACGTGGGGGGGAGTGTTTCTGCCTATGATGGCCATTTTTTTCTTCCTCATTACCTCACAGAAGAACTGTCTACTTTCCAAGTGCTTTTCTCCCTTTGTTCCTGAATTATACAGGCAATAGAAGAACAGGATCCAAGGATGGGTTGTCTTTTTCCATAACTTTGACTCTTTGTCCTGCCTTTCTACAGAATTTCCATATGAGGCCTTGAGAAAGCAAAGAACTAAGAATAATATAAATCCTCTCCACATTTTCTCTTCCTTTTCACATCTATAGATGTGACCTGTATTGGAAGCATGCTGTAAGAGGACTGAGCGGTTAGAATGTCAAATTCCAATGTTTAGACTGAATCAAAGTTTTTGAGTTCTCCAATATCATATGCACCCCAGCCAGGTACGGTATCATGACCTTTTTTCTTTTTTTTCTCCCCCAGATGTGATTCATATGATTGTTGCAATTTGTCTAAGAGGAAGATGTGAATCAGCCATCTCCAAGTAATTTGGAAGAGACATGTCTTGGTTTAAAAGAC
>VZTZ01026093.1:771960-826734 GCA_013400955.1 Drymodes brunneopygia | reverse complement strand
TAACAGAGCTGGTTTGCCTGTTGTTCAGTTATTATGACATAAAAGCCTGCAAAGCACTTGGCTTTATTCCTTTGCTTACAACTAATAATGCTTCTGAATCATTAATTTCTTGAGAAAGTAAAGATAGAAAATGAAGACAGATCTTGAGGATTTTTTTTGTGGATTTGTTTTTTGTGGGTGTTTTGGTTGTTTTTTTGGTTGGTTGTTTCGTTGGTTGTTTGGGGGGGTTGTTTGTTTTTGTATGTTTTTGGTTTGGGGGTTTTTTGTTTGTTTTGGTTTTTTGGGGTGTTTTTGTTTTTCGGGGTTTTTTTGGTTTTTTGGTGCTAGTTTGTTTTTTTTTAATCCCTTGTATTGTTTTTTAAAGATCTGAAGGTCTACTGTATTTTGCTAAGGATGGCTTGAACAAACAGACGAAGGAATTTGCTGCAATACAAAAAGGCTGTGCAGGGGTGTGAATTTCAGTGCAGTCCCTGTCTGCATACAGAGGATTCCTCCCTTTCTATTAATATTCCCCTTGCTGGAGCAATCCCACTTGTATTACGAATGCAGCACTGGGTGATGCTGTAGGAATTTTCCCTCCTGGCATTACTGCTGTGTTTATTTCATCAGGATGGAGTCCTGTGCAATGTCCTTGGCCATTGATGTAACCAGACTGGCAGTAGCTGTATAATGAGTTGAAGTCCTTCCCATGGATACCCTGGCTAGTCCTTGGGATCTCGTGAGCTTTGAGCTGGAGTTCAATGAGTAATTCAGCTCACTGCTACAAGACCTTGCTTTCAGTGCCAAAAAAAGAATTGTGTCAACACCTATAGGTGACCTCAGTGTAGGTTTCACCTACACAGCACCAAAGAGCAGGAGAGGCACACGTAGGCTCCTTTGCCCTTGAGATTCATAGGGAATGTTTCATTCCTCTGGCAGTTGCTGCTCCCTTGCAGCTGGACTATGAGGTCCATTTTTAATCAGTGAAGAACAGGAGAGTCATCATTGGAACTGTTGGAGCTAGGAATGGGAAAGGCTCCTCAGGCATTATCAAAGCATTTAGCTTTTCAAAGTGTGGTTCAATTTTCTCTTCAGTCAGCATTTCTGTGTTGTCTCATGGGTCTGATCACTGTCTCTGATTTTATGTATGTAACATATAAAATAGCATTTATGTCTTTATTTCACCCACTGTGGCATAGCAGTGGGTCATTTTGGGGTGACTGATTTGTATAGGGCTGACATGCAAGGACTACTGAGCACTGCTGCAAACTGTTGCTAATTCAGTGAGTTTTTCTCTTGTCTCCAAATAAATCTCCTAGAACAGAGTCAGTGCAGGCCTGTATTTCTGTAAAGTTGTGATGCTCTGATTTTTTAGTCTCTTATGTTTCATGGGAGTTCAGTATGGGATAGTTGTATGAATTTCACTTTTCAGGCACTGGCCATCCCTAACATATCACTTTTTTTGAGCAATTTCTCTCTTAATTCATTTGCTGACGTTCCCTTTGTGATCCATTCATTGCTGGTTTTAAGACTTTAAACTGAAGGGGGTCTTTTGTTCAGCCCTACAATGCCCATTTTAACTTTAACATCATTTAATCTGTTCCAACGCTGCATGAGAAGTGAAGGAGTCGGAAAGAAAGAAGGACAAAAAGAGAACAAAAAGGAGATTTGTGATGTTCCAGTAAATCCTATCTCCTTCTCAAGGTTTTGTGGATCAATATACTTGAAAGACTTGAGAGAAGCAAGAAGAAAGAGAAGCAAGAAGAGTTGAGAAAAGCACAAGTGGAAAATGCTTCTAAGGAACTTATTATCTCTGCTGGTTTGGGATTTTTTTTTTTATAAAAGTTACTGCTGAGATATTTTTCTGTAGCTGAGAACTTACTAAATTTTAGAAGTGGTGTTGTCACCAGACATCTTGTACTTCCTGGATCGAATACTGTTTTGGTGTTTTGAGCACAGCCAGACTGTGATGCATTTAAAAACAGCTCAGTTTTTCACAATAAGATCTGAAATTGCTGAAGAAGTGAGTGCTGGAAACATATGCACCAAGTTTATTAGAAGGATGTGGGGAAATGATAAAGTTACGATTTGGATGGGATCACAGTCATCAGTCCCAGCTTATTGCTCTTCTGGGATAGATGCTCTGAGTCTGAAATTGTGTTTTTCTTACTAGAAATCACCAAAATGCCAGCACTGCTGTCACTGTTACTCCTGTTCCTGCTGGTTTGTGTTACAAGCTCTGGAAAGGTAGGATAGGAAAACATGACAAAGACGCCAGGATGTAATTTATAAGTAATTTACCAAGAGTTCTGGGGAATATAGTGTGCACCTTAGGGCACTGCTGGAAAGAGGTGAAATTAAACTTTTAGATTTTTCTGACAGGTTTTTCAGAGATTGAAATCTTTCTTAAAGTACAGTGAAAGCAGCATGAAGTAGTATTAAAAAAGAGGGATGAAAACTCATTACAGGGAAACACTTGGTTATGATTATGGGAAGTAATTGAGCCCAGCTTGGAGTCATAAACTTGCAATTCTTTTATGGGGTGTGAGCTGGGCTTGGACCAGATGGAGAAAGTGGCAGTTTGTGTTTCTCTTTGAAAACATGGGCTATATGTTCTGTTCAACCAGCCTGCAAATAGTGTTTGGGCTAAACAGGCTTTTTGTTATTGTGCATTGCATCACCTGGACTTGAGTGGCTTTTGTTTTGTACAGCAAAGATCTCTTTTACATATTTATTTGCATGTTATTTTGCAATATTTTCCACATTTTCTATTTATATGGAATATGGTTGCAGTTAAAATCAGTCTGGTGTTGTAAGACATATAAACATGCCAGCACCACTGACAGCATTAGAAGATGTTCAATTTTGCCAACATCGTTACGTAGTTTAAAAAAAAGAAAATTAGAAAAATTCCAATTTAAGGAAAACTTGAAGGACAACATGGCAGAGAAACATGAATTTCTGCGTAGAAATGCAGAAATTTCTGCATGCATTTCTGCGTAGAAATGCAAGCATGATTCATGCTTTACCTTTCTGAGCGTGGATCTGAACTTTATTTCTCTTAGCAATGAACAAAACAGAGGGCATTTGGAACAAGGAAATTCTCAGCAACAAGGAAAGGGAAATTCTTGGTTTTGCTGATTTGCAGTCACCAGCCAGTTCAAACAGTAATTGTCACTGAGGGGATACATATTCCTCTTAGCCTTCCTGTTTTGAGCTAAATGAGCTCTTAAATTTCGAGGAGGAAAACATTGTTTTTTCCATTTTCACGTCAGAATAAATTAGATAGGACTAACTGGTCCCCATTGCCTGCCCTGCGCTCTGCTACTGCACTTTTATGTCAGGTTCAAGCTCCTGTTAAAAAGGCATCTGAGGAAATGCTTTGAAATATCAATTTTTAAAGTATTTTCACCATGGCACAGAATTTACACCTCTGTGAGATGGATGAATCAGTTTGTGTTTCAAAGCTCTGATGTCTGGTGGCTGCACTTGTTTGGTGTGATGGCATCTTCCATATTTTGTGTCTGGTGACCAAATCTGAACACTCACCCTCAATTCCACCTCATAGAACAAATCTTCACATCACATCCAGAGAAAAAAAAGGATTTTTGTTATGTTTGTGTCTGAAGAGTTGTGGTAAATCACAGGGGGCAGGTCCTTTTATCCTGAGAGAAGGAGAACTTAAAATCAAGGAGCATCAACAACAGGGAGCCCAGCCCAGGATGGGGATTTTTTGGGCTGAGGTCTGGGGAGCTTTGCAGATACAGTGGGACTGGGGAGGTGTTTCACACACATATATCAGTGTTTGTTTGCTCCCTCCCCAAAAATAATTTTATTCAGCAGCCCATTGCTTGGTACCTCTCACAATGAGTTCATGTGGGATTTTTGAAAGGGCACGGTGTTATCCTTATGCAGCTGAAAAACCATAATATGGGATGACTAATTTGGGAGACTTTAATGTAGCTTGACAAGAGTCCATTTCACGGTTGTTTGGAAGGCATGGAAGGGATTTGTGTTTTTAATCTCCAGAACATGGATGGCCCCAAAGGAACTCTTTGAAGCACAGCTTTTTATTATTAGTTTTACAAGATCCTTGCACTGGAATCATTAAGAAGATGTAGTACCTAGTGTAAATGTGCAAGTATCTGCTAGACCATTAGCTGTGGGAGGCAGACTGATTATACTCAAAACACTTAGTGCTTTTTTAACAAATTACTGTGAAAGTCAGTTGTTAAACAGTGTTGTTTCATTTTCCAGTAGTTCTGTGTAGAAACATTAGAGTCTTGCTGCTTCCCTTAATAAGGGGAAATGAGCCCTCCTGGTGCAATGGCCCTGCTTGGAAAGGTCATCAGCTACTATTTATCCATGGTTTCTATCAGAAAGGGGGCTGTTTCCATGCTGAAGCACTAGCAATTCTTATCTCATTAAAAAGGGATTTAAATTTTTTGCTTTCTGATGACATTAAGTCATCCTTAGCAATCCTTTGGCCACTGAAGAATGAGGAATGCTTTTCTAAAAGAGAGGCAGCTTGAGGTTCAGACTGCATTGGTGGTGTAGACAACACTTCTTGTGTTTTTGACCAAGTAAAGACTGGAAACAGAACTAAATAACTGTTGTCAAATATGCCAGGGGTGACTCTGGATCAGAAAGGAACACTGTTCTCCATGTGCATGGTGAGTAAGAGAAGAATGACAAGGCTTAGTTTGCAACAAGGAGAATCCAGGTTTGTTTTTGGAGAGCTGGTTTTCAAATGGGAAATACTTAGGGAAGTAGGTTGAGAATCAGCATGTGAAATGTGCTTGTGGGGAGAGCCAGAGCTTGTCCCACTGCAGCTGCTGTCTCAATCCTGGTGCCATGATCATGGCAGAGGAAAGGGAGGGGACAGTGCACATGAAGTTGCAGAGGTAAAAGTGGTGGTCACACAAAGCCAAATGAGGTTCAGAGTTTAAAACTTCCTACAGCTACATTAATACTTAAATAACACAGACACTTTCCCCTGCCAACCCCTCAACTCACTGCTCCATTTGCTTCTCCTCTGCGCTGGGTGAACAGTGAGCCTCAAGGGAGGGGCTGGAGAAGGGGCTTTGCAAACACACTGAACTGACAGGAGATTTTATGCCAAGGATTGTTATTTAGTTAAAAGCAGTGGGATGTTCATTTGCAGAGCTGAAACAGGGCCACAGAGATGAGGATAAAAGAAAGTGGGAGGACTAGGCAGGAGGGGAAAGTCTGAGAACTTGTTAATTATCATTGTGCCTCACTTGGATATTGCTTCAGAACCTTGTCTGGAAGGTAATGAAGTGTCTTGGTAATAATTTGATTGTTTTGGTTGCTAGGTGAAAGAACAATGGTGTCCTCTGTACTGTCTTCTTCTATGTTCTCCACAGGGTAGACCTGAGGGAGCCTCTGGTAGCTGAAGATGCCAGAGGAACGTGCTGTCACCTCTGCACATGTTCTTGGGGTCTCTGAAGGCCCAAGACATCCTTACATTAATGCGTCTTTCTGAAAAACCAGAGCTTGCAAGGAGCCTATGTTGACAGAGGCCTTTTCTGCAGTATTCATGGCTTGGTTTTCTTTTCCTTTCTAATGATATTAAGTCCCAGAAGCAATCATGGGCACAAGGAAAAAGGCATGTTTCTTTGTAGAGGAAAAAGGTGATATAACCTTTAATTCCTCCTAGGGATAAAAAAAGATAAGACTCTCATTACTCATATAGAGTTTGATTTTTGAAAGAGCTAAGCCTCACAATCTAGCACGTCCAAAGGAAAGACTGATGCTCTGTAACTCTAAAAAAACGCTTTTGATTTAACAGAGCATTGGCTATAATCTTAGGAAGGTTGGCTACGATGGTTTGACCATGCCTTGGATCACACTTGCATCCCTTTCCAGCTGCTCAAGATCCAGCCTACGATGATCAACCCTTTCCTAAAATAAACAGCTCTAAATGTACAGACTCGGAGCCAAACATCATCATCCAGCCTGACTGATTGGGATGAGCAACAGCCTCGTGCGTGTTTATCTCATTGAAAAGACCACGAGGTGGATTTAGCTGTGTTACAAACAGCTGTGCCAGTGCCTTTTGCTTTGCAGACAGCAAATTCGAACAGAGCAATCCCTACTGAGCACAGGGACATTGCAGCACAGGGAGGGCACGTCACACAGAAACTCCAGCCCATCACTCCAGCTAGGGTTTCCAGAAAGCATCAGCCTTCTTTTTATGAATTGGCAGGAGCTGGATCCCATGAATCCATCAGTCATTAGCTGTGGAGGACCGGGCGTTCCGGAGCTCATGGACAGTCAGCTGGGCTCTCCTGTCACTCCCGAGACCCAGCACACGTGAATCAAAATAGCTGGGTGATGTCACGTCACGGTGCCAGGGCGCCTGGGACACTGCTGCCAGGAATTGTCTGTCCAGGGGTGGTTTCCTTTTACAGCCTGTTGGAAGAGTCATCATGCCGAGCTGCACATGACAGTTCCCTTCAAGAGGGCTGGTGGCTCCTTCGCACAGGCAGTGTTTTTTAAACAAGGCAGCTTATCAGGCGCCTCCTGACCTTTTCCACATGAGCTGATCCACTGGGAAACGTTGCTTTGGTCTCTGAGGCTTCTGACAGCTGATGTATAAGAGCTGTGCGGCTGCAAGCTGGGCAGACTTTGAACTTCTCCCTGTGTCCACACAGTGCAGGGCAGTTCCTGCACGCCGGAATTAAGGCTGGAAGCGCCTGGCAAGCGAGGGTCGGCAGCCTGCTGCAGGGCAGCTCTCCGCAGAGACCACAGCCAGGCACCTCAGAGCTGAGCTGCTGGCCAGCTGGACTTCTTTTGCCAGCCACACCGTCTCTCTGGAGCTTTATTTTCTCACACCTGGGCTTTTGGTGTGAGCAACACCTCGCCTTGCCCCCCGTGCTGCTCTTTTTTCTCCAGCCCTGGGCATGAGCGACAGCTGCCGCCACGCGAGTGCATGTTGCAGCTCATGAAGCGTTTTGGCAGCTTCAGAGGGAGCAAGAAGAGAAAGGAGAGATGCAAAATCTTGGAGAGGCGCCACTCCGACCCCCAGGGCCTGTCTGGTAAGGACCCTCTGCATCCAGAAAGGATGGACATTGCTCTTTGGGAAAGGGTGACAGTGAATAATTGAGCAGCAACCTTGTGCTCCCAATTTCACCGAAGTAATTGTGCGGTTGTTGCGTGGAGATTATTTTGGTGCTGGTTTGCACCAGAGATGAAAATCTGAGCTGACACCTGTAACACACATCAGCCATAACCTTTAGGAAAAGGGTGATCATACAGGAAGCTTCACAGTAAATCCTATGGCATTCAGAAGGGGCTGTTGCCTGATGTCACTTTAATTGAACAATAATAACTAAGTTCTAAGTTAGGCCTAATAAGATCTATTGAAACATGAATTTTAAGTAGAAGAAAAAATTGTTATCAGTCTCATAATTGATGCATTTAAAAACATCTTTCTGATACTGCAGTTATCGGTGTAATTGTGTTTGAGTTGCAATTATGGACCGTTCTCTTTTAATCAAAAGCCTTTCCTGGTCACTGAGTATTAGCTCCAGTACAGGTGCTGAGTTGTGTGTGTCAGAGAATGTCTGTGTGTCACACAGGGATCAGCTGGTCAGGAGTAAATGAATTTTTCAACAGGATCTGGCTGTTTTCTTTATAATGGAGAAATACCAATTTTAATGCATTTATGGACTAATGGTTCTCTGAAGACCATGAGTGTTACTGAGCAATTCTGTCCTGTGACTAAGAGGGTTAAAACTGATGTTACAGTGAATCAGCTGGATAAGGCTCAGTTTAGAGAGGCTGACATGTACAAAGGGTAGGCAAGGCTTTTTATTCTCTGTTGACCAGGAGTCTCTGTGTCAAATCCAGCAGAATGATGAAGGTAGGAGTAGTGTTGGACCAAATGGATGATTTGGAGACATAAATGTACATTTAGTGTTGGGGAGTTACAGCTGTTAGATGGGTGGCTGCCCAGGGGGCTTGGTTTTCTATTTAATGTTTTTCAATTTGTTTAGTGATTGGTTGTGCCATTTTTAACTTGTAATCCTTGCAAACACTTCTCCTTTTGTTCCTCCTGGTTTTAAGTCCAAAACTGTTTACTGTGTCTTGTTCTGCATTTCCCTAAACCCACCTGAGGGTTTCTGTGGGAGTAGTGGGAAGGTCAAGGTGATGTGAATGAGAAATGACCCAGGTCTTTGGAGTTTCACAGTGTCTGCAACATGCACAAGGACAGGTCACAGGGTTTATGCAACCAGAAGGGGAATGTTTAGCTTAAGGATTGCCCAGTCATAAAATTCCTTCCCAAATTTCTAATTAAACATCCTAAATTCTCGCATCATTTTAAACATGCGTGCAATTTGTTGATTGAATGTTGAATGGCACTTTGGACCACTAATTCACTATCTTATTGTGGTTTCATCAACAGAGGGGAATAGCCAATATCTGCAAAAAGATTCTCTGCTGGAAGCACTAAACATAGTGTTGCATGTCTGCTTCCTTTGAGTCTAACTCTAAACCCTGTCCTCAACTCCCTCCATGGAGAAAATAATTCGTTCTGCACCAAAAAACCTGACTGTGTGAACTGTACTATTTGTGACAGAGTTATATAAAAAAAAATTGGAAGTGTAGTGCCAGCAGTGCCAAAATACTTGCTCCTTCTTTTCCTCATTGCCATTGTTCCAGCTTTGTAGTCCACTCCAGTGGTACACAGTGAGCACCAAGCAGAGTTTTCTGCACAGTTTTTACTCTACAGACTTTGCAGGTGCCATTCTTGTAAGTGTGACCAGGTCAGCTCCCTGCACTTCCATCATCAATAGAGAAATATTGAGTCACAAGAGTGGGAAAAATCAAATGGGATGTGTCTTGGTTACTGCCTTCCTTGGATACTCTGCTGTGGGAATTGCCTCTGCCATCCCAGCAGAGTCTGGATTCCTTTCAGGAAATGGGTTAACACACTTGCAAATGCCTTCCCCTCATGCCTCCCACCCCAATGGCCTTAATTAATTGCAGGGAAGTGTCAAAACAAAAGCTTTCCATTATTTGCTACATTTAATCTGTATCTTGTAGCTATTAGGCCTCAATAAACATTTTCTGAGCAGCTTTCAAGGGAACTGCTGGCACTCAGCAGGTTTTATGATCAGTATTAGTGTATTATGATCAGTATTAGTGTATTATGATCAGTATCAGTGTGTGCAGGAGCGCTGGTGGCAGCCAGGCTTGGTGGCTCCTCAGGGTTGGTCACACACCAGCACATCCCATTTGGTTGTCATCTACCATCAGGGGTGAGAAATGAATGACTGCACCCTCCTGTTGCTAAATGAGCTTGGATTGTATTCAGAAAAGGGGTAGAAAGGGAAACAAGAGGAAAACATCCCCTGATGCCCCCAAAGGGGTAATCTGACACCTGGACTGGTTGAATTTGGAATTTTTGATTTTTTTCTTGGCCACTTCTCTAAGTGTTTTAAGGAAGAATCCTCCAGTCCTTGTAAACAGCATTGGGCAAGTGCAGCTTCTTGGCTTCCCAGGGGTAGATGCCATCAGGCCACTGCAATTGAGATTATCAAGTAGTACCATTCTTCTGTGTATCAGTTGAGCTGAACCCCATCCCTCCTCTGCACCACTGCAGAGGCTGGGTCCTGGTGGAGAAATGAAGAGTGGCATCGCCAAGGATTGGTTATCTCTGTAATTCCCTGGGTTTGGAGCTTTTCAGTCCTTTCATTCCAAGTGAACAGCAAGGGGAGACCTGAGTATGGCCAAACAGAAGCAGAGAACACATATAGAGGGAAAGGAGAAAAACATGAATGAGCACCAGGAGCAAGCAAGAGCAGGAGTGAAGGCAGAGATCCCACAGTTTGCTCTGGGAGAGGAGCAGCCAACAGGGAGACCTCAAAGCTTGAGCTGTCCACCAGACAGCAGGGAAGCTGATTTATGCGATAGGATTTTGGCAGGGCTGAGGATGGGGATTACCCAAAATTTCTCCAGCCTTTAGATCACCACTGCATAGTTTTCTCCTTCCTCTTGCAGTTGCTGTGCAGGGTTCTGGCAGTTTCTCCTCCTGGCAGCTCTCACCACAGCCCAATGTGTTGTAAATGGATAGGCTGTGTGGCATTTCTGAAGGGGAAAGATTTTTGACCCCAGAGAGGCTAATTGCTCTGCCCTTTAAAGAACACCATGTATTCCACAAAGGACTTGTGCAAAGAGAATAATGTTCAAAGGATTTTTTCCCTACCCAAGCCATGAGTGCCCAGCAAAGGAACTGCTCTGCAGCACATGTGGCTGCTGTGAGGCTGCACCAGGGCTGCCTCATGCCAGGCATTTGGCCTCAAAACGCTCACTCTGGAGTCTTTCAGCTGCATGGAAATGCCCAGGAGCTTCTCCTTGCCCATGCTGCTCCTCTTGGGGTTTGCTACTTTAATCAGGTGGTTTTTAATCATCGGGTGCCAAAGCTGTGTCCCGACAAGCCAGGTCCAAGGGGCTGGAAGCAAACCTCAGTTCTGCCCCTCAGCCCTGTCCTGGCCCACCTCAACAGCACTCTTGAGGATAATTTCCCTGCCAGTTGTTATAATTAGGTGCATATTAGGACTAATTGAGGAGTGAGCCTGCTGGATGTCTCAGACCCCAATAAACACACCTGCAAAGATGCTTCAGCCCCGCCATGTGCATGAATCAGGCAGTCCCAGAGTTGCTCAGTAGCTTGGCCAGTGCATATTTTATCTCATGTCTCTGTAACCACCATGGAATGGAGGGCTGCTGAGGCTCTAGAGTGCATGTGAGGTGTCTTTAAATACTCAACCTAAAGGGAAATGTCTTCCCCTCTCAGTAAAAAACTCAAGGGGCTTTTTCCATCTCTTATGATGGTCCTTCCCAGACCTCTGGGGCTGGGTGTGAGTGTGGATCATGTATTGAGCAGAGGAATTATGTTCTTCCTTCCCAGCAATGGGCATGTGGTGACTGCTGACCCGTGATCACCACGTGCAGGTGATGTGCCATGGGATGTGACAGGTTGGACTTGATGATCTCAAAGGTCTTTTCTAACCTAGTTTATTCTGTGATTCTGTGATTCTGTGATTCTGTGATTCTGTGACCAGCTTGCACAGTTGTCCATGGACAAGGACTTACACCAAACCAAAGAGCTGGTGCTCCACAGCCTCTCCGAGTGCAAATGAAAACCCAGGGGATAATTCAGCCTGGCTCTCATCACCGTTCATTGGCACAAGCCTGAGAACAGGGACAGAAAACGTGGGAGAAGTGCAGGGTGCAAACATGAAGCACAGAAAACATGATGGAGAAGCAATTGCAGAAAGGAAACAGGACTTGATCTCCTCTTCCAGCCTGGAGAGCTGCAGCTCACCCAACTCTTCACCCCAAAGTGGGTGGTGCTGCTTGTGGGAGGATCAGAGATATTTCTTTTTCTCATTCTGGTGGGATGTTTTTGTTAGGAGGCAGTGGGGGAGAAATCATAGTGAAAAAATTTCTGAAGAAATAAATGAGAGTGAAGCAATTGCTGCATGTTCCAATGCTACCGTAAATGAACTGAAAGAGCAAAATCCTGTTGCTCCAGTAAAGCAGCTTAAAACCACCATCATCAGAGACTGGGCATGAGAAACTGAGACAGCTTTGGTTGGTTAATGATTTTCTCTATTGGTTTTCATGCTCTGTTGAGCTGACAGTGATTTTAGAAGATGGGCAGCCCTGGCTGATCAGTACTGATTAATCTTGTACTACAGAGAGCACTGAGACCTAGAAGTTGTGAAATTTCAACAGTTGGTTGTCGGGAAGGAGAAAAGCAGTGACAAGTCTGATTAAATGTCTGAGACTTTTTAATTTGCCATTTGCTGCTTCCTTATAGTCACTGTCCTGGTGCTTTCTGGCACATCCTGGCTTTGTGCACAGCTTTGAGGCATTCTGAATGGGGGCAAAAGGACTGTGGCCATGAAGCAGTAGAAACAGCAAGGTATTTTCAAGCAGGTACCTGTAAATTCAGGTAGTAATAAACCCCATAAGACCTCCACTGGTTTGGTGGAAACTGAAATGGAGGTGAATTGAGCAGAATGCAGCATCCTGCCTCTGCAGCCTTTTGCAGGCTTAAAGAACATGTAGACTCTGCCCTCATGATGAGTTGTCCAAGAATGCAAATTCTCTGAGTAATTTATTTTCAAAGAAGTTATTTTTGCCTGAAGGGCAGGTTAGACATGTAAAAATACAGTGTGTTCTTGAGGCACAGATTTCCAGATCAGTGCTGTAAATGAATCTGCCCACTGACTCTTCTTCCCAGTCCCGCTCCAGGCAGCTCTGTGTGTCTCATCACAAATTTTGGTCAAAAATATCTGTATTACTATAAATGACTGAATTACTCAGCACTGACGTGCTGTTGTCAACAACATGGTGAGAGCAGCGGGGCCAAGCCTCTCTTTTGATGGGCTGCTTTACAAACTGTGCAGGTTTTTGGGCAGGGGGATCTCCAGTCTGGGAGGAGTCCATGTGGTTCTGGTCCTTGTTGCTGCTTGTGGGTGCAGGTGTTTGTCCCCCAGACACTGCAACGGCAGAAAGACTTCATTTTTATACTGTCTGAAGAACACTTTTCTGTAATTCTGCAACTATTCAAATAGCATTATTTGAAAAGTGGGATAAATGTCCCTCCTGAAAGAAAGGAATTAAAAGTAAATCGTGGGATTGAATGTGAGCAAAGATGTGAAATGCAAGTATGGGGAGGAGTTCATTGAAGTGGAAAAGGAGAAACTGAGATAGAAGAAAGCTGGATACTGACTGTGAGTATGAAGAAGGGTGCAGATCCCGCCTCTTTCTGACAGCAAATAATATTTGTGTATTTATCAGAATTTCCTTTTTTCATTCTCCACTTGTTACCTTCAGGTAACAAGTAATTTCTGATATGTATGTAAGTCTGGAACACTATCTCTGTTACTTCTGATAGAAATAAATATCTGATTCATTTATGAGGATGAAATAAAATAATATAGATAAGACTTTCATATGAGACACCTCAGTTTAATGAACACAGCCTGGAGTGCCTTCATGATGGATGCTGGAGGGTCACAGCCTGCACACTAAAAATCACTGGAATTACTCATTTCCATGCATCCTCTCTCATCCTTATTACACCAGTTGGGTGTAGCGTAGAGATAATTTTTTACCCTGCTTTCCCTGTACTTTCCAAAGGTTCTCACTTCAAAAGAATATCTCCATGAGAAGCTGTTATCCTAGACTGACTTTCTACTTATTTGAATGTGCTAAGCTAGATCACAGTTTTTTTATACTCCCATGCATCTATATTGCAAATCCTGTTGTCAGACTTTAAAAGCAAATTTCAAGCCCAGGTCTGTTTTTATGGCTTAAAATTGCACTTAATGGTAGCATTTAGGTAGGTGGGTACTTTTGTTTAATTAGAAATCAATGTTTTGGACTATTGACTCCTTGCTCAAAGTTTCAGTGAATTGCCCAAGAGTGCAATTTCAAAGATGTTGTTGAGGCAGTTAGTTTGTCAGGTTTAGTGGATCAGCAAATCCCAGGAATTACCAAGATTCAGCTATTTTCTACTTTCACCTCTATTCTTGCCCAACCTAAAAAGCAGTTCAAGGACTTAAAAGTGCTCGAAATGCTGAGATTGAGCACCTTGAAATTGTTTGAGCCATTTGATTGTCATTCCAGAGTCACACTGACACGTGAAGGCTTCGCTCTCGGGAGATGAAGGGCTGCTCTGTGAAATACCGTGGTGCAGCTGGCAGGCTTGGCTCAGGGGCCTGAATTCTCCCTGCTGGAAAGGTCACACAGCCTTACTTGGTTTAAGGACAGACCCCAGTGCCTGCACCAGAGAGTTCCCATCCTGTCCTTTTTCTGCTCCTCCTTTGATAAAGTCGAGGCAATTCAGCTGGAGGAGGAGTGATGGGATTAGCTGACATTAATTAATAGCATCCTGTTGTTTCCTCAGAGTTTTTTCCAGGATTGGAAAACAGCTGCTTCCCAGTTCTCTGTTCCCTGTGGGGCAACAAGGACGCTTTTGACACACTCAGAGCCACAGTCACCGGATTGTTTAACAGATCCTGCCCATCTGGCCCCATGGTTTTATTTCAGGCAGAGCAAGAATGATGAGAGTGAGCCCAGGATCCCTGTGACAATCCTGCCTTTCCTGAAGGGCAATACTTCTGGAGAGAAAAAGATCATTTGTGACATTTTCACTGCTTGTATAGAGTATAATTAGGGACAAGAAACAAGAACAGGGCAATAAATCAATTTAAGAAATACAGATGAGGCAGAAATGAGATGGCAAGTCAAACTGAGACATGAAGGAGATGGAAAGCTTGCAATGGAAGGGTTCTTGCTGCAACAGTGACTACAAAAGTTGGGTGGGTGTTCAGTGGTGAGGGTTGCACCAGTCTCCTTGAGAGAGGGACTGAGTTGAAAGGATGAGAAGTTGGAATTACATTGGCATTTCCCAAGAGACATAATTGCATTACTGAATTTAGCGATGGGGATCAGCGGCTGGTAATGTTCATCAGGGACCTGGGTGCTGAGGTGAGCTCCAGCAGGACATGCTGGGTCCTGACTCCCTGTGAGTCAGTCACCCCAGGACTTGGGGTTGTGGTGGATATAATCTGGAAAATGATCCAGGAATGTGCTGTCACTATCAGCAGGTGACCCACATACTGGGCTACATCAGGAGGAGTGGAGCAATCCAGTCCAGGGAGTCATTATCCCCCTCCACCTTGGCCTGCTGGGGCTGCACCTGGAACAAGGTGTCCAATTTCTGGTTCCTCCCCAACAGAATGGCAGAAGGATGCAGGGGAACTGAACAGGGTTTTCCTGAAGGACTGTCAGAATGCTTTGTGACCTACAGCAGATGTTTTGGGGTTTGTGAGGAGAGGCTGAGGAAAGTGGCAGGGGTTTTTTTTGTCCAGCAGAGAGAAAACTAAGGTGCATTTTAATAGCAGCTTGCAACTCCCTGTAGGGCAGTTTCAAAGGTGATAGAGCCAAACTCTTCTTAGTAGTAGCAGGTGGTAAAAGAAGGAACAAAATGCAAGAGTTTGTGGCTGAGGAGGATCAGACTGAGCAAAAATTCCCTCAAGAGGTTTGTGTGGTACTGCCACGGGTACCTAGAGAGGCTGTGGCCTCCATCCTAAGAGATTTTCAAGACTGTTCTAATCAAACCCATGGTTGACCTGGTCTTGGTTGATATCAGAACTGTTTTGAGTGGGACACAGAAGAAGGGGCCTCCAGACGTCCTTTCCAACCAACGTTTCTGTGATGCTCAGTTGTTCACTTGCAAGGAAAGCTCAAGTTGCAAATATTGTGACTGTACATCCTTTCTCACCCAATTCTCAACACAGGCACAAAATTGTTCTTGTTTTGATGAATATTCAAGAACAGGGCGACTCCTTGGTGGAGACAGCTGGGTGTGCTTGTACAGCTGATTCGGAGGAGGGGACCACTGTAAAGCCCAGGACCAACACCAATAAATTTATTGGGCCAACAATGGCAGCAAAATGTGTGTGTTTCCTACCACAGGCACCCAGGCTGCCTTCTGGCTGTTTCATAAGGATTAAGCATCACCCTGAAATTCCTGGGCAGTTTTTAATGGCCCCTGAGCTGAGCAGTGTCTGGGCAACCCCAGCTGCTGCCCCACTTCAGGGAGTGTTCATTTCCCAGCCCCAGGAAATGCCATGGCACTCAGTTTGTATCAGCTATCTGTCACTATAGCAACTCCTCACTTAACCAGTCCCTGCACTAAAAATAGATCACCTTGATCTCCAGGAAAGAAAACCAAAGGAAATCAAAAGGGGCAGTGATAGCAAGAGCTGTAGAGTCAGGTATTGACTGAAGTCTGGAGCATTTGAAACCTCTGAGGAATAATCTGTCACCTGAAACAAATATTTCAGGGGAATCTATTCATCCAGAAACCCCCCTGTGTCACTGGATTTGAAGCTTTAGCAAAGGACACACATGACTTTTTATCAGAGGGATGTGTTTGCAGCTATCATCCAGCACATGGGATGTTAAACCCTGTGGGATGTTGTTTGGCTGGTTAAGACTTATAAGGGGTCTTATCTTCCCTATTAGCAGATCTGCAGCTCTGTCACTAGAGCTGATAGCCTCCTGTGCTCTTGTGTATAAGTTATCAAACTCGCTGCTCGTTTATGAAATTGTTGCTGGTGTCTGCAGAAGTCTGTGAGGGACCCAAACCTGAAAAAAGCCAAATGCTGTTGGGGAAGTTGCTGCTGTCTCACGTTGCAGTTAAAGGGAGCTGAGTGTTTTGGCACCTGATAGGGACAGAGCCCTCTGTAAGGGATGTGCGAGTGATACTTGATCTTATTTTTCCTCCAAACCTAGTGCTTGCATCTTATCCTCATGAAGATAGGGCAGGAGGTGTGAGGGTAAAATAGCAACAAGATGAAAAGTTTGTTAAAGAACTACAGAATTAACTGAAAATGCCTTTGATGGGAAAAGGGCAGAATTTGCATAAAGACAGCTCATAAATCACAGGCAGATGCTCAGGAAAGGGTTAATTTAGCTTCTAGAGATGACTGGAATTAACATCATGTATTCAGCATTATCAGTCAGCAAGAGTTTGCTCTTGATAAAGGGCCAGATTATTTTAATGACTTTTTAGGGCTGCCAGTTTGCAGACACAGCTGATATTGAAATGTGTGGGTGCTTAACTGTCCCTGTCCTGTATATACTGATTCTTGCTTTATTTAGTATTATGAATTCTATTTTTTACATTTATTTGATCTTCAAGGAACTATAATATGCAGCTTTCAGTGCTGACATGCACCTGTGCAGTAGGGGTGGCTGAGAGATGGCACCAATCCTCAGTTCCCTCAATCCTTTTCAAATTTACAGCATATTATTTGAAGGCTAAAATGTAGAATTAGTTCTTACTGCATTTTTGACCTCACTTGAGATCCACTGCTTTTACACTATCTGGGAGTCAGACCCATATTCTTCACCTCTCTCTTCACCAGATGATCTTTTTAATCAGCTTTGGAGCTGCGAAGGAACTGCATTGCAAAGTTATTAGATATCCTAAGTATATTCCCAAACAGCAGGCATGGAGGTGTGAAAATAGAGATTTAAGTTTTGCAAACAGATGAAAATCATTCATTGAAAAGGTCCTGTGATGCTAAGCCCATCAGCCCACCCCAGGCATTACTCCAGCCCTCTGTCACTGCATTTTGGGGAGCAAAAGCTTCATCAACATTTGGATGTATTTGCCAAAAGGGAGAAGTTCCCCCAAACTGCAGGAATTATTGCCAGTAAATGCCCTGTCTTGTGGTTTTACTCCCAGTTCCAGCCTGGCAACAGATTTGGCACAGTGACAAAATTTGCTGTAGGAAAGAGCAAGGTACCCAGTACCAGTATTCCCCTCACGTGATATTTTCATGACAGTAAACTGTTTTTTACCTCACTTAGCTGGAAAGATTATTAGAATTGCTTCTTCTGCCTCTAAAGAGGCTGCTGCTTCCACTGAGATGCAGAAAAACTCCCCTTCATACCCCAGAGCAGGTGACAACTTTCTCCTGCTGTCAGATTTGGGGTTATTTTCTTCCTGTCTAATAGGATACCAGAGTTTTCCTTTCTATCAGCCAGCTCCTTGTTTAAAACTTCATGGAGATCCTTCCTGGCAGTGGTAATAGGAAAATTAGAGACTATGGGAAGTCTGTTTGAACTTTAAGGGCTGGAAACAAGGGTCTTACTGCAAATCATTACAATTCTTTGCTCAAAATAAACACACTCTGATACAGAGCACAAAGCAAAGCAGAAAGATCCCTGTACAAGAAATCCCAGCAGCATAAACTAACCTTGAGATGGAGGAGACTAATATAGAAAAAACTGTAAAAATACTCAAGACTGACAAAATTAATCCTAACTGAGGAGAGTTATAGAGAAATGATATTATGGAAGTGAAGTTCCATCTGAAATGAAAGCCTGGAAAACAATGAATGAGTGGCACTTTTTAATATTTAATTTCAAAACTCTCTGGGAGATTGAGATGCTGCTTTTCTGTTGGGGGGAGCTGGTGAGTGGTCAGGACCTGGAATGTACACCTGGTGCTTACTCTCAGCCAAAAATTTGATCTGTGAGGCTCATACATGATGGGGAAAGTCAGCCTAAACTAGAAAAGAATTCGACTGAAGAAATCATCCTAGCGGAAGTTTTTCCCTCCGTGTGGGCGTTGGGAATAGGCTCAGTGTCCCTGCAGCTGCCAAGGTGGGTTTGTGTCCCTGCCTCACCCCTGGGTGACCACACAGACCTGAGCGTGCCTCTGCTGCAGTCCTGCTGTGCAAAATGACTCCACGGAAGCCAAATTTAAATGAGCTGATTGCCAATCTAAAGGAGAGTGGCAGCTTCCTAAGTGCCCTGTAATGGAGTTTGTAATTCACCTTGCTTCCCAGGCAAGCCCTGCAGCTCTGCTGACACGGCGGCTCCCAGTGCTGTGTTTAAAGGTGCCTTGGATCCATCCTCTCTGCATTGCAGGCAGGACAATTCCAGCTTGCTTTTTCCTCCCCAGCTTCTTTCCTAATGGGAGTCAGGAATCCACCAGGTCTGATCCTCTCTCTGCTGTTGCAACACCTTGTAACCACAAACAGGCCACGTAAGCTTGGGCTTGACTCTTCACACTTCTGGAAACAGCAGCCTGAGCCCCTCATCCTGGATTCCAAAATAAACACAAAAAGGAGGATTTGACCTCAAAAGACATTAAATACTCTTCAACAGCTGGTGCTTCTGAAAATCAAATTTATTGCCTGATGTCTTTTTACCCCTTCTTTTAAGACCCTGTCACAGACCTTTGACTAAATTGGACCAACACATATCAACATATTTAGGTGGCTGAAAGATTTTGGCTGATAACATGAACAACTGCTTGTCATTGTGTGTTGTTCAGTTGTAGATCATGGAGTATCTCTAAATAGTGGGCACCATTAGTGTCATTTCACAAATGGTAAAGTTTAGGCTGTAGAAAATAAGGTGTTTTAGCATAACCAAAGTGTAGATGACACTAGGATAAAGGCACGTCCTGCTTGGGTATGAGGTTACATTACTATTTTTACTGTTTTGAAACTTATTTTCACACAAGAAGAAGTGCTCTATTATTCATTATCCATCCAGTTCAGTCTCTCTTTGTGCCAATTGCCACTGGCACAGGTAGTGTAAGAGCAGGACAGGAACATAAGGGACACGTTTCCCATTGTACTCTCCCAGCCTCCAGCATTTTGTGGCTGACATCCTAAGATAAAGCTGATGTTTGGTAGGCTTTAAATAGTTTCCTTCCAGGATCTTGTCCAACTTAATTTGAAAACCAAACTTCTGGCAACTACGACAGCACCTGTTCTGCTGTTTAAGAATGTCATATATCAGAAGTATTTATTTGTATTTGCTTTGAGCTTGCCACCTGCTGATTTTATCTGATGCTCCTTCCCTGTTTGCCATCTCCATCCCATGCCCAATTTTACAGGTTTCTGTCATATTCTTTCCTTGCAGTCATATTTTCCTAAACTGAAGAATCACTCTGTACCATTGATCAATCTTATCAGCCTTTTCTGCATCTTCTCTGGTTTTATTGAGTCCTCTTTGAGGCTGCTCAGTAGAAACCCAAGGTCATCTATTGCAATGTATGACTGCAGTTCTCTCTGCACCTCTGTACCATGAAGCTGCCTTTGGACACAACCCATAAGTGACCAGTTGGACAGGAGAAGGCCACCAATGAGGCCACCTTGGGCCTGACATGTACAGCTTGATACAAAAGAAGGTTATTTTTATTCTGCAGCTCATCCATTTACCTCTGTAGATTGTCCACTCTGGTATGCAATCCTTGGCCACTCAAGTCACTGCTTACCTGAAAAGAAGAGAGCTTGGCCTTTGTGGTGTGTTTTTCTCCTACACTGATGAACAAGGAATGGGTGCATTTGCAGGGTGGGACATGTGAGGGCAAAAACATTTCTTGGCTCACTGATAAGATTAGGAAAGGAGCTTTGTAAGACCTGCTATAAGGATAGTCAAAAATAGTTCCCTGTCTAGCAGATGGGAAAATGATGAACCTGAAAAGTGTTATTATGTGATTTATCTATCTGGAAGATTTGCTCAATAGCTGGAAAGCTTTTTGCAAAGAAAAGGCAGATGAGACTGCCTTGAAGACAAATTCAACTCTGCACACAACTGTGCCTGTAGTAAAACAATTCTCTGAAAAGTGCAGTTGTATATTTATTATTTCCTTGGCTTATGTCTGACTATCTAATCAGTCTTTGTACATGTCAGCAGCACATCCATAATAAGAAAGTGCTGTGTGGATTGTGTGAACTGGAATTAGAAATGTGATAATCAGCCAAACCGTTGGAGGCAATGTAAAGGCTGCCTGGTATTTGCATTCCTCTAGCTGAGGAGAAAAACCTTCTATGTGCAAATGAGCTGTTGGGGTTTTTTTTCCTTCCTGGTATAACTAAATTTCTCCTGGAGTAGCACTTCCCTGACAGCAGGCCAGCTCACACTGGAGTGCCTCCATGCCTGGTTAGACCTGTTCCAGCCTGGTGGTGACAGCTGTGCTATTACTCATATGCCAGGTGATGTGGCAGATAGAGGCACAGAGATGTGTATATGCCATGGAAAAAATTGCTGATATATAGGTGGGCCCACAGTTTCATCATAAGGAGATCAGAAAGGATCAGAAAATCTATTTTCCTATCTGCACAATTCTGATAATATCAATCCATCCCATCAAGATGTTCTGAAAGAAACTAATTACAAAAGAAGCCTCACATTAAGATCCTCATGGTGCCTCAATATCCTAAATTGTTATTGATCCTGAAGCAAGCAATCTGCCAGTTCCCTGGTTATTCTTCAGCCTCAGGATTTTCTGTCCAAATCCTCCTTGGCTCCTTTACAGGATTATCAAGGTATAAGAAGAGAATGTAAGCACAAGTCTGATGTTGCAAAGGGAGGGTGTGAAGTGCTGAGCAGGTAAAAGCAAGGCTAGAAGTGATGAGTAGGACAAGTTCAGCAAAGTCTGATCCTAAATTCAATAGCAGCTCTGAATGGCCACCACACCTTTCCTGGGTGCAGGAGGGGAAATTGTGGGTGAGCCACTGGTGTGTTGCTGTTCAGTCCCTGTGTTCAGCCCTGCCCATACCCAGTGTCCCTGCTTGTCATGGTAAGAAAATGAGGGAGAAATAGGTGAGACTTGAAATGAAGTGCTTTTTCACTTTAAAGGTTTTTGTGACAAGAGCTGTTCTGACATACACCCCAGGGCAGACATTGCTTGTCAAACTATTCTTTAATGAATATACTTTTAAGCCACTCCTGGAAAGTATTTATCCATATTTATAAAATGCAGAATTTGACATTGCTCTACACATAAAGAGCATTCTCCTCCCAAAAGCTGCTAATCAGCTCAATGGAAATGAGAGAGTTTTTGCATGTTTTAATGGTTTGGATAACTGAAAGATAGATGAGGTGTCAGCTCACCCTGCAGCAGGGCAGACTTCTATCCCTTGTTGGGTTACATGACCCAGCACAATCACCCTCCTGGATATTTAAGTTCTCAAGGGTACAACCTGAGAGAGGGAGACAGAAAAAAAAACAAACCCTATATGCAGTTCTCAAGGTGTAATGGGACAGGTCTGTATCCCTTTTTTGGTTTCTGAAATTCAGGCTCATTATCCCAGGCTGCTCCCTGCTCACGTGGATGCTGTGTTTAGTGGCAGGTGCCAGAGCTCATCCTGGCTCCACTGGCATCTGGAAGAATAGGAAATATGAAGGGATCTTTCAGCCTGCAGTCTAGGAGACAGTCTGAAGAGCTCATAGCTAAGACACTGTGCACTGATGATTGGAAACAGGAACTCACAGGAGTTCTTGGATTTATTCCACTGTCTAGTGGCAAAAGGAACATTTCAGGACAGAGGAAGCTGATTATGTTCTTTGCAATAATTTTCTCCATCAAGGACACTGAGGTGTCTTTCTGGTTAAATGGAAATGTGAGCTGACAAATGTAGTTATACACTTGAAAAGTAGCAAATCTCAGCTCTGTGTTGCTTACTTAGGCATTGTGAAGGATGTGAGAACAAAATAGCTGGACTGTATTCAAATGCAATATTTTGCAGGAAAGTGATACGATGATGCAGATCAATTCCCCTCTTGCCCTCAGTCTCCTACAGCTCTTTTCAGCCTTGAGAAAAGACTTGACAAAAGAAATCTGACCCATTCAATTTTAAAGCCCCTTAAGTGAGGTTGTTCAGGAAAATGTGTTGTCATAAGAAGGGGAATTAATGTAGCAGATGAAAATCAAGAGTTGTGTTCCCTGCACTGGTAGCTTGAGTTTCACCCCAGCTGGTTCCTACTCACATGCAGGAGGTTCTAACTTCGATTAAGGGATGCTCTGAAGCAGAGCTGCTTTGCTCAGGGGGGACTGTGTTGCTGGCACTCAAACTGAAGCAGGGAGGGGGCAGCTGAATTGCAGGGGGGCTGCTGTCCCTGCTGACACTGCTCAAGTCAGTAGGTCTTTTATTCTTTTTTTGCTCTCATTCACAGGGAAGAAATCAGATATAGTAAATCCTGGCTAACAGAGGCAGACAGCTCCTACAGGAGAGGGCAAGGAGCACAAACAGGGTAAGAGGGGATCTTGTGTAGCAAGATGGTGTCAATAACTGGAGAATTTGACAAAGACTAATTGTACATACACGCAATGTTTTTAGTGTTACTTACTCAAAACACATTTTGCCTAAATATTTCTTTTCAGGAGTCTTACTGTAGCAGTTCCAAAGAATCTTTATTATTCCCTATATTTTACAGAATATGATAAGCCTCAGCCACAGAAAGATGAAGGAATTCTATCAGGAGGGATTCAGTATCAAAACCACAACTGAAATTTTTAATTTTTCTATTTCAAATTACACTTCTCTGCTCACACAAACGGGACCTTTCGGCTGGCTGGCTCACCTAGTTTGTGTGTAACAGGTGCTTCTATTTAAATTAGCATCCCTGAATTCCCATTTTCCTTGGGCTTGTTTGTAACATAGTGCTCATTTAGTCCTGCTTGTTGCTTGAGAAAACTTTAGAGAGTAGACCAGACAAACTACATCTCCCTCTTGGGTTACAAAGCAGGTAACTCCAGGCCTGCTTTGCTCAGGATGCCTTCAGCTGTATCAGTGCCTGTTTTCCATCTGCATATCCAAAGGCAGTGTTTAGTGCTCAGTTATCTCATCCCCAGGTCTCCCATCAGTATGTGTTTCCCATGGGCAGGTGCATTTCCAGAGATCTTTGTTAAATTTTCCAACAGAAATAGTTTCATGGAGGGTAGAAGAACAAACATTGACTTCCTTCTGAACAGTGATTTAGTTAGTGAGCAAGAGCAAGCAGAGAAACTCAGGCAGAATGGGGATTTTTGTGGGTAGTGTGTCCCTTTAAATGTGGGATTATTTGTTGATGTTTGTGAAAACCAAACAGACACTTGGAACAATCCTTAATTTTGCAATTATGACAGATAGTGCTGAGCACACAGAGAGGAAACCAGCATATTTTAATGCACTTTGCTGGCTCACTTGGAGGAAATCTGAAGGCCTGTGTGAGTGTGTGTGCCTCTGACACGCTGTGATGACAAACAGCCACCTTGCAGGTGCACTGAGTAGGCTTTAATTTAGTTAAATCAGGTAACCCTGTGGCAAGGAACTCTCTGCATAAATAACCCGAGGTGTTGGCAGGCCTAGTGAGTGCAGGGTTGCGTTTTCACATCTCCTGGTTGTGGTGCAGACACGCTCTTTATTGCAGTCAGTATGTTGTTTGGCCAGATTTTTTTGTGTTGTGACATTTAAAAGGGTGCTCAAGAAAATATTCTGCTGAGTTTCAGATGACTGGGATTGCCATTTCAGATTGGGCTGTTGATGCATGTACTGCTTAGAAAAGAGAGAGGGTAAATGAAAGGTTTAGATTTTGTTGATTAGAGCTTGCTGAGTGATTTTGGGTAAATCAGATAAAAATTTTCCCATTCAGGTGCTTGCAGTTCATTTCCTAAAGCCCTGTGGCAAAATGCCAGAACAGTCTTCAGTAGTACTGTGGAATCTCTTGAGTCCAGTGAGTGCCCTTTGCCTTAGCTAAGGCACTTGGGCAATTATTTAAATAATTTCTATGGATTTGGGTGTCAGATGAAGTTTACAGTTCTTGCCTTAAGCTCTCTGTTTACCCAGCTGGCAAAAAATGTGCCTGTTGTGAGGCTGAATTTCATAAGAGTGCTGAATGTGGAGGGAGAGCCTCATTTGACAACAATCTCACTACATTCACCATTGTCACCAATCTTCCCTAATTTAATTTAGCTGGACTGTCACCATCTGATGCACATTAATATAGCATGGAGATGTGAAGAGTCATTGATCTGAGGCAAATATGAAATGATGGTTGATGCATTGTAAGGCTTTTGGAAAAGGAGCTGGTATTTGCTGTCCCTTTGCTGCATCCCCAGTGAGCTTTGAATCATCCTGCAGTTCTGGGAATGAGTCTGCAATTGCAGTATCCTCTTCTGTGGGTATTTCTGTAGGAAAACACAGCTGTGCTGGAACTCATGGACTGTATTTTGCCAGTGCAGCCAGTGAGGGAGAAGCAGGACATGTAGCCAAGAGTCTAAAAGTCAAAGGCGTGCTGATGCTTCCAGAAAGGAGGTGTTGGTAGCACAAGTAGTAATGCCATGTGTCACCAAACAGCAAAAAAACCAGGAACAGGTTTTCTTCCCCAGAAAACAAGTTTCTGAGAGATTTGTGGAAAGGAGGTGGAGGTGTCAAACTCCCAGAACTGGAAAGAAAGGAGCCAGAAACTGTGAAAGTTGTTTGGCTTTTTGCTTTCTAGCTCCCTGTGTTTCATTCTAATGATTTAATGGGCTGTTGAAGGTACGTGGGTGAGTTCTTGGAATCTAATCCACCTGTAAAAATCTCAGCTGGTCCTGTCAGTGCTCATTAGCTGACACAGAGCTTCCTTCATTTCAGCCTTTCATCTCATGATAGAAGAGGTTTGCAGGTGGGGCCTCTGGGTAAGTTTCCTGTCCTGCCTCCTTGGGCACATGCTGAGCGTGATTTCCAAAAGCAGATTCAGCGTGAATCAAGCTCATGTGATGCTTGAACCTGAAATACATGAGCTGTGGATCACAAACTTCTAGGGTTTCAGACTCCTGTGATTTTATTTTATTTATGAAATATATGTGAGTAGGCTTTCCTGTTCTCATATGCTTTCAACCCAAATATTGCACCATGTTAGGCACAGAATTTTACAGGGAATGGTAATGCACAAGAGTCTAAAGCAGTGTGGCTGTACAGAAGTAACTGGTGACAGACCACCTAATGATACAATCCATTGTAGTTTTCAGTGAGTTATTCTGTGTCCATATGGCTTCTAGTGCTGTAAGTAAATGTAGGTTTTCATGGCATTAAAAATCGCAGCAGAATTTCTGGGCTTAGCTTTTCAACACTGTAAAAGCTTCCTTATGTGAGTAACTCACGGAGGGACTATTCATAGCAATAAGTGCTTCTCCCAGCTCTAAGGATTTCTGTTTTATTTTGCATAAACCTTGCCATACAGACAGGACAGGGAGCATCTGTCCCACTAACATTATGGAAATCAACTTTTTATAGGAGATAATATTGAAACATAGGCGTGGGGGTGGATGAGTTAGAGGTGGCAATCAGCAGAGGGGCTTCAGGGCAGAAATGTGTGGCTATTTCTTACTCCAGGATCATATTTGCCTGGGATTGCTGTTACAATTTTTTTTTAGTCTCAGAAGATGTAATAGGAGCTGAATTTAACTTCCTGTTTAAAAAGCATCAAACTGAACTGTTCCTTCTACATAACCAGCAGAGAGTTACATTAGACTGTTTTTCAACCCTTGTTAAAAGCACAGGGTTTGGCAGTCAGGCAGGCTGGGTTTCAGGATTTTCTGTGACTAAATTCCTGGTACTGTTTGGAGTATTGGAGCCTGGCAGTTATCTGTAGCTGTCTGACAAACACTTGCTTGTCTTCAACTGTTCTCACAGGCAGCTTTGCTTGATTTCCATGAGGGTTTTTTTGGCAGCCACTTAGATCTAAGAATACATTATCAGTCTCCATTCAGATCCCCATAACTTGTAAACCAGGCTGAGCCCAGGAGGCAGCAAAGGGGAGAATCTCCTCTGTGGGCTGTGGAGCAGCAGAGATGATCTAGGGCTGTGGCAAGTGTTTTGGTGGCTGTGGTTGCCCCTTTTTAAGAGCATCCTTAGCCCTTCATCAGCTTGGACCCAGTGCAGCCATAAAGTTGATGGAAGGCCAAAAATTACTTGCCAAGGCAAAGCTGCTCTCTGTGCTGAGAATATGAACACGAAGACCTTGCTGGGGAAGGGGAAGGTTTGAACCCATCCCTCTGTCCTCAGCCATAGTTTGGCTGGTTTGGCCCATTCTCTGCCCCATCCTTGCTGCTGCAGAGGCCAGAGATGTCTCTCACAGAGCCTCTCTGTGGCCTGCCCTTCCCAAACTGCATTTGCCTGGTTTTATGGAGACCTTTCACCTCTGTGTCCAGCAGGCTTGTCCATGGCAAGAAAGTAAGTGCTAAATTCTCAGCACAGAGCAAGAAATGTAAAAATGGGAGGTTGAACCTTGGGGTATGTTACCCAGGCATGCCCCAAGCCCAGGTGTCTCTCTGTGTTGAGTGGTAGAATATTTATCCCACTGCAGCGAGGCTGCCAAGCCACGTGGCTTGGCAATCGGACATGCGGGCGGATTATTCTTTGACATGTTTAGAGAGGCACACCTACCAGGCAGCATGTTTGCCCACATTTGAAGGAATCTGGATTTAAACAAGAGGGATTACAACATTCAGTGCTCAGTCTCAGGCTGCAGGAGTGATTTCAATTAATTAAATGGCATCGGGACAAGTTTGGGAGTTGTGTAAGAATGTAAAATCCAATATAAAGGAGTCATGGAAAGGCATCTCAGCACGGCTGTGAAATGAGTGAGGTGCCCTCACTGCCCTGTTCTGCTGTGCATTTGGTGCTCAGGATTTAGACAAGTGCCATTTTATGTAGTGGCAATCAATTAGACAAATATTGCATTAATTTAAAGGTATTTCCTTTCTTTGTGGGATTCCTCATGCTGCCTTCTGATGGATCTGTGTTCCACAGCCCTTCTACTGACACAGAAAATACTCTTTGTACTGGCTGGTGGGATTGTAATTGTGTCTTCTCATTCTTCACATTATTGGCATATAAATGCTTCTATTTCCACTAGTGAGGGAATAATTTTTTTTTAATGTCGTAGGTATTTCCATTTCAGTTTCTTTAACTACACCTTATGGGACATCAGAAAGAATGGCTTGTTTTTCTTCTTTTTTTTGGACATGACTTTATGCTAAAGTCCCCAAACTTCTCTAGTATAGTTTTACACATAGGAAACCTGAAAGATGTCCAGCCTGTGTTTTTACATGGAATGGTTGTTCTAAAAAACCTGAGTTATGATTTTTTTTTTTTAATTTGCTTATTTACATGTGTACACAGGTACAGGCAGCTGGAAGTTGGTAACCTGTAAATCTGGTAACAAATCAAATGTCACAGCCAAATCAAAATGCAGTCCCTGACTATGACTGAAGTTATAACACACATTTCTATAGAAATTAATACATCTATGGAAAAGACTAGCTATACTTAAGGAGAGGCAAAAACCTCCAACCCTGAATACAGTAGTTTCTTTTGAATTTTTTAATATTGGGGAATAAAAGTGGCAGAGACTGTGGAAGTCAGATATGAACAACTTGGTCTGGAAGTTACTCTGAGGCAGGAAGCGCATGAGCAGATATGCAGAGTGAGTTGTTAACTCACTTGGAGTCCAGGTAATGTTCACTGGAAGTCTGTCCATTGATTTTTATTGGGATTTAGATCAAGACTTTTGCTTGAGAGTGAAATGAGAGAAGGAATCAATCCCAAACCATTTCCCCTCTTCCAAAATACAGCTTCACTAAATAACAACATAATTGAACAAATCAGCTTATTGTGGCTGGTTCCATCCGTTTTGTAGATGCAGAGCACACATTTCAGTGCTGCTAAGGTGGCCTAATATTCTATTTTACATTTCACCAATAGTTTTTGTATAAAATTCAAGAGGCTTCTTAGATATTCATAGCATGATATAGCAAGTCATAAATCATTGCTGTGTGGTAGTAAGGAAATGTCCCCAGGATTCACAGAAAGGGAAGCAGAAGAAAATTAAGATTGTGGAGCTGGAGCACTCTTTAATTTCCCTTGTTTTTTTATATTCTATACCAATATTTCAGTTGAACATTTACAGTTTGTTGTGATCATAACTCATGAATAATTGCTGGTTTTATGATCATATTATGTACAATGGAAGTCTGATTCTTGCTTCATAAATAGGTACAAATCAGGAGTAAGTTGAGGTATTTATTTTTCATATGTGTCTATAAATGAGAAAAGAAATCAAAACTAATTTATGAAGCAGAATTACCAGTCTAAATTTATTGCAGCTTATTGAGTCTGTAGTCTCTAATGTCCCTGGCTTGTGGAATCACATTACTTTGTAAAAGCTTTAATTTTCTTTCTTTAAAAAAAATCAAACAAAGATAAAAGCTGCTTTTTTTTTGTCTCCTTGGAATTTATAGCCCCTCAGAGTGGAGAGAAATATTGGAAAGACTTAATGTCTCAAAAGAAGAAAACGCACTTAGGAATTCTGACATTTACAGGTTTAAATACCATGACACTTTGAGGGTTGAGCTGGTGATTTTTTTGTGGCATTTGAACTCAGTCTTAGTGCTGAATACAAGGTGTGCACACAAATGTTGTGTTCATCACTGCAGCGCCGTGTGCATTAAAATGACTGTATAGGACCAATGGACTTTTGTTTGTTTAATCCTGGGACATGTCCATGGAAACCCAAGCAGCTAAACCAGAAGCTGGCTTCACCATCAGAGCTGCATTACGCAGGCTCCACATGCACAGCTTTAGGCACAGTTCTTTGAAAATTTTGGCTCTCAGTCTGGGTTGTGCAACACTCAAGCAAAGGTGGCTGAGCTGCCTGTGATGTCAATCAATGAATGAGTTAAAATTGGATCAGCTTGTGAAACATCTACGTCTAATCTGGTGTTTTGGTAGCTCTGCTGTGGCCATATCAAGTCCACTTACAACAACACAGCTATTGAAATGCTGGGTTATATTTGCATTCGAGAGGGGAATGGTTTGTTGGTGTTGCTGTGCCTAACTCAGGGTGTGAGATCCAGCGTTTGTGCCAGGGGATCTGCAACACCCTGAGCAAAACAAGGTGTTTGGGAACACGTTCAGCTTGGCCATGCTCTGGTGTTATGGCCAGCAGAAGCCACAGCTCTCAGAAATGACAGTCTTCCCTTATGCATGGAGTAGATAAACAGCCTAAGAATCCAAGCCTGGATTAGTTACATTGACTTACTAATGTATAAATGATGCCCTGTGAATCCCAGAGGGAATTTTTTTGAAGAACTGTTCAACAAGGGCAGCAGCTCAGTTTGGAAATGGCAGAAAAACCCACCCTCAACTTCAGCAGAATGGCTGGGGAGGTTTTTAGGCCTGTTCACAGGAGTGAGGGTGAACCTGGCATCCTCAGCCACAAAGGGTAAGGTCCACATTAGAGGCAAGGTGTAAAGATCCCCTGGGAGCAGGACTGGAGCAGGGGGAAGTGAAAATAGCATATGTACTTTATTACTGAAGTATAATATCCTGGGTATGTATTGGAGATGCTCATGTAAGAAGGAAGGTTGCATGGCTTTTCAGTGAAATTCACTTGTTTCTGTCTGCAGCACAGACCTGTGCATTGCAGGCTGGCACTGGTGGGGACAACTGGGAAGCCCAAGTGTCACTTGAAGTAAGGAGTGGTCAAATGAGAATCAGTTTCATTGTCCAAGTGGGTATAGAAGATGGAAAGCAGATGAGATCTGAAAGCTTCCTAAAGCAGGATAGCTTGTCTTCAGGAAAAAACAAACAAATTCATGACTAGCCACATTTCAGACTAGAGTCATCCCATGTGTTTCCATCATGATAAGCATGTTCCTTTCCCATGAATTTCTACAGCATGTTCCATTTTACATGTTACCTGCAGGCTGGCCTCTCACGAAGCCAAACATCTGAGCAGGAGTCATCTCCATGGTGTTGGAGGGATCCAATTAGCAGCCCCAGTGCAGGCAGGGGCAGCTGAGTCAATGGCAGGGGCTGACCCCAGCAGCCTGCCAGGAACGGGCAGCTCCACATTCCAGCTCGCGCGGCGGGAACGCCGCCAGCCCCGGCTGCCCAGGAAATGTCATGAATTAATGCATGTCTCTGCCGAGGAGCAGGGGTGTGCTGGGGCCTCTTGGGAAGGAAGGGAATGGACTAATTTATGCTTCTGCCCCCCGTTCACACAGCAACTTTTAACCATGGGGAGAATGTAAATACCGGCTTTGTAAACCGAGATGTGTAGTTTGTAATTTTGGTCTACATCTCGTTGTGGACAATGCTCTACATATTTGATGTAAATGGTGCAATAGGTCTGGCTCCAAAAGAAGCTCGAGGGATAAATTGCATCTCTGTTCTCAGGGGAGTAAGAGATGCTGCTCTGGTTAAGTCTAATGCAAGCTAATTTCTGCAGGGCCCAGTGTATTCTACTGCTGATGTCTTGCCTTTGTTGGGTTTTGTTTCACATGATTAATTAACCATACTGCTGCTTCCAAGCACCTGAGACCCCTTTGAAGTTGCAGTTTGATCAATTGATATGTGTTGTGCTACAGGTATAAACAACCTTAGTGCATTAAACCAACACTTTAATTAGTTCTGCAGATGAAAAACTTTCCTAGGAAGAAGTTCTCCCTGCTGAATCATGACTCCATATTCTAGCAAAATCTCCAGCACCAAATGTTGGTTTTGGTCTTCAAAAATGCCTATTGTTCTAAGCAAATGTATTACCACTTTTAAGAGACAAAACATGCATTGCCACATGTTTAAGGCAGTTGTATTGGCAAATACAACCCTCCAGAGAGAAGAGAACTGCAGCCTGGAAGGGATCTATACAGTGATTAATAATCTGCTGTAGAAGAACTTATTGAAAGGCCTATTTGGTTATTTTTTTCTCTGCAAAGTGCTCGGTATTTATGATGGTGTAGCTGATCGTGGCAGTGTTGCAGAGCTGAGTGGACATGTTTGTATTTGATGCCAATTCTCCTCGGATTTGCAGAAATCTGGCTCTGTGCTTTGAGCCATCTGACCTTCCCCTCCTTTGGCAGGGCCAGCTCACACGTGGGTGATGCCACCAGGGAGAGTGATGGTGTGAGCACATTGTGCTCCTTCTTCCTCTTCCTCTGCAAACCATGGGAGCAGGAGCACCCTGAGTGCCAGGATGCAGGAGGGAAGGAAGAGATTTGTTAACAGAGTCTGGTAATCCCCACAGGAATATAGAAGGACAGAGCAATGTCTGCATTTTCAGCAGGAATCATCCCTGTAACCTTCATGAGGGAATGAAATCCCACGAGGACAGCACCTGGCTCCCAGCAAGGTCCCCATCTCCGCTAGTGATGTCATCAAAGGCTCACATCTTCTGCCCATGCAATTGCATTATTATTTCCAGCCTTAGTCCTGAATCTGAATCCTGCTCCCTTTAGGCAGGTGCTTTAGCCCTTGCCTAAAGGTTTTAGACCTGCCCGAAAGGCTGCTGGGAGAGCCCAGAGCTGAGTAAAGGAGGGATGAATTGGCTGTGGATGACTGTGGATATTGAGGCATTTTCTGCACCCTTTGCTTTATATAGATTGGTGGCAGACAGTTTCCCTGTGTTCAGCACACATTCCTCCTTTCTTGCTTAATTTAATTGAGATAAATCCCCTGTGTCAGCCAAACCAAAGGGCTCCAAGTGTGAGAGAGGAAACCCAGCTCCATAGGGAAGGGGAGGAGGAGAGGAAGGCAGTCCAAAGAAAGGACTGAGCCAGTTTTCCTTGATCACATTGTGGCACGTGGCTGGGAATCACAGGGTCCCCGGCTGCGTGTCCTCCCCTGTGCAGCAGCCATCCACATGTCTGTCACACTCTGACACTGGATCTGCAGCAACTGCTGCTTCAGCAGCTGCTGGCACGTACTTATCATCAGGGGTGTTGAAAACAGAGCCAGAGCAAAATGTCATTAAAACTCCAGCTCTGGGCACCAACAGGAGAAAAATGGAAAAGTATCAATATGGGATACATATATTTTTAAGTGCAGGGTCTGGGATATTTTCTTTTGGATTTTGATTGATTTTAGCTAACAACCAAATGAATGAAACAAAATATAGTTAGCAATGTGTTCTCTTGCTCCTGCATGGATTTATTTCTACCTATTTCTTGCACTGTGCCAGTGTGAAGGTGTGCAGTGGCTGGGAGCCCTGTCTCTGCTGGTGGGACACAGAGCACGAGGAGCAAGGTCACTGATTGGTGCTGTTGTGCCTCAGCCATGACAGAGTTACAAAATTTTGTCTGTCGGGGATCCTTTTTCTTTTTGCGTATTGCTGAGGGGCTCTCACAGATTGGGCCTTGTTTACCTTGGCCATTTTAGTGGTAGGGTCTGCTCTGGTTGATACCCATTTGTTTCTGCAGCTCTTGCCTCCTCCTGTGGCCAGCTGTGCCCCCTGCCCAGCTCTGATTATTTTCCTTCACACCAAACAGTTTTGATTCACCGTCAGAGCCCTTTATTTTCACTGTGCCTTTGTTTACTGAGATGAAGCAATGCACTGAGCCCAGAGTAAGACAAATAATTGAGATTTTGGGGAAACTGCTCCCCCAGCCACTGAAGTCTCAACCTTCCTGCTCTGCCTTCTTGGTACCAGTGGTACCAGCACTCCCAGCTCCCATCTCATCTTGGTTTAACCCCACAGCCCCTCTTGGTGCTACTGCACTTGAATGGAAATCAGTGCCTTCTCCAAAAACCATTTACTGGTTGCAAAGTTTCAGGTTTGTGCTAGGAAGGTGCTTTCATACAGACTCCAGGACTTTGTGGGGTGGCAGAACTTGGCACAGTCTGTGCTTTGAATAGGGCTGAGCACTCTTTTGGCATTGCTGAGGTGGCCAGGGCTGAGGTAAATGCTATCACAAATCCCACACTTGGCTCCACATAGTGTGAATACCTTGGGCATAAGCTCTGCAAGGCCAGTGGCCAGCCACGTGATGGTCCAGAGATCTCAGCTGGCCTGGGCTGGTGTTCAGCTTGTACCAACCACTGATACAGCTAAGTTGTTCCAAGCTGGATCCTGTTCAAGTACTACAGAACTTCAGGGAGATGCTTCATATTCAATCCTGTATCAAGAAAAAGCATCAGTACCAGCTGCCTTCCCCAAAACAGTGACTGAATTGCTTTTACAGTGGTGAAACTGCAGCAGACTACATCTGTTTAATCAATGCAGTAGTTGGGATTTTTTTTTTTTTTTTTTTAAGGAAGAAAAGGCATCTTTTGGCCACAGCTTTACAGTGTAATGGAACAAGTGGTGCAAATGATCTGCTGAAGCCCCTTGTTCCAAGAGCCCCTAACAATAAATCTTAGGGAAACTTACAGAGAGCCTTGACCATTATTCTGTACTATCCTGTCCTCTCTTGAAAAAAGAACATTGCAAACCTTCCTGATGTTCTTTGCAGTCAATCTGAAGCTCATGGTTGATAGGAGGTAAGGATCTCATGCTGCCTCTGCAGTATCATCTATTTTTCTGGAGGTATTGAGAACATAATCGGTTCAGGATTCAGGCTCAGGAAAGTGAAGGATGTGGTTTTCTTGGCAAGTGCAGTCTCCTAATCTTATGTTCTCTGAATCTGGACTGGAAGGACTAGAAACCAGTCCCCTTTTCTGACTAGTTTTTGACAGGCAAGACCTGGCTCAGCTCATATGCTGTCAGCCACCAGCCCTCATCTGGATCTTTAAAGCCAGCTGGTCTTTTACCACCTGACTGATTCATTTGTGTTAAACAGCAGCAGATTATTCTCTGCATCAAATACATTTTCACCAATGTTCCATAAACTAGGGTACTATATAGAGGTTTAGCACTTGCAGAAGTGTCTGAGAACTTGTCACAGTGTTTGTGGAGGCAGGTTCAATCTAAATGGCTTCCTGAGCAGGAGCCCTGGGTACCTCGGGGATATGCAGACACTGAGATAGCAATGCACTTGTCCCAGAGCTGCCAGTGCTTCGAGGAACAGGTTGCAGCACTTCCGTGCCTTAACAACTAAAAGCAACCAGTTTTCCACTGCAATAGTTACTTGTTACAAAGAGAAAACAGCTCATAAATTATTTTCAGGAATGAGGTCAACACAGTACAGCTTGGGACGGGAGTGACTGGTGCAGCGGGTTGGTGCTGAGATAAAAAGCTAAAAAGCCTTTCCCTGCTAGGTTAAATCCAGCTTCGGTCAGCAGTGACTGAAATCTTTTATCCTTTGACAGTTGTTCCCCGTGGCCTTTGCGGTGTTGGCTTTGCTCCCTGACATCTGAGTCAGTACTTGCATAACCAGCCCCCTGCTCGAGCCTGCCCAGGGCTGGGGCAGGTTGGCAGGGAAGCATCCGCTGCCCTTGCCGGGATCACACGTGTCCTGTGAAGAGACCTTCTGCTCTTCACAAGGGTTCAGGCTCAATGTACTTTCTTCCAGGTTTGAAGCCCTGACCCCTGCCTGTTTCCAGCTGTCTCAGTGGGCAGGGTGGTGGGGTGGAGCTTGTAGTAATCATCTGCTCCAAGCTGAGGAGCAGCATTTGAGTGGCTCTGCCAGGGCTGTCGCAGCAGCCTCACCAATTGTTCCATCTAGTCCTGGCTGGTGGAGTCATCCCTCCCCCAGGAGATCTGGTCCTGCCCTCAGGTCCCTTCCTCACAGCCTCCTCTGAAGCCCCTCTCCTGCGTGCACAGATTCTCATGGGATTAAAGCCTTAACTAGAGGATCTAACAAATCTTCTGTGCATTTCCTTTCCTTGACCATTGCAGAGTTACAGAAGGAAGCAGGGCAGGCAGTCAGACCCCTGCCCACAGGCTGCCCTCTAATGCAGAACTTCTTGAATAGTCACTGTGGCTTTCTTACTGACCCATCTTAGGTGGGAAATACTGGGAGCAGATACTTAAGAGCTGTCCATACTTCTTTTCTCTGGCAACTGCTCCTGCAGTTTCTCCCCTTTCAGTATATAAACATTCACATTGCAGACTTTGTCTGCATCTCTTGTGCCCAAGATTTTTGATGCTGTGTTGTCCCTGGTCAGAGAGGCAGCTAACTTCAAGGAAGAACCTCTGCAAATGTACCTGCTTGGAGATGCACCGAGTTTTATCCCGATGCAAAGGAAATATCAAACAGTCTGTTCACCTTTTGTGATTTTTTTGGCTGCTGGCTTTGCCTGGCTTCTGCAGCTTCCAGTGTGCCTGTCCTCTGGGTTTGCACCTGACTGTCTGTGGGCAGGCATGGCTCAGCCTTCCTGAGTCCAAGGACTGAAGTGATGCTGTAAAACCCCTACTCCACTCTGGAGTATTAACTCGAGTGGGAAATGAGGCTGGGTTGGTGTGTCAGTGTGAACTGCCTGTCCTCAGCTGATGCTGGTGTGCAGAAATGGGATCAAAGTCACTGGGGACTTAGGGAGACACCTGCAAAAGATGAGAACTGAGGTGATGGAGAGGAGCAGAATGAAAGGGCAGGGGTAGATCTGCTTAAACAGATCACATTTCCCACTGAGCCAGGGGAATCTCTGGCATGGAGGTGTCCTCTGCTCCAGCAAGCCTGCTGTTGAGGTTCTCACTCTCCACATGCTGAGTCCTTTTGGCTCCTGTGTTTTCATTTGCTTTATAGCAGGATGGCAGCTCTGGGGAGTGGAACAAGCCAGGAATGTGATTGTGTCATGTGCTGGAGGCACACTGTAATAGTGACCTGGGGTGGGCCTTGGGGTGAAGCTGGGGTTGGGTGGCAGGGGAGGGGAAGGATTTCCTGGAGATGCAAGCTGCCTGGCCAGCCCTTGGAAAGGCCTCTGCCAAAGAGCTCTCATGCTGTTTCCTGCCAGAGGCTTGCAGCATCACAGGGCTGGGTGTTGAGAGGAGGTATCAGCTGTAACCTGCTGGGCAGCCAAGCAAAGAAAGCCACCCTGTGCATGCTTTTGGGGGCTGGTCTTGCAGGCACTCTGGTGACTTGGCAAGTGGAGGAGATAGGTCTAAATCAGTCTGCAAGTGGAAGATGAAATTGCAAGAAAAAAGAAAATGTGTGAGGAATTCCTCTAACTTATTCTCATAGCATCACTCTGTACTGGTCCTGAAGTGGAGTGCTAGATATAAGTGGAGTGCTAGTTCTTTTAGCAGGAAGCATGGAGGGGAGAGGAGATGGTTGGTCTGAAGAAGAAGGAGGCAGATCAGGAGTGAAGAAAGTGCTTATATGGCTGGGAAGGCACAGGCCAACCTTGTGCCATGTATTGGTGCAGAAATATCAGGAATGTTGTGGACAATAGAAACACTTGGCAACAGGGATATGAAATCACACCTGCTGTTGGTTGATCCAGTGCAATGGCCATTACTGAAATGCTGTCCCCTCCCATGAGTTCAAATTTTATTCATGGGCAGGTAAGAAGAATAAGGTGATTGAGTTTAACTCAATAGGATCATTGAATATCCCAAGGTGAGTTTTCGTTCATTCCATGTAACTGATATTTATCCAGGTATGAGTTTGAAATTCCCTTTAGGCTTATGTTAACAAAGTAGGAATTCATTTCTGGCTGAACTCCTTAAGTAGGATGGGCCCAAGTGTTCATGGCTCTTTTGGGCAGGTTAGCACACTTGCTAAGCCTGTTTGACTTCACAGCTGTGGCAACACCAGCATCTGAAACTCTGTAGGCATATCTTCTGGTAACCCTTGGGTAGCTTCTTGGGGCACTTCCTGGCTCCATATAACTAAGTTTTAATGTAGAGATGTGATATTGCTGCTCTTCAGCCTCATTTCATTGCTGGGTGTCATAACAGTACTTTATTGGTAAGAGTGTAGAGTTACAGCAAGAGGACAGGGCTTAGTTTGATTTTAATCTTGCCCAATTTTTGTCCTGGGAGAAGAAAATAAGATGGTAACTGATTGTTTATGTATGGGCAGTGTGGACTTGGCAGTGGTAGGTAAGGCCATCCCAGTTCAGGGCTATCAATCACTACTGTTGATAATAGCTGTGGGTGTGTGCATGGCTGTGCAGCTCTCTTCTCTCCTTTTTCCTCCCTTGTGCCCTCAACCACATCCCAGATGGAAACTCTGTCCCACAGGAGACCTTGGGCTATAGTTTCCTGTTCACTTCCAGGGGTATAAAGCAGCAATGCCACTGTACAAAGTGATTCTGCTTTGCTCCTGGCCCCTTTCCCACTGCTGCCTACCTGTGCCAAGAGGAGTGTTTGTACTGCACTGCAAAACCAGTCTGGTTTAGAACTAACCAGAAGGATGGAGGTCCGAGGTTCTTTGTCATCCACATCACCTTGAGATCTAATTGAAGAAAGCTGGTGCTGCATTGATCATTTCAGGGGAAGGTGAGGGGAAGTTCTGTGCCAGCTGGTGTCTAGAGAAAGCAGCCATTTACTGCACTAATGTTCTGCTAAAAGCACCATCCAGTACCAACTAAGGCAATGGAAATTATACTACCAAGTGGCATAAGGAGCAGGAGCAGTCCCACAGCAATTTATTTTCAATCAAACAAGAGCCATGAAGTCATTAGTTATTTCTTCAGAAGGCTTTGGTGGGTGTGCTAGAGAGCACTGTGTTGTCTCTGCCGTGCCATATGTGCACAAAAAGATTAATTCCCAGGTTAGCAAGAGAGGAATTATGATGAGGCACAGGTCTGACTCAGACACAGTGGGAAGAGGCAAATGCCACAGGCTGAAGCAGTGCTTGGACTCTTGCTGAATTTTGAAAAGAGCTAGAATAAGAGATTTTTTTTTTCTTTTAATAAAAGAAGAAAAGAAGGGTTTAAAAAATTAATATCAGAAGAAAAGAAATGTCAAATTATGGCTTTTTTCTTCAGCTACAGCTTTCCTGAGGATTTAGAGTACTTTGCAAATATTTAATTACTCGCACTTCAGTGCCCTTGCAAACATTGCAGAAAATAAACAGAATTAAACTGTGCTGTGAGACTAGAACGCAGCTGTAACTCTGGTGCTATTATTGGCACCTCTGGAGCTATCCTATTCATTGCAAGAGCAGGAACCTGAGGCAAATATAAACTGATAAATTAAACAGAGAACAGGTCCCGGGGCCTGAGCCCTCAAGTCTCTGCTCTGATAGCCTTAAATCCTACTATTCCCAGCCTCGGGAAGCATCACAGGGTAATCACAGCCTTTAGCTGGATGCACAGTACAGTGCCCATTCCCCTGGCACCAGCTCTCTAGCTGTCATGCCTACCCTGCAAACAGATACCCTACTGGTCTTTATGTGCATTAATATTCTCTCTCTGGGTTGCACAGAGAGTGGATGTACTGTGCAGATGAAATCACCCACAGGGGTTTCAGTGGGGTTCTGCAGATTCTTATTTAAACTGTTCTTTTCCTTAACTTGCACCTCTAACGACATATTTGTAAAATGTTTGGAGGTTTTGGGTTTTTTTCAGTTTCCAGCAGAGGGGTGTTCCTCTGCTTTAGTGTGTTACAGAAATAAGGTACATGGTTAAGGCTCTGTTTTGTTGCAAGCAGATCTTTGCCTCAATTACCTCATTTTTTAAAATTTGCACTGGATGAATGTATCATAAATCATAGGTGAAGCAACAACCTACCCTGTTCTGCAACCCCTCAAGCAGCTGCTTTCGAAAAGCTGACATTTAGTGCAGTGATTAAATATGAAATTCCTGGATGTGAAATTAAGTATCAGACCAAGTAAGTAATTACTTCCAAACTTGTCTTCATACATTGTGCATGCAGCATTCCTCCTCCCACCTTTCCCCCCTAATTTTCCTCCTCTCTTTCTTTTCCTGTCAAAATGCAAAGCCTTCAGGCCGGGGGCTCTGTTTCCCTGTCTGTGAAGAGCTTTGCACGAAGTGGGTGCTCCCAGAAGCAGAACATGAGCAGTGGTGATGGTGGCTGTGCTTTGGGAGGGAGCTTTGTAAAGCCAGGGAGAGAGGCAGAAAGCAGTTCTAGCAGCGTCTGGCAGAGGGCAGGGTGATGGAGGGACAGACAGTGCTGGCCACCAAAGCGTCCCCAAAGACGGGCAACTTGCAGCTTGCTGTAATGGCAAGGGAGCATTTAGCTCAGCTTGGCTCGAAACAGAAGAAAGCCTAGGCAGGACAATGGAGGTTAATGTAGAAAGCTCTGTTAAATGCCCTCCTGAGCGGCCCAACCTCTTCGCCAAAACAGAAAACAAAAGTTATTTCATTAAGGGCTCTGAACACAAAGTACTCAGTGAAAGTTGGAATGCCAGGTGGTGTATTAAGTAAATAAAGGCGTCCCGCTGTCGGCATTGTTTCTCCCAGCAGCCGGCTCTAACCAGCAGCGGGACCATGTGGATGGATCCCTGCCGTGTGCTGGGGGCTGTGCCGGGCCGGGGCGCTGGGGAGGCAGCGGGGGCTGATCTTCCAGCAGCTCCCGGCGCATCCATCGGGGCAGCTGCGGCACGTGGCTCGCTCGCCTGGATTGGCTTTGGCTCATCACTCATCTGCTTCGGATCCGAAACGCGCCCTTTGCACACATGCCATGTGTCTCTGCAGCGCAGCTTGAATGAAGAGGAGTGATTGATTTCCATTTTAGTGACTTTTTAGATGGGTATCACAGCGCTGCACGGTCGGCTTTTGTTCGAGCCCAGCGGTCGTCCCCCGGCAGCGGCTGAGGGATGTCATATCCCATTACCGGCAGTGCCGAGTCTGGGCAGTCGGAGCCCTTCGGGAGCTGCCCCTCCTCAACTCCTCCTGCTCTGCTGTCCGTGGCAGGACAGGGGGAGTTGCCTGGCCAAAGTGAAAACCCGATATTTGCAAACTTCTTGACCCCTGTGGGTGATGGATGCACAGGAGAGTGAAGCATTTTTTTGCTCATGTGTGTTTCTCGTAGAGATTCGTGCCTAAACCACCTCCTCCTGTTTCTCCTGGTTCTACAGGATGTTCCTCCATCAGGCTGTTACCTGCTGAGGATCTCTATTAATGCCTTTCTCCTCTCACTGGCACTTGTGCTGGCAAGGTACACGTTGTCTGTGTTTTTGACACTGTCTTGGCCACAGCCATCTGGTGTCTGATGAAGTCTTGGTGCTGAGTCTCTCGGTGTAATTACCATGCCGAGTTAATTGTTCGTGCCAGCCCAGGCGCTTATTCAACTGACTACCTCAACCATTACCAGGACCTCTTCATTCATCACCTGTCAGGCTGTCGAACAGCACTGGAATGTGCATTTGGCTGTCTCAAAAAAAAGCCATTCTTTGCCATCAAGCTTGTGAGTGATCCCCCTTTCTTTGCTCTGAATTATTTGGCCGTGGTATTTTCTCCAGCATTTGCAAGACAAAGGAGAAGCATTGGCAGAAAATTAGTGGTTAGAAGCCAGGCTGGAACCTTGCTGCCAATGAGAACTAGAAAAAGCCCATTGGGAAGAATGCTCTCCACCAGGATTTCTGGATCTCATGTGTTTATTGCTTTATGAGCAGATATGATGTGTCAAGTCTCTCCAGATTTGACAAGTACATTTAACAAATGTAAGATAACCAATGTGTGGTTCTGGGCAAGGTGGAAGATCCTCTGTCTAACCGTCATTGCAGGAGAGATCTTCAATAAACCCTTTTAAGGATACAGCATCATCTTTTTTAAAGGACACAGGCAAGAGTTTCTCCTGATCGGGATTTTCTCGTAAAGGGGCCTTGAGATCTTCAGAAAGCACAACAATTCCCAAAACTTCGCTAATTAAACTCTTCAGTTCCTGATTTTCTCAGTTTTATGAGGAAAAGGTGTTACATTGCAGATTCCACAGGTAAACGTGTGGTTTTGGCACATAAACAGACCACAAGGGGAGTAGAACAGGCTGAATTCAGGAAACCAGTGGGACTTTGTCTTTGATTTTACAAAGTGAAATAGCATCTGAAGCAAAAGCTTTCAGGGTCAGGTATTTCTGTGGCTGAGACCATCTAAGAAATGGTTCCCTTTACTATGTTTGAACTACTATAAATAAGTTAGATTTTTTAGATTTTTTTCTTAAGTGCCAAAAATATGCATTTTCCTGTGAAATTTTCAGACAGCATACGATTAAAAGGTGTGAAAGAAAAGACAGCATACACCTTAAAAGGTGTATTTTTCTCCTCCTCTGATTAATGAAAAAATCAGAAATGTGGTTTTGGAAACAATTAAGTGGTGTACCCACTACGTGGAAAGCCACTGGCCATTACATGGGTGATGCACTGTCAGTCACAGATAAAGGCTATAGGGTTCAAGAACAGGAGCTGTAATTCTTATATGGTGAGATGCACTTGAATTGATAAATGACAGTGGTAGATAAATCTGGAAATTTCCTGGGCAGTATCCATGCTATTTTTTGGTACAATAACTCTTCAGATTTACTCTTCAGGCCTAATTTATTATTTTTTAAACTAACGGGTATTTTACAGCATTTAGTGCCAAAGTCACCAGTACTGCTTGGATGGAAACAGGCAGTAGCCATTTACCTGCTGATGGGTTCAGAGTTTTACTGCCATTAAGTGGCATTAAACCTCATTTCATGTAATTTGCATTGATTTGCTTATGTGTCAGAATTAACATAGTATTGTGTCTGAAGAGTGAATCAGCCTAATGAACCAGCAGCTCAACTCGGATTCACTTGTGCTGCAGGGTACTTAAAATTCAGCAGCCACAGCCTGCCCCTTCTCTGTTTCACTGCCAGCTGAGAATGCAAATGAAAGGACAGTGTTGTCCTGGGAAAGAATCAAGACAAAATGTGTCACGTGGAGACACTGCAAATGGAAATTCCCTCTGGTTTTTTTGTTTTGTTTTTCTGAGACGTTTCAGTCTAAATGGTAAATGAATATATCCCTGTATATGAACTTGGAAAACTGTTTAACCACAGCTTTATGTATTAGCAGTGTTGTTATTTGCTTGATCAGGTACAGGATGAGAGAATACTGAAGTGTGATTCCTAGAGAAAGTGCAAAAAGTTATTTCATTTTCATGGCCAGTAACTCTCACCAGTTTCAGCAACTTAAGCACACAAATGCAAAAGTAAAAGTTGGAGAGCAGGCTGCTGGCTCCATCCTTAGGGCCCTTAACGAGGCGTGTGTGACTCTGTTAGTGTCCCCCTGAAGCCAAGCTCTGCACAGGAGTGTTAGCACATCCCTGAAGTCCCTACCAGCACCCTTTGGGGGCAGGTGGCTCCAAAGGGTCATGGGGGCAGCAGCTGTTTTTCTTTCTGGAAAAGGGTTGATGGAAAGGGAAGCTTTGGCAGGAATCACTGGGCTGTGAGCATCCTTCCTCCCAGAAACCACCAGATGCATCCTGCCAGGTCAGGCATGAAATGTAGGTGACAGAACTCATTGTGGGTGTCACCCTGGGAATGTAGGAAATGTAGGAGGGCAACCACCCTCCTTCCCTTGGGAGTACACGGATGACAATGCAGCACTTCATCCTTTCCTGTTATGTACCAGTGGAGGGCTGGTCTGGATCAGAATGCCCAAGTACGTGGCTGAAAAACTTGATGCTGTGCAAAATAAGGGCTTTATTTAAAAGAAATGGTTGTGAATACCTGGAGAAACAAGTGAAGGGAGCAGCACTGGTTTTGTCTGTCTGTGCTCAGCTCAATACCAGCGGGTGCTGGGTGTGACTTGAGCCAAAGGTGTGGGCACTGCCATTCCAGCAGCACTTCCTCGGGGCTTTTGCATCCAACCCCTGATGTGTGGCTCGATCCCAGCTGAAGTTGCTCAAACAGGCACAGAACTGAGTGCTGGGCCATCCCTGTGTGCTCTCCCTGTCACAGGGGGAAGGCAGCTGCAGACAGCCCCATTCTGCTCAAAGTCTAGTGCTTTCTAGTTCTGTTAGGATCTCACACACATACTCCACGTAAAGTCGTGATATGAAAGTTGTTTTGTATCATATATTCATATGAGTCTCATGAATATTCTTATTCATATGCATATTCAGTTATGCAAATGTTAGTACTTATGATTCTTCAGTTTGGAGACCACAAAGTTATCCTCTTTATTTGCCCTTGTTGTGTCCCGAGAAGGGTAATGTGACAATGAATCAGAACAAAGCAAAACTCTCAGATTGTTTCAGAACTGGATAGGGTTTATCAATAGGAAATACAGAATCATTGAATGGTTTGGGTTGGAAGAGACCTTAAAGATCATCCAGTTCCAGCCTCAAAGGACAAACCGTTTTGTCAGCCAGTGACACAGCAACCGATCTGCTAGACCTTTTTCTCTCTTTTTAATTTTTTTCTAAATTTCTTTTGTGCTATGAAAAAAAAGGAACAGCTATTTAGTTTCAAAACACAAAAATGCCGCATTTTGTTCATATTGTTACCAGAACTAGTAGGGTTTGTAGCCAATGTCAAAGTTTGTTTCTTCCCCAAAATCCTACAGACGTGCTGAATTGTTTCAGCTTCATTATAGAAGACTCCTGAATTGTTGTCTGGCTTTCACTGCCTTATTGTTTTGAGTACATTCTCCAAAATAAACTGGTTTTAGCCATGGGATAGAGCTGTATCCTCTCTCTTCACTGGATTCCTTCTGCTATTAGTAGAACAGGGCATTTACTGCATGTACAGATAACAATATATTTACACCAGTGCTGCTGTTTAGTTGTCAGTGCAATAGGACTAAAGTTAATACAAAGTCCTGTTACTCCTGAACTGATTTTGGTTTGCAGATATATTACAGATATTCATTCTTTGATGTGGAAGGCTTTTATAAAAAAACTTCATAGGGTTTAGGGTGTTAAGCTGTATCACAGCAGCCAAAAATATTTTGTTTTAATAATCATAAAATATTTAACATTACTTATGTGATTATGACTTCAGTCTCAGTATTGTACAAATGTAAGTAACATAGATACCACACTAATGCTATGAGGTAGTCTTCTAAAAGATTGAGAAGCTTAATTTCATTAATTTAATCATGTACCCTGCAAAAGAATTATATTTTATCCTCCAACTCTGTGCAGAAAGTGAGTCACAGACAAATTGAATGTCAGATGTATTAGGGTGTGCCTCACAGCGAGTACTTTATGTTTGAAGTGCCTGGTTTAAACAGTCCTAAGGCTCAGTGTTCTGGAGTCACCGATGCTCTTCATCCATAAAAACTCGTGCCAAGTACCCAAGGCTGGCATCCAAAAGGAGATTCACCACCTGTAAATGTTCTTACAAGATGGAAACCACGCTGTCTGTCCTGCCAGGGCTGTTACATGTGTATGATGAGGTGACAATAGTTTTCCCAGGATGTAAGAGATGTTGCTTCCGTGCTCCCCTTTGATCCACGTGTCCCTGTGTCCTACAGATGTCCCCTGCACTTGGCAGGCCAGCCTTGCTCGGCTGCTGAGTCTGTGGTTTCTGTGTGTCTGGTAAAAGCCCTTCTGGCAGAGCCTCTCAGCACTGGAAATGGTTCTTGTGGACTTGCTGAATGCATTAGCACACAATGAACACATCCCAGCAGCAAGACTTTAAGATCTAATGGTGTTTTTCTCCCTTTTAGTGGTTTTCCATTTGCATCGATTACAGCTCCCTCATCCTCCAGTCTGAGCACTCAGGGCACATTTGTACATCCATAAAAACAGAGAGGAGCACCTTCCCCAGAAATGCTTATTTAAATTTGTCTGTAAGGAAAAAGCGAACAGGCAAGTTAGGTGTCCTTTCAGTCCTTAAAGAAGTGGAACACACTCTCCAGTGCCCCTGAAATGAGCAGAGGTTGAGGACATTCAAAATGCCAGGGTGGTTACTCTGTGGCATTGTCACATCAGCCAACATCTGTACCTGCCTCCATCCCCAGTCTCCTCTGGCCCGTGGTATTGCTGTTTGACTGGCAGAGCTGCAAGGCTACTTAAAAATGAAATTAAATGGAAGTCCAGCTGCAATTTTGAAAAAGGACCAAAGGTAGGGGCTGAGTAAGGGGTCTTTTTTGATTCCATCAAAGCTAAAATCCATCAGTGAGAATTAGGATTTTCTTTGAAAGAAATAAATACAGTACACTGTACCACTAAACCCACTCTTATTAAAACATATTATAGCCTAATTATTTTGCAGGTTTCACATTGAGTGACTCTATTATTATAAACTTAAGTATCTTATTATGTAAAAGCCATCAAGAAAGGTTGTTTTCAAAGAAAAATAATCGCTAAAGAACAGTTACCCATATTACATGTTAAATCCTTTAAACACAGAATATGCTAACTTCCCCAGATATGTCAGGAGTAATAGTTTTTTTAAGTAACAGATCCCTCCCTGAGTTATTGGATGTCCAGTGTTCCAAGTCTAGGAACTTAAGAAAAAACCTCTGGTGCAATAATCTCTGGTGGAGCCCTGAAAGCTCACACTGAGGAGCCAGATTTACCATGAAAATGCATCATCGTGTTCTCAAACACTCCTTTGAGTGGCCTGGGATTTTAAGCTCATTAATCTGCTCTCTTTTGATGGGCTTGAGTCCCCTTTGGACTGACTGATCATCTACACAAACCTGTGTAAGCACGAGAAATGAGCCAAATACAGAGGTCTTACAGCCAACATAAAAGTACAAATCCCACTTCAGCCTTGTGGTTTTTATGCTGGCACCAGAGAACCACCCTTGGTTTGCTGATGTACATATAACCAGAAACACAGATGTTGGAACCTGAATTTTCTGACTGCTGGTGGATGTCTGCTGGTTTTTAAATGGGTAATAAACACAGTTTAAATGTCTGTTCACAATTCAGAGCCACCCTAGGAATGTAACCAAAAATTCAACTGGAGTACACACACGTGTGAAATAAAAACAGGGTGCTCACAAGAGAAATGATCTGCTGCTGATACTGATTTTTGGCAAAAGATAGGATCAATCTTTCTCCTCAGAGGCTGCTGAAAACAATTCTAGTTTGTACAAAGGCATTGCTAAGAGCTTTACAGAAAGCAAACTGAGGCTCAGGAGAAATATGCCCTGTTCCTTTTTGTCTCTACTCCTAATTATATTCTAACTGCTGGCTGAGATACTGTTAAAATAATGAAAAAGAAGAAAAAGCAACCATTAAAGCTTTTGAGCCATGTGTCGTGAGATAAAGGTAATCCTGAGACTCACAGGAGTATTAAAATGACAACAATGAAGTAATACCCATGCTGAGTGTCATTTTAGAAATAAGCAATCAGACAGGAGGTTAATACAACACAAACCTCCAGCACTCCCATCCTGCCACTGCACCTCTCTGGAATGGATCAGACAGTTCAACCAGCTTAAAAGAGTTTTAATGGCAAGGCAGAAATTTCCTTTCATAAACAAGGAGGTGAGATCCCTACTTTTAGTTTGGGGAAATGTGATGAAAAAATACAGGATTTCTGTAAAGCTGAGATCTCTGTCTGCTTTTCACCTGAACTGATCTTTGGTCATTTTTGCTGTTCACAGCCTCTGGCCTCTCTTCTTCTCCATCTACCCCAACACAAGTGACCAAGCAGCCCACATTTCCTCTTGAATCCTATAAGCATGAGCCTGAGAGACTCGAAACACGGATTCACTGTTCCTCGCCTCCGGACACAGGGCAGAGGTTCCCTCTGCCTCCATCTCAAAGTGCAGCCAAGCCTCCCATCATGACACCAGCTCCCTGTGCTACCTCAAAACCAGTAAGTAAAGCTTGTGTCCAGTTTTCCACTGGGAAATGTGCAGGGTTGTGTGTGGACTGTGTCAACTGCTGTGAAAGCAAGGACTTTTACTTCTGTTTATTTCAGAATTTGGCTGAGAGGGCTTTGGGAATCCAGAGGTGGTGGCTCCCTTCTGATTTACCCAAATAGTAACTAATCTTTGCACTACTTTCAAAGTGAGTTTTGCAATGGCTTCAGACCCCAGGATACACTGCTGAGATGCCACCCCAGAGATGGATAAAATTTTATTTAGGATTGTCTTTTATCTCCCTTAAAAAGAGCTGATGAGAGAGTTAGCAGCTAAAGAGAACATATAAAAAGGAAATTCACAGTCTGAGCTGTAGGGGTTCCGAGTTCCTGCTGCTTCTGGAGTCTGAGATGACTGGGACAGCTGGTGACTAATAGCACAAGTTGCTATCACATCTCCTGCCCCAGCTCAGAGAGTAGAAAAAGAAGGGCAGCTCTCCCAGGGCATTTATCCAGCCTCCCACATAGCAAAGGTGTCTTCATAAGAGTGGTTCCTTCAGTTCCTGGTAATGCATGAACTCAGCAGTTCCTGGGAACACATCAATTCCAGCCTCTGATATTCCCCAGTACTGCATGGCTCTGTGCCTCCTCACCCCTCCCTTGGCCAGCCCGAGCCTCAGAGGCATCGCTCTCCTTTTCTTTCTCCTCTGCCTTCCCTTTTCCTTTTGTGCTAATTCCTTTGCATTACCTGTATCTTTCCATTCCTCTGACTCATGGAACCAGCAGACCGTGATCTGTCAGAGTAAACTACCCTGCATCTGCCTGGCCCAGCTTTTCTTTTTTTTTTCCCTCCAAAATATAAAATCTTCAACATTTTTTGTATCTAGAAATCTAGAACTGTAAAGGGCATACAGGTTCATGAGGTCAGCTGCTCTGCTGAACAGCTACAAGTTCTGTTTCATTCCAGTTCTCAGTAATTTATTTAAAAGCAGGAAGTTTCCTCCCACTCACCCATGGGAAAGCTGTTCCAGGATCTGAACACAGTAACACAGCAATCCCAAAGCCTTTTTGCTTTTGTGTGAGGTACCTCCAGTAGCAGCAGCTGTTGTGATGCTGGAAGCGTTTGGGTCCTGGATCAGAGTTCATCTGCTGCTTTCAAGTTGTTCACACACATCCCATATAACACCTGTGCTGTTTTGGGGGCCCCTTCTGTAAAGGTTAGGAAGTCTCTGATTTTCAACCTAATTTTTTTCATGGACAGGTTATAACTATTTGCTCTTATAATTAATGGCCATTTTCATTCATTGTTTGCTACATCCTGTTGTACCAGTAGCCAACCTTTGTGTTTTTAAATCAAGCAAGCCACATTCTCCCTACAAATTAGAGACTTTCTGTTCTTCTGTTATGCAAAAGTAAATCATTAAAGTATTAAATAAAATAAGTCCTACATTTATACTTAGATAGCTCCAGCAGTAACTTTTCTGCAGCCAGCTCATTGCCTTTCCATGTCAGTATATTCTTGGGATACAGAAATTATTAAACCCAAAGGTTTGTATGATACAAAAATATTTTGGGTAGGTTTTAGTCAATTAGTCATATTATTTGCATATGAATGTGTTTATCTGTGTTATGCAGCTACAGAAGAGTCTTTTGTACCTGTTAGAATAGAAGTGAGGGAACAGCATAATCTTAGCACATTCCACTAACTGAAAGACTGAGAAGTTTGTTTTGTTTTTGATTATTTGCTGATTCAGACAACATGAAGTTGAGTAGAAGATGCCAGAATAAAGAAACAGAATTCTCAGCAGGTTTCTATGAACAGTTGTGGTTGTGTATATGTACAAGAGAGAGTCTGGGGGGGTAACTCAGAATGCTGGGCTCAATTCTCCCCTGTTCAGAAGATACAGAAATACATGAGCTGTGTAGCACCTGATTGCCTGGTACCCTCTGTACTCATTTGTGTCTGAGAGCAGTGAGGGTGCAGGGCTGCCAGTGAATCATTAGGGGTTTGGTTCACTTGGCAATAAATGTCAGCAGCCACAGATCAGTGAGGAACAAAGCTCTGGATGTTTTAATTTTCAACAGAAACTGGAAAGAGAGATTAGATTTGCCATTCTCTTCTAGAAGGAGAAACTGTTAGAGAGAAAGGCTGGGTTCCTGCAGAAGGGCATGAATCTGAAGCTGATGAGTGTTCCCTCAGGACTGTCATGTATTTCGATCCTGCAAATTATTGACCCAGCATTCCTTTGCAAACACAACAGCAGTAGACAAACATTCTTGACTTGGGTACTGTATTTCAAACATTTCATTTATTCTGAGCTGTGTGTTAATAAATACACCATTTCACAATCACGTGCCACAAACAAATCTAGAAGAGGGAAACTAAATTTTTCTTTACTTACATCACTATTTGCTAGCAGAACAATTTCAGTTATTTTAAGAACACACTATAAATTTTATGATGAATGGTTTCATAGTGGCCATGCTATTGGGTGATCAGTTCAATGATACAGAAGCTTCTATGTTGACATCTGAAATGAGAAGTTGACCCTTTATCTACAGAACTCTGTCAACTTAAATCTCATTTAATTATTACATTCTTTAACCTGTAATGATAATGTGTGAGACCCCAGAACTATTATAAATGATTCACGATTATATTATACTGCTATATATATTGCAGTAGGAAAGAGGAACCCTTGGACCCAGACCTGGAAATATTATTTTAAAAAAAAACAAACCAGAAGAACAGATAACTATAGGAAGATGCTGTATCAGGACTTGGAATTAATCTTAGCCCATTTTTATAATTAACAGTATTTGAAGCTGGTTCTGAAATGTTTTTTTTTCTGAGTCTGAGGCTCAGGTGCAGAATGGTTAAACCTGTTGAGTAAGAGAGAAGAAATGGAGGGGAAAAATAAAAATACTTTCCAGCAGATGTAACCAAAACCTTTCATGTTTTAGTAGCATTTACAACAGTGGGTGTTTTGATGGGATTTTTAAGCCTTCAGTTCTGGGGAGGGGAATAAATAGTGGGAGACAGTTCCTGAGAGAGGGAGATCCTCCTTCAAGAGTATCATCTCAACACAGTACACAAAGCTGAGCAATTAACCTCATGCTAAATGGGAGTCTGTAGTAATCACCAAGGTCTGGATTTAGCCCACCTAACTTTAGAAACCTTTCTGAGCTGCTTAAGCTGGGAGTACAGTAGCTCCAGTTGTCTCTGTATCCCCCAGAGAGGCATTTGCAGGGGATGAATCAGATCCCCAGGGGGCTGAGGAGCCTCTGGGGCTGCCTGTGAAGGGATTGACTGCAGGTGCTGCATTTCTGACCCAGAGCTGGAAGTGCTGGGGCTGTCACACACCACTGCAGCAGCTCTGCCAGGCCCTCCCCTGCGTGTGCAGGTGTTCCTAGTGGCTGAGTTAGAAGGTTACAATGAGAAATTCAGCTGATAAGAGATCAAAGCTCTACCTAAAGATTACTGCGCGCTGCGTGAAACGGCAAAGGAGCAATTTGATTTCTCACAATGCACTTCACGACTCTGTACTTTGGCCTGGTGTTGTTTGGATGGTGCAACCTTCAGGCAGTAAGTGGTAAATGATAACTCTTCTCTAGTGTGGCATTACAAACCGTGAAAGGAATGCAGAGTGGTTGCAAATTCAGAACTGGACGTGTTTGCCCTGTTTCCGCCTTGTCTGCGTTCTGGAGTGGAATGTGGTGCATTGGGCATTCTGTGGTTGTATCCTGTTCTTTCATCCTTTCTTCTTACCCTGACACATAAGACACTGTGAAAATAGCACTATTCCCTGCAAACACAAGTATTCCTGTGGTAGCTCATCTCCTGGTTTCCCCTTTCCCAACATGAGAGGAGCCCAGGCCAGAAGGTGCTGCCTCCAGATTGCAGAGTTGCCTTTGAGGTCTCTTCTGGTGGAAAACAAGGCTGGAGCTTCCTCTGCTCACAAGGAGTGGCAAAAGCAGAACATGGTCCTTTCCATATGATTGTGTAGCAAGCCACTGTCCTCCAAACAACTTCCAAGCCAAGTAATCTCCCAGAATGTTCTTAACAAGAGGAAAAGTCAGGCAGAAGGTAGCCAGAGACTTAATCCTAGCTTGTGTGAGTCCTGTTAAAACTGCAGACAGAGCACACAGAAGGGACCAAGTCCTGTCTGTATTCATTTTGCACAGTCCTTGCTGCTCCAGCACATGGGAGAGGAGAGATGTAATGTACAGCTGGGGCTCTCTTCCAGTGCTGGATAAAAGGAAGAAACCAGATTGTTCCAGCAGCTACTCGCTTGTTAAACAGTAGTGCTTCCCTGCAAAGCTATTCATGCTGTTTCTTAGCCAAAATGTAGTAAACTCCAAAACAGGGCTGTTAACTTGTTCAGTGTGAGAGGCTGTTACATCACACCCTGTGCTGGCAAGGAGCCTGGGAACCAGGATGTGTGCAGCAGGTCCTTTGGTTTGGCTCTCTCCAAAATGCCATACCATCTATCAGAGCTCCATCATCTGCTGGGTGAGTAAAGAGATTGAAATCTGATGAAGAGAACAGAAAAGTGTTCTTTGATTCTGAGGTTGTCTTAAAGAAAAAAAAAAAAAAGTACAGGCTGGGAATAAAGGAATCCAGTTTTCCAATGAACCAGAACTCCTTATTTCAGCATTCATGTGGTTTAAGGCAGTGTGTGAGAGTGCCAAGACATTACTGTGACTCAGCTGTGATTCACACCACAGTAAACTGATCACCAAAATTAGAGCCCAAAAGGCTCTCATTTACCAGTGACAAAGCTCTGGCAGTGCTGGTGACTCCAGGCTCCTTTAAAGTGCCTTAATAGCAGCACTCCTGGGAGGTGATTGTGTTCCCTAAGAGATCCCAGGGGGTGTATTGAGCTATCCTTTTTAAATCCTTTTTCCCTAAGGGAGCTGTTGCTATCCATGTGAAAATATGTTTAATTCTAAAATATTTCTCCAATAGTAGGCACACAACTAATTAGTTGCAAACCTAGTAAAGGAATCACTCTGTGATGAATCCTACAACAATTACAAAAATACTGCTGGGGAAATGTTTGGAGCCCACCTGATTTGGTTTCAGTCTCCTTTGACAGAACATGATGGTGGCTCCACTGAATCAAATGTAAGTTCATAGGAGAATTATTTAATATGGTTGGAAAGTCCATAGTGAGATTTAGTGGGACATAAAGAGTAAATGAACCAGCTCATTTGAACCTGAACTTTACAAAAATAGAAAGCTTCAGCTGTATCACACTACTTTTTAATCACAGCTCCCATTTTATTAATATTGTTTCCCCACTTCACTTTCTCCCTATTAGTTGTATCTTTTGTATCCCATGTGGTGTTTTTCTCCCATTTTAGTATTCAGAATATGCAAAAAGCATCTTGCTATCCTGTTTATATTGGTTACTTTTTTTTTAAAGCTATTTAACTGTTACAAAACAAAAAGTGTTCAACCACAACCCCCTGAAACACTGGTGTCCTCATATATTTGTATTCTGGTTGCAGTGTCCAGATTCATGCAATCAATCTTACAATGCAGAGAAATTCTATTGCATAAAGATGATTTTTTTCTGCCCTAAGGAAATGTGTGTCTGTGTCAACTTGTGGCTTTTTCTGCAGCTACAGAAATAATTTAATCAACTATCTATGGGTTCACATGGTAGAGAATTTATTTTAATGACATGAAGTCCTACAATTCCTGTTCATCCTAGTCCTAGATCAAAAGGAGGAAGGCGAGGTGGAAAGGATGAATAGCCAGAATGCTGAGTCCAATCAATTCCCAGCTGCTTAGACAGCTCTCATAAGGCTATAAGTAGCTAAGGCAATTAAAACTAGAGCTTCTCTGGGGCTTTTTTAAGATACTCATTGGTACCAAAATCATGACCCCAGCATCGTAAAGACAGAGTTAGTAGCTTAAACCTAAATTACTTTTATCACCCTAAATCCTGCACTAGGCATGGTATAAAAAGGCTAAACCTAAGGATCTGGCCTCGTGTGTCTATATAAATAGATATCTTTTGGTTAAGTACCATGATGTCAGAGGGTGCTGGAGGGACAGCCTCGTTTTACCCATTGAACTGATTTCTCATGGCACGGTTTATTTTGAATTTTAGACTTGTTAATTTAATAAGCATCCTGTTATTCTGCTAGGAAGATCAGAACTTCTGGTAAGAGTAACCTCCATCAGTGATTAGAAGCCAGCTGTCTACTCTGTGATTTAATATAAAGCTGCAGTTTCATGCAGGGTCACTGACAGTTCCTTACCAGCTGTATCTGGGCAATTTTGGAACACTGAAATTATTCACCATCAGGGTTGTTATATCACAAAGCAGTAGGGATTACAGACCAAAGTTTTTACATGAGAATGGAGGAGAGATAAACAGCTTTGAACCTGTTTGGTTGCACCTTTCCTGTTTCTGGATCGGGCTAGAGGGAAAGTGACCTAAGAATAAGGAAAAATTGCTTATGGAAAGGAACTCTCAGAATTCCTAGCCATCTTCATCTCTCTTAACCCAGTTTTGTCTGTATTTTATTTTTAGATACACTATCTTTAATGGCCAACAGAGCTTTAAAGAATGTGAAAGGCTGGTTGATACCAGAAAGAAATTTTCTGTGTAAAAGCAGTCACGTTCCTTTCTCACTTCCTCACAACATTCCCCAATCCCTTCCTCTGCCTGGATGAAATAAATTGGTGAAGTTGGGAGAAATAAAGGGGGCATCCCAAAAAGTGCTCTCTCCTTTTGGCTTCTTTCTCCCAGCTTTCACATTTTGTAGTGTCACTACCTGCTTGTGCAAGAGGAGAGCAATGCAGCTCTTTAAAAATGCAGCTGGTTGTTGTGGTTTCTTTTTTTTTCTCTTTCTTTTAAGATTACAATCAAGCAAGTTTGGCCATTTGAAAGTCAGCTGCATGGGCTGCTGACTCAGAGTAGGACTAGATACCATCTTGGCAGCAGCCTGGAAAAATGTTTCCATTGTGCTGGTGAAATGAATGCAAAATATTTATTCTTTGAGCTTGTTCACAACAGCAGCTCAGTTCTCAGCTGGAACTGAGGGTGGGGCCATGTGGAAGACATTTGTAGGAAGACAATAATGATTTGTACAGGGCCCAAGGTGTGCATAATCTTATTTTATTATTAACAAAGGACAAGGCTCCTACCATATGGGATTTATAAGCTGAAGTGTAAACTAGTGAAGGAATCAACAGAGAATAAAAGAGAAAAGGTAATGGAGGCAGAAGGTCAGCAAAAGAAAGGGAGGGAGCAGAATTCAGGAGGAGAGGGATTACTTTAGTCTTTCTGCATATTTAGGGTTACAGTAAACTGCCAGTACTAAGGTTAATACCTTAGACTTTTGAAATTTTGATCTATCATACTTTTTCACGTACAACTGCACAAGTCAGGGCATCTGTGGTATGTAAAGAATCTTCTTCCTTGTACCTCTGAACAGAAAGTTACTAATTGCTATTTTGTGGTATATGAGCACATATGATTCAAGCAGAAAAATAAACATGCTTTTTGCCCTGGGGACCTTATTGTCCAAGAGCCTGATCTAGCAAAACAGGCCAGGCAAATTCTAAAACAGTAAGAAAGCCTTGGCTTAAGCAGGGTTGTTCCTAAACACTACTTCCAGTGCATGCTTGCTGAAGAGATTTTAAGTGTAGCCATAACAGAGTCAGCAATGACAGCAGGCACTGAGGGAAGGTAACCTGAAGGTTACAGCACTGGGTTTGGTTGGGGTTGCTATGTATTTATGTTGCTGAAGCTCAGGTGCTGTTTTGTTCTGGCTGATGTCAATGTGGTGATGGCCTTGATCCAGGAAAACACTTAAATCTGTGGTTGGATATAAGTACAGTGGTAGCTCTGTTGGAGTCAACAGTACTGGAGCACTTAAAGCTATGTGTGTGTCAAGTCACTGTGCTGGATCAGGGTCTTTGTGCAATTTTTATGGTCTCTTAAAACATTTAAAAATTACAATGGCAGGTACTGGAGATGAGAAAGGAAGCTGAAGGACAGAGGATCAAAAGAAGAGTTGGGGAAAATATTAAAAGTTCAGAAAAGACAGGAGAGGAGAGGGAGAGGGAGAGGGAGAGGGAGAGGGAGG